>JANAVB010027800.1:5964414-6136914 GCA_029216955.1 Iris pallida | reverse complement strand
TTGACAGGGATTAACCGTCAAGAAAGCTCTTTTTTCTTGTAGTAGTGGGCCCGAAACCACAACCTACACCGACTCAGCCAGAGGACCAGACCTCTCAGACATCGGAGCAACAACAACAAGTTCCTTTGCCTCCAATTCCATCTTCCCTACCTCATATGCCATATGGACCATACCCATAACAGATGCCTCAGCAAGAAGGCCAGCCACAGATGTTCAAGTTTTTCTAAACAATGATGTAGACAAAAGTAGCACCAGACGCATGTTATGAGGCAGAGTTTCATGGCGGCTCTGGAGCGTCCACCAGCACTTGCACCAGTACCATTACTAGAGCAGCCGGTGGGTATGATCCGAGAATTCCACAAGATGAACTTGAAGCCGTTTGTGCGCAATAAGAGCCCAAAAGTGATCACTAACTAGATTACTGGCACTCAGAAGTTATCTGAGGGTTTTTATCTGCCCGCGGAATTATGGATGACCGCTGTCACACCCCAGTCCCAAAAATAATAACTAAGAAATGTATACATGTTAGCTACGTATTTAACCAGGCTCTAGTCTATCTAAAATATGTATAAGCTGTGTAGATCAGAACAGGTGTTGATGTAACCGTAATAACATCATCCACAACACTAACATTACTAGAAACTAAGAAAGGAAATAACTAAGGAAAAAAAGAATATATGGCATCAACTAACGATATCTGAAGATACCGAAGATGTAGCTCACACTATACCTATAACAAATCTCAGCATAAACCTGGAGAGAAACCAGCAATAACCTGGGGAGATCACTAGGTCCTCAGAGGGACATAGCAAGATACATAATATACATGCCAAAATAAAATGAACATGATATATAGAGACAACTAACACTAATCATGTCTAGCCACCTATATGCAATACAATTTGAGGATGACGTTCGCAAGCGCACGCGTCTCCAAAATAAATACAACAGGACAGGAGTATCCTTATTTTGGTAGCTCTGTGTCGAAATCTCAACAAAAAATACAGGAGTATACATATAGTCGTAGCTTTGTGTCGGAATCTCACCTGTAACTAAGAGAGGTTGTAACTCAAGAAACAGGGATCCTCTCCGAATAAATATAGATACATATATATAAAGTGTAAGTGCACATCATGGCCCGTACAAGTAGTAATCGTCCTCCCCTCCCAAATGATACTGTCCATCTAGCATCCACGACATATCCACCCTGTCTTCTAACAAGGAAAAGGTCTAACAAAATCATGTAAGGTCACCTAGCATGCAATGCAACACTTCATGTATTTTATCTCACATGTCAGCATTACTAACCAGGAACGGTTATGATCAGGATCATATATAATCAGAATATGTAAAATCAGGACAAGATGCAGGTAATGAACAGGAAAAATACTACTAAAATACAGCAATTTGGCGATGGCCAATTAGCTACGGCTCCTATCCATTGCTAATAGCGACGGACTAGCGGCTAACTTGTGACGGACTACCGTCAGAAAGCAATGAATAATTTTTTTTGTCAGAATCAGTCGCACTTCTGTCGCTAATTTGACAAAAATTTAGCAGTCCGTCGCTGATATTTCGCACATTTTGGCGGTAAAATACTGAAAAAATGGCGCGGACTATTAGCGACGAACTATCGACTAACATTCCGTCGGTAATCTACTAGGTATTTAGCGACGGATATATCCGTCGCCAGTCCGTCACTAAATATTGTACCCTAACTTAAATTGAACCGACGGGGGAGAATTTTTCAATTCCCCCCAAACGAACTCTCTCTCTTCCTCCGGCGATTTCTCTCCCTCCGTCGATCTCGCCGGTAAGCTCTCTCTCCCTCTTTTCCTCTCTCTCTCTCTCTCTATTTTAGGGTTTCGGGGGGGTGGCGATCGGCTGTCGCCTGGGCCGGGGGGAGGGGTCGGGTAGGGGACACACGGCACACACACACATATATATATATTCGGCACACACACACACACACACACACACACACACACACACACACACACACATACATATATATATATATATATATATATATATATATATATATATATATATATATATATATATATATATATTCGGCACACACGGCACACACACACACACATGTATATATATATATATATATATATATATAATATATATATATATATATTCGGCACACACACACATACACACTCACACACACACACACACACACACACACACACATACACACACACACACACACACACACACACACACACACACACACACACAGATATATATATATATATATATATATATATATATATATATATATATATATATATATATATATATTCGGCACACACGCACATATATATATTCGAGGAGTATATATATATATAGAGGAGTATATATAAACTTTGGACCGAAACCGAAACTCGATAAGTAAATTTAGTATATTCAAAACCGAAACCGAACCGAATTTAGTATATTCAAAACCGAAACCGAACCGAATTTTTTAAAATTTAGTACGTTCGAAACCGAAACCGAAATCAAAACCAAAACCAAATCAACGAATTATGGCTCATCCCACCACCTATCTGTATCGATATCGATATCGGTCTATTTCGTTGAGTATCGGAATCGGTATCGGTATCGAACTAATTATGTTTAGTTTGTCTTACGATACAGATTTTCACATCCAAATTGAAATAGATCGTTACTTCGTTGATCGTACATGGATGTACCAGCGGATCAACCTCCTCGACCGTAGGTACTTATGAGTATTGACCGTATCGGATTAGTATCGGTCTATCGGTTTGGTATAGACCGTATCGATTGGTATTGGTCTTAGCGAATTGGTATCGTCCTATTTGATATGTATCGGCCATATAGCTAGGATTCGTATTGGCCTTATCAATTCGGTATAGGCCATATCCGATAGGTATCAACATATCAGATTAGTATCGTCAGTATCAGTTTAGTATGGTGGAAGGTTTAGTAACAACTGTACTTGGATTTCACTCTTCTAGAGCGAGATTACCATTGTAAGAGAGTCACGAGAGCGTTGCTGGCCAGTTACAGAACATACATGCTTCCTTTTTAATCTTGCTTTTTCCGATGAAAAAGAAAGCATGTATGTTATTGTAATTGGCAAATCACGATCTGGTGACTCTCTTGCAATGATATTCTAGCTCGATAAGAGAGAAATCCAAGTACAGTTGTTACTAAACCTTCCACGATACTAATTTGAAATGGTCGATACTAATCCAACACGGACAATACCTATCGGATATGACCAATACCAAATCGATAAGGCCAATATGAATCCTAGCTATACGGCCGATACATGTACATATCGGATAGGATGATACCAATTTGTTAAGGCCAATACCAATCTGATACGTCCTATACCAAACCGATAGATCGATACTAATCTGATACAGTAGATACTAAGTACATCCGGCCTATACCAGCGGATCCACCAATTACTGCACGATAGGCCCAACGACTCTAGTTACATCCAGTTATTGGTGAGTACATGATTACATAGTAATTCTGTTAGTCTTGTGATACAGATTTTTACCTCCAATCTGCGATGGATCATTACTTCTTTGATCGTACATGGATGTACAAACGACAACACGAGTGTAGCAACGTATAAGTAGTGTACAGTTTAGTAACAATCTAGCTAGGAATTAGTCAAGAATAATTATAATTAATTCAGGATTATTAATTCTTGATCAAGATCATCAATCAAGGTCAAAAGTTGATAACCAAGATTAATGTACAATTAATCAAGATGATATAGAACGTAGTGTAGATGTAACATATATAGTGTACAGTTTGGCATGTCCCGCTCCGATACTGACCGATACCCGATACTGACCGATATCGTTTCGATACTGTCCGATATCGATATAGTTTGGCATGTCCCGGTATCGGTATCGGACTATTCTTATGAGTATCGAAATCGGTATCGGTATCAGACTATTCCTATGAGTATCGGTATCGGGCTATTCCTATGAGTATCGATATCGAACTATCCCTATGAGTATCGGCATCGGAGCCTAACCATAACCCTAATCCTATATGAGTATCGGTATCGGGCTATTCTTATGTTTAGTTTGTCTTACGATACAGATTTTCACATCCAAATCGAGGATGAATCATTACTTTGTTGATCGTACATGGATGTACAAACGGCAACACGAGAGCAGAATTGGTGTGAGTGACAATTTCTAGGCAGGCGTAGAAGTATTTCTTAAGTATGCCATGAGCAAAGCTAAGTACATGGACGGTAACAAAATCAATTGTCCATGTGTTAATTGTCACAATAGACGTTGCGAAGAAGTGGTGACTGTGAGAGATCATTTAACCCGTAAGGGTTTCGTACGTGATTACGGCCTGTGGTCATCGCAAGGTGAATTATATTCGAAAAGACAGGCTACAGAAGCTGCTACTTATACTTTTGATGATAATGCTGCAATGGATGTCCTCGAAGATGGCGGATGCTTTGTTGATTATGGAGACCTGCAGAACCTTGCACGAGATATGGTGTATAATGCGATAGGACCTAATTTTGATCTGAAGGATCCTAATCCCGTGGCGAAAGAGTTCTATGATATGTTTTAGGACACAGATACTCCTCTATATCCTAGTTGTAAGACTCATTTCGTACTGTCAGTGACAATGCGGTTGCTGAATATAAAGTCTAATTTTAACTTGCCACAAGCTTGCTATGATCGGATCACACAACTAATCAAGAAGGTGTTACCGAAGGAATCAAAAAAGCTCCCAAAAAACTTCTACAAGTCAAAGATGAGGGTCCGACAACTGGGACTGGGGTATAAGAAGATAGATTGTTGTCGCAACGGATGCATGTTGTACTACAAAGAGAATTGAATATCAGAAAGTTGCATCTTCTGTAATGCAGATCGTTACAAGCAAGTGTAGGAAAAAGGAAAGTCAACTAGAAAACGACGTCCTTACAAGTATATGCATTACTTGTCGATCACGAAGCGCTTGCAGAGGATGTATATGTCTCTGAATACAGCGGAACGCATGATGTGGCACAGCGAAGAACGTATAAAGGACGAAGGAGAATTGTCATATCCTTCGGATGGAGAGGTGTGGAAACATTTTAATTTGTGTCATCCAGATTTTGCTGCAGAGCCTAGAAATGTACGCCTTGTGCTATGTTCTGATGGCTTCGCCCCTTTCGGACAGTCAGGATCTTAATACTCATGCTGGCCGGTCATTCTTACCCCTTACAATCTACCACCATGGATGTGTATGAAGACTCCTTATATGTTCTGACAGCTATCATACCCGGTCCCAAAAATCCAACGAATAACATCGATATATATTTATAGCCGTTGGTGGATGAGCTGAAACAGCTATGGGAGATCGACGTTACGACGTATGATATTTTCAGGAAACAGAACTTTCAGATGAGAGCTTCACTCATGTGGACAATCAATGATTTTCCAGGATACGGTATGTTGTCGGGATAGAGTACGCACGGCAACATGTCTTGTCCGATATGCATAGAAAATAGTAAGGCATTCCGCCTTAGGAATGGAGGAAAAACTTCTTTTTTTAACTGTCACCGTCAATTTCTGCCCATGAGCCATCATTGGCGAAAGAACAAGGACGTGTTCAGATCTGGAAAACAAGAATTTCTTGATCCTCCTGCCAGATTGTCGGGATACGATATTTGGGAAGTTGTAAAGGAATTGCCCACCGCAATGGAAGATCCATCGAACAATCATGTCGAGGGGTTCGGACAAAGCCATAACTGAACTAAACGTATTATTTTCTAGGACTTGCCTTATTGGAAAGATAATCTTATAAGGCATAATCTTGATGTCATGCATATCAAAAAGAATGTGTTTGATAATGTCTTCAATACCGTCATGAATATTAAAGGAAAGACGAAGGACAATCCAAAAGCAAGATAAGACATGGCCGAGATATACAAACGTCATGATCTAAACTTGATACAAAGGGGTGGACAATTAACTAAGCCTATAGCGCTATATATATTGAGCAAGGAAGATAGATTAATAATCTGCAAGTGGATATCTACTTTAAGATTTCCCGACAGCTATGTGTCGAATTTGTCTAGATGCATTGATCTCAATGAATGCAAGCTAACAGGAATGAAGAGTCATGACTGCCACGTGTTTATGGAAAGATTACTGCCCATTGCTTTGAGAGAATTGTTGCCTTCTGCTGTATGGGTTTCGTTGGCCGAGCATCTACCGATTCATCTACCATACGAAGCCCGTGTTGGTGCATCTATTCATTATCGATGAATGTACCATTTTGAAAGGTAAATAAAAATCGATATAATTTAAGTAGAATTTTATAATTCATTGTTAATTCTCAAGATAATTTGTCTTTCTAGGTACCTATACCATCTAAAGAAGAAAGTTGGCAACAAGGCTCATATAGAGGCTTCGATATGCGAAGAATATCTTATCGAGGAGGTGTCAAACTTCTGCTCTATTTATTTCGATACTCATGTCGAGACAAATTGAAATAGACCTCAAAGGAATGACGAAGACGTTGAGGATGGAGGTATATTCAATTTAAGGGGCAAGCCTATTAGGGCTAGTAAGAAATGGTGGTTGACTGATGATGAGTATGATGCCGCACACCGATATGTCTTGTTAAATTATGACATACAAGAAGTGAGAGATTTGGAGAAGTAAGTGACTACACCTCGTTATAATCTCTAATTTGGTGAAGTAAGTGACTACACTTATTTTTATTCTCTCTAACAGTGTATTTAGAGATGAAGTCAAAATAAGGACACCCGATATTACCGATGAGGGACTTCAAAGAGAGGTTGATTGTACCTTTTCGACCTGGTTTCGAAAATACGTAAGTAACTGAGATAATATGTGATACGGCTACCATTAAAATATATGCAAGTAAAACATTTAAATTATTATTATTTGTTTACAGGCTTTATTGCCTGAAACAACACTCACAAATGAGAGCATTCGTTATTTGACATTGGGACCGAAGAAGCATGCGAAGACTTGGCCAGGCTATGTCGTTAATGGCTTCAAGTTTAAGGCAACTCAGCATGCTATAAATGCCGAATTTGTCAATGACAACTTCAGTACTAAAGATTCTGGTGTTTGCATAAGAGGCACCATCTATGACGACGAGCTGGACTTTGACTATTATGGAGTGCTTCGGGATATTGTAGATTTACAATATAGTGCCCCATATGATATGCATATTGCGACGTTCAAATGTGAGTGGTTCGATACGACACCAAATATCGGTTGGAGAATCGATAAACAATTTGGATTCATCGATATAAATTATCACAGGAGGTATAGAGGGTCCGACACGTTTGCGATAGCAAGTCAGGCTGTTCAAGTCTACTATACAAGCTACCCAAGCCGTCGTAGAGATTGATTTGACTGGTGGGCAGTTTACAAGATTAAATCTAGAAATATATTCAACGTTGGAGACCCAACATACTAAGAGAACGAGATCGAAAGCCCCAATACTTGGGACAACAGTCGGATACCATGGATGTTGAATTAGAGGTTGATATACCTCCTGCTGAGGAAAATAGAGGGGAAGAAGAGGTTGATATACAAGACTTAGATGTCAACCAGGGGAGAAAGAGGCGACTTGTCCCAAGTATTGAGACTGAAGAAGAAGAAGAAGAAGAAGAAGAAGAAGAAGAACTTGATGAGGATGAGGATGAGGATACAGATGAAGTCAACGATGAGGATGATCATGAGAATGAAGACGAGGCCGAGGACGAGGATGATTCAGTTTAAATTAAACTTCTGCATTCTTATTTCAGTTCATGTTTTTGTCGTTCGATCATCTACTTATTGTATGATTTTCTTTTTGCAAATGGCACTCCTAGTCCTACTCGTCTGGCCGGCACTCGTCGCCCTGCTGCTGGTATATATATTTTAGTTTAGTTTTATATTCATTTATACTTCTATATTATTAATTATGTTTATGTGTTTTATTTACAGGGCATGGTTGCGAGCACTCGTTGGTGCTGGCCGTGGTGGTGGTGGTGGTGATGGTGGTGGTGGTGGTGGTCGTGGGCGTGGGTGTGGTGGTAGCGGTCGTGGTCGCCATACGTATTCCCCAAATGTGACCTCCGATCCCAACCTGAAGAGCCCAGGCACAAACTCTTTCTGCCGTCAATCTACCTCGGTGCCACCGTCATCTTCGTCGAGGCCTGCGACTCCATCCGCTAGCGGATACGTTCCGCCACCGGATGCACCAGCGGATGCATCAGCAAATACAGCAGCGGACCCAGCAGTTACTGTACGGTGGGCCCCGGAGTACCCCCGGATTCAGTTTCATCCTGTTACCGAAAAGTACATGTGCGGACCCTCGGATCCTCCGACGCCACCAGAGAGGCCGATGGGCGAGTTCTGACGAGAGATATGGCCCGCAGGTGAATCGTAAGTAAATTTAAGTTAACTTATTAAATTTGTTTCATTTATTCAAGTCAATAATCCAGTCGTTGCTTCTTTATAGATTTTTTCCGTGGGATGTTGTCCAGAATCTAGGGCGCATTATCCGGGATAACTACCATGGCCCCTACCTCAATTTTTCTGAGGTACCTCAGGACAGGCAGTACGTCTGGCTCGACGAGATGAGGGTATATATCTTTTGGTTAATTATTAATTATTCTCTAATTCATTAAATTTTTAATTACGTGATATTTGAATTTGTATGTCAGAGGACGTTTTGGTGGCCCCCCATCGCGAGGAGGCGATCCGCAGGACCTACAAAGCCGTCGCCGGGAAGAAGATACGGGATACGGTGTACGACCTTCGTACGGCGCATACGAAGAAGGACTGGATCCGGGCGGAGTACTATGAGGAGATGTTGGAGAAGATGGATACTCCTCAATACAAGGAGAAATCAGAGAAAGCCAAGGCGAATAGACAGGCCGCGGGTCTGCATATGGGGGGATCAAGGCCCTATGCATTCACGCGTGCAGATTTGGTTAGATACCGTAAATTTATTCCACTATTTAATTCAGTACTATTAATATACAAATTTAATTAAATTCTACGTATGCAGGCCCAACGGGCAGTGAAGGAGGGGAAAGAGGCGGAGGCGGTCACTGCTTACGAAGTATTCATGCATACGAACAAGAGGCGGAAGGACGGGAGCTTCGTCGACGCGAGGGCCCAGGAGACTGATACAAGTACTTATGTTTATGCGATTTATGTTAGAAATATAATTATTGTTAACTTAATTAGGTAAACTTAGGATTCAGACTATAACTTAGGGAAACATAGGATTTAGATTATAACTTAGGAAAACTTATATTATAAACACATTCATTGGATAGGCTGCGTATCGTGAGGAACTCCGTCGGATTGAGCCCCCTGTCGAGGATGTCGGTGAAACGATGCCCACCCAGACGCCCTCTTCTATGGCCGCTCGTTACGACGACGTATTCATAGAATCCGTCGGCAGCTTTAGGAAAGGGTGCCTGTATGGCTTAGGTTCCATGGCGGATTTTTTGCAGACGTCGACTCCGAGATATCCACCGCCTCCGCCTCCTCCCGTGCCCCCTGCAGACGATGTGAGAACACAGCTTGCGACTCTTGCCACGGCACTGGGGCACTATCCGCATCCTTCTTCTGCTCCCGATCCATCTGCTCTTGGTCCGTCTGCTGCCGCTCCGTCTACTGCTACTTGCCGGTGCTTCGGATCGACCTGGTCCTTCTTCTACTGGACGGCTTTCTTTTGACCGCTTTTTTTAGGCCCGCCTGGTACCGGATGCTGCTATCATGGCGCTCCTTGACATGATATCGTTAGAGTAGCTACGCTCGCTTCCAGACCATGTCTTGTCCCAAGTGCCGGCACACATGGTAGAGCATTATATACGCAGAGTGGAAGCGGCGGTGAGAGCACGAGGTGATCCACCTCCTCCTTCTCAGTGATTTTGTTTATGTTTTTGGATATTTAGACTTTTGGATATGTGTATATTTTGGATATTTTGTTTATGTTTGGATATTTTTCTATGTATGTTGGGATATTGTGTTGGATATTTTTTGTGTATGTTGGGATATTGGATGTTTGGAGATATTGTGTTGGCAATATGGATATTTGTTGTATATATGAGATGTCGGATATGTTATATTTGTGTATGGTGGATGTTGGATATGTTATATTTGTGTATGGTGGATGTTGGATATGTTGTACGTACAGGGAATAGTTTGTTTCCTGCAAATTTTTTTCAAAAATATTGCACTTAGCGACGGACTTGTGACAACATTGCGACAGAATATTGCAGGTAACGACGGATTGCCAACGGGTTGCCGACAAAATATTGCAGGTAGCGACGGATTGCCGACGGATTATTCGTCGGCCTGGTTCTGGAAAACACATAGCGACGGAATGGCAACGGAATTCCCGTCGCTCAGGTTCTGGAAATATGGAAGTATCCAGAAGCCTTTCGACGGATTATCCGTCACTACTCCGCCGCTAATCCGACGAGGTTGGTGATGGATTAGCGACGTATTTTGCGTATCAGAAACTCTCTGATACGCGTGTAACGACGGTTTAACGACGGATTTTCGTCGCTAAACTTTGCTATATTAAAATTTTAAACTGTCGAAGTTGACGGGAAACCGTCGGCTAGCCGTCGCTAACTGTTTTGATGTAGCGAACGGTAATCCGTCGCTAAGTAGTCGCTAAGCGACGGACTAGCGACGGATTTATTTTAGCGACGAGGTTATTCCCGACAGATTTTTTTCAGCCAGTATCCGTCGGTAATCCGTCGGTAATGTCAATTAGCGACGGATAGGGCTGTCGCTAAATCGTTGTATTTTAGTAGTAAAACATGCAACAGTATAACAGGTAAATGACTGGTAAAAGGTAAAGCATGTAAATTGTGTAAATCAAATATGCAAGATATATTTGCCTGGAGTTTGTCCAATACGTGCTGAGACTACAGGTAACAAAATCTAACCAACTATCCATGGACCAATGAGTCATACTCCATGCGATATCTATCAACCCAAATCAAAAACAAATATGTATCACACAATAAAATATAAATATGACTAACAACTCCTTCATAGAAAGATTGGGTCATTCTAAGTCGCGTATTACCGATGTTATCTACCCCACTTATTAATCATACCATGTAGAGCTAGTCACGCTAGTCTCTATAATCATTATTTATTCATTAAAGATATGAATCAAAAAATTTAGGTTAAAAATGTTAAGTTTGTATCACAAATTTCGTACCACGAAACCTTTGACATACAAATCGAGACAAAACAATAAACACAAGGTTAACAATCTTATCTTGGTGATCCATACTGTTATATTGTCAATTTCAGTGATTTAAGATAACTGGAATTGACTGATCTCAGTTTCGACGCACGGATACGAACATAGTAAGAATTAATTATAATTAATGATGATACAATAAAAAAAATCTAACAAACGTTGTCAAATTATGAAATAGACATCACCAACATGTCCAAAATAGTCAAATCAGCTACGATAGCCTACCCATAAGTCCAATCTTGGACACAGAGGCAAAATCGTAATTTCGGGTCAAAACGTTGTCCGCCGTTGGATCCACTTTGAACCAAAAAATGTACCAAAACCTATGGTCTATAAAGTCATCAAACTATGTCTACAAGTTCAATTTTTCAATATGAACTCAACAGTATGACCGGATTTGGATTTCGATGAGCCATTTACAAAAATGCCCGTTGAATCGAATCGTGGGCCTGCCAAAACGATGATCCAGTCAACTGCCTCATAAACGGACCAAACTTGGCTCACAGGACCAAAAATATGCTACGAGTCCAATGGCGCAAGTTTCGTCACGATATGACGAGCATACACAAAGTAATTAAGAATTATCGAAAAAGGCCGATACGGTATTTTTTTACGGATACGGTCGAATTTTTCGCGCACACGCAACCAACTCGAATTTCATCGAAGTCCACATGTCCGCAAAGTCCATACGCACCTTTTGATGCAAGTGGTTCACGACCAAGTCGCCCGGTTTGTCGGAATGAACTCCGTATCGAAGAATTTTATGTTTTGAAAACCGTTTTTTCGAATTTTTGGAACTAGTTTTATTTACAAACTAATGAACAAAAACTTATGAATAAATATTCAATGTAAAGTTGTTCATGTTGGCTTCAACTCTGTTCTTTTAGACTTCTAAAATTCTTGATATCCGATCCAAAAATTGGCTTCCAAAACAGCGTTTTGGGATAGTTTTTATGTCCCGAATTTCGAGTTTTTTCTCGATTTTGGAACTCAATTTTTGTCGCGTACATCACGAACTAAATTATTCTACTTGAAGGCAGTTGAAGAGGGTTAGGTTGTCTACACTTAGGATCTTGCGGCTCAAAAAATATCAAATGGTCATGGAGAAAAGTAGCACAGAAGACGAGTACCTGGGGGTCACAACTACTGCTACTGTTGTTGCCTGCTAGTGCAGCGCGGCTGCGGCCCGACGGCCGACCAACGCTCCGGCAAAGCTGGTGTGCGCATGGTAGGGGCGGCCAGGGGTTGGGTAGCATTATTATATATATATATATATATATATATATATATATATATATATATATATAGTAATTTTTTGAACAATTATTTCTAAGCTATTGGCATCGAGGCTAGCTCAGTTTCTCCCTAATCTCATCTCTCCGGTACAAAGTACCTTTGTCAAGGGGAGGAAAATGATAGAAAATATTGTACTTCGCAAGAACTGGTAAGTCTAATGAATCATAAACATAGGGGAGGCAATATGGTGATCAAGCTTGACATGATCAAGGCCTACGACTGTGTTAGTTGGTCATTCCTACTTATCATGCTTCGCAAATTTGGTTTCTGCAATTCCTGGATGGATATGGTGCTGCTCTTGATGAACATTGTATAGTTCTCCACTCTAGTAACTGGCAAAAAAATGGCTACTTCTAAGCTCAACGGGGAATTAGACAGGGTGATCCACTATCACCATCTCTCTTTATTATCATGGCAGAAGCTCTTAGTAGGAATTTGCAAAAGTTGGGACAAACTAATACATACGACGACTATTATTCACCCAACGGATGTCCACAGATCAATCATCTAGCATATGCAGACGATATTCTTCTTTCTACGAATGGAGATAAAAGCGCTCTACAACGATTGAAGGGAGTCCTTTCCAGATATAAAAATGCTTCGGGCCAGCAAATTAGTACTGTAAAATCATCTACATTCATTCCAGAGGGTATTTGTGAACACAAAGTGGGTGACATTGAGGCCGTGCTAGGTTTTCCAGTTGGCTCTTCGCCGTTTACCTATCTTAGATGTCCTATGGTTCTTGGACATAAAAACGTGGCTATGTATGAACAACTGATCGATAAAGTCAGGGAACGTATTGGGGGCTGGCACAATAAGATCATGTCACCTGGAGGTAAACTCATACTTCTAAATGTTGTATTGACATCTAATCCTATGTATACCTTGGCTGCATGTAGTCTTCCCGCTGGAATGCTTTCTCAACTAGAAGATATGTTCTCAAGCTTCTTTTGGGGTTCACCAGGCAAAATTGGAAGACGGAAATGGGTGAGCTAGAATGCTATTGCTCGACCTAAGGAAGAAGGTGGACTGGGTGTTAAGCGATCGGTAGACATAATTGATGCTTTTTCTGCTAAATTATGGTGGAGGCTTCGTACTCAAGATACCTTGTGGTGAAGGTTCTTTCGTGCAATCTACTCCCCTTATCATCATCCTAATATAATCGAGCAGACATCGAGAGCATCTCATACATGGAGGAGATTGTTACGTGGAAGGGATTTAACGAAACAATTCATTCGGGTAAAGGTAAATAGAGGCAATTCTTCTATCTTCTTTGATCAACGGCTTTCTTCAGGCTATATTGGCGTAACCCTAAACAATAATTTCCTAAGAGAGATTAAGGACTGTTATTGCCGGGGCACAATTTTTCGATGGAAAACTGATAATATGAAACAATTGTAAAAACAATGTTCCAAAGCAACACTTCTAGGAGGGTTGCGCAAGTATAAGGAAGATCTAAAAGATATCGTTATGATATTACGAGAATCTAAAAAGATTTCGTAATCACAGCAATCAGATCGTAGTACTTCTAAAAAGAAGATACAATCAGAGTTACTGGTAGCAACGAAGAAGGTGACTGGCGATAGATGGAAGAACTCCTGCTGGGGTGATTGATCACCATTGCTCAAAGCTTTATTCGCCCTACGCGAACAGCTTCCAGGAACCAGCAAGTTCATCGGAGAACTTGGAACACTCCTGCTCTTCTGACTCCTCGGACGGACACGAACTCCCGTGCAAAAACAATGCTGGTGCGGCGCCTTTCCTCTCTCTCTCGAAGGCTGCAGATCAGAACTGTGTTGAAGAACACGTCTGAAAAACTCTGTTTACTTGTGCTAAAGAACACTTCATAAACTTTCTGGTGGCTTCTCTTTCTGTTCTGTTCTGTAACCTGTGAGAGAGGAGGAGGAGGCCTTATATAAGTGCAAAGTGCGCCAACAAAATACCACATTATGCCTCATGAGCCCCTGAGCCCGAGTCCGAGCCCGAGTCCGAGTCGCTAAGCCCCAACGGGGCTTAGCTCCTATGGAAATAAATTTTCCAAGAGCAAAAAGCATGAATGCTTTAATTATTAATTTTAGCCTTTTTCTCATTAGAAAAATAATCCCACATGGCAAACCCATATGCACCTCCACACCACATGTGCATCTCCAATAATAGCAAAGCTAATATATACAAATACAAACCATTTGTTTTTTCCGATGTGGGACTAAACCTTTCTAAAAGAAAAACCAAAAACCCAACAATCCCCCACATATCTCTATATATGGATATAAGTGTTTTCCACAGTAACTGTCCATCATGCATTAGGAGAGATGTCGCATACGACTTGAATCTTCCCGCATGGGTCAAAAATCAAACTATAATACAAGAATGGACTAAGCCTTAAATTCTGTATCATAGCTGAAATTCTTTCCACTCACATAATGTAGTTACATGTGCTTCTGACTACACATTAAAGGCCCTGTGCCAGCCTGGTTTCAGTGTATAATTTTGGGTGTCTACAAGTTTACCCTCAAGAGACGGCCTGATCTCTGTCATACACTATATGTGAGTTCATTATAAAGAGACCTGGCATGAAGCGCTTTGCGCTTCCCTTGCGGTGCTACGCCGCTATGACATGGCTTAAAGCCGAGGCCTTACCCCGTACCGGAAACCTCATCGTAGTGTCATACTACAGTAGCATGAGGCAACCGCTTCTTTGTAGTGCCAAACTACCCAGCATGAAGCCTTAGGCTCCCTTGCGGTGTTACGCCGCAACGACATAGCTTGCAAGGCCGAGGCTTTATCCCTAATCGGGTACCTCATGGTGGTGTCGTGCCACTATAACATGAGGAACTGCTCCTCTTTGTAGTGTTGACTACACCCATCTTTATATTTAACATACAGCATTAGGCTAACTGCCTATTTGCGGTGCTACGCCGCTGTGACTTGGCCTGCAAAGCCGATGCTTTATCCTATTCCTGGGCAGCACCCCACATATAGGAACCTTATTGTGGAGTCACCCCACTGTAGCATGGAGTTTCACTCCTTGTAGTACTGCTCTACCATGCTTCCTGTAAAGCACTCCAGGCATTCACTCTGCCTGAGAACTCATTAAGGCAATTAAGCCAACCTTCCCACAGGAACCGTTTTTCGCAGAAAATAATAGTAGACAACAGTGGTTATAGGTCCGTAACCTCTCTATGCCCAATAGAATATGTACCTACCGTTCCTGATATTCTTCCGATTAGTGGTCCTCCCTTGAACCAAAAGCTAGATGCCTAGTAGATAAATCTTTGAACTATTAGCATAAAACTTTATGGTAGGAATATAATAATCCAATATCAGAATGCCTTCAAGCCTATTTTACAAGCTGTGTCATTGACCAGCTGGCGCTTGAGGCCCTTGGTGAACGGATCCGTCAGGTTCTCCTGACTCCGAACATCAATCACAGCAATAACACCTCTCTTGATAAGATCGTGTACTGTCCTGTGCTTCAACCGCACAGTCCTCTTCTTCCCGTTGAAAAGGTCATTTGATGCCACCGCCGCAGTCGCCTGGTTGTCGCAGTATATCGGTATCGCCGGTATTTGCGTCCCAACCAATGAAATATCATACATTAGCTCCCGAAGCCATTCTGCTTCCTCGGCTGCGATATCTAGTGCAAAGAACTCAGATTCCATGGATGACCGCGAGAGCATAGTCTGCTTCTTCGACTTCTACGATATAGCAGCTCCACCCATTGTGAAAATGTATCCACCTGTGGACCTCTTGCTCTCTACCTCTGAGCACCAACTGGCATCGCTGAAGCCTTCTACTACCGACGGATCTCCGCTGTAGTACAGTACATATGTCTGAGTCTTCTTGAGATATCTTATAACCCGTTTCACAGCTTTCCAGTGTTCAGCACATGGGTTGTTCGTGAAACGACTCAGCATTCCCACGGCGAAAGCTATGTCAGGCCTTGTGGCAGTAGTAGGATACATCAAACTTCCCATTACGCTTACATACTCCAGCTGCCTGATACTTTCCCCTGAATTAGGCTTCAGCTTCAGATCACACCTGTACGGCGTATCGATCCCTGGAAGATCCCGATACCCATAACGAGTGATCATTTTCACAATATAATGAGACTGTGACAGCGCTAGTCCAGTGTCTGTCCGGATGATCTTGATCCCTAAGATCACATCAGCTTCCCCCAAGTCCTTTATACTGAACTTGCTTGAGATAAATTTCTTTGTCTCCGTGACACAGCTAATATCCGTACCTAGGATAAGCATGTCGTCCACGTACAGACAAACGATCACACCTCTTCCATCAGCGAACTTCGTGTAAACACACTTGTCCGTATCGCTGACCATGTAACCATTTGACCTTATAACTTTGTCAAATTTCACATGCCACATCTTGGGAGCCTGTTTAAGATCGTACAAAGATTTTACCAACTTATAGACTTTGTCTTCAAGACCCCTGATGACAAATCCCTCTGGCTGTTGCATGTAAATCTCTTCGGTCAGCTCGCCATTTAGGAAAGCCATATTCATATTCATCTAATGTATTACCATCTTATGTATTGCTGCGAGAGCAATCAACATTCTGATGGTGGTCATCCGGGCTACTAAAGCATACGTGTCAAAATAGTCAATCCCCTGCTTCTGAGAAAACTCCTTGGCTACCAACCTAGCCTTGAACTTGTCAATAGTTCCGTTTGCTTTCATCTTCTTTTGAAGATCCATTTGCATCCGATGGGTTTCGCTCCTTCAGGAAGATCAACCAACACCCAAGTGTTATTTGAGGTGATGGAATCAATTTTATTGTCAGTCGCCTCCTTCCAGAAAACTGCGTCTCTGGTCTTCATCGCCTCATCATAGGTAAGCGGATCAGCTTCCACATGATAGGTGACAAAGTCACTTCCGAAGTCCTTCGGCCTCCTCACACGCTTAGCTGGCGGCTCAGCTTGTTCTGGTTCAACCATTGTTTTAACAACAACATCTTCTTGGACCACATCTTCATTGAAGACTTCAGTTTCTTGCGCACCCTCATTGTTCTCCGGAACATCCGCAAGAACAATATTCTTGTGCCTTGCAAATTTGTCTTCAAAATATTCTGCGTCGCGAGATTCAATGATATGATTTGACTCAATATCAAGAAATCTTCGAGCATCACTCTTCTCGGCATACCCCAAGAAGATCGTCTTTGTAGTCCTTGTCCCAAGCTTCTGAATCTTTAGATCTGGAAGCTTGACATATGCCAGACACCCCCACACTCGAATGACATTCAAGTTTGGTCTGACCTTGAACCAGAGATCATGAGGAGTAATGTCAGAAGTTGCATGAGGAACCCTATTTAGAATAAAAGTGGCCGTCAATGCAGCTTCTTCCAGTAGCACTTAGGAAGACCAGCAGTCAACAACATTGAGTTAATCATTTCTGTTAACGTTCTGTTCTTCCTCTCTGCTACTCCGTTTGATTGAGGAGAGTACGGAGCCGTAGTCTCATTGACAATTCTATGTTCTTTGCAGAACGAAGCGAATTCATGAGACCTGTACTCCCCACCTCGATCACTTCTTATTCTTTTGAGTTGTTGTCCAGTCTGCCGCTCAGCTTCGACTCTGAACTCCTTGAACTTCTCGAATGCTTTGTCTTTAGCCTTCAGCAAGTAGACGAACGCATACTTTGAGAAGTCATCGATGAAGGTTATGAAATACTTCATCCCGGCCTTTGTAGAGAACTGTTTGAAGTCACAGATATTGGAGTGAACCAATTCCAGAAGATCTGTACTTCGATTAACCCAAGGAAAGGGTTTTCTTGTGATCTTTGTTTGAGCACAAACTTCACATTTCTCTACCTTACCCCCACACTTGGAGATAAGTCCTAGACTAGACATTCTGTTTATTCGTTTACAATGAACATGTCCTAGCCTATTATGCCACAACTCAAGAGTATAAGCAGAATGAGTGACTTCATTAATCACATTAATTATATTGGACTGATTTACAAGCTGAATTTTGAACATTCCTTCGGTATAAAAAGCTTTTCCAAAATATGTTCCTTTGATAGACATCACCATCTGGCCAGCATTGATGTCCATCCTGAGGCCTGCTTTGCATAGTAGGCCTCCTGAGATCAGGTTCTTGGTGATAGCAGGAACGTGCTTCACGCCTTGAAGCGTCAGAGACTTCCCCGAAGTCAGCTTCAAAACCACCGTCCCGATCCCGAGCACTTCAGCTTGTGCCTGGTTCGCCATCATAACCACTTCAGAAGTAGGTGTATAGGTGGTGAACCACTCCTTACTGGAGCAGACATGGCAGGAGGCTCCAGTGTCTACCCACCAGTCAGAGTCAGTCCTTACCGCATCAACCTGTACAATCATAGCAACAATGTCAGTGATCATAGATACCTTACTAGGCTCTCCTTGCTCTGATTGCTTGGTCTTTGCTTTGCACTCATTCTTAAAGTGGCCCTTCTTGCCACACTTGAAGCAAGACATTTCAGACTTCGGCTTCTTTTTCTTGATAGAAGTTTCCTTGACTTTTAGATTGTCAGGGTTCTTCTTCTTGTTGTGGAAAGCCGCCTGCTTTCCCTTTGGTTCCTTGGTCTGAACCAGATTGGCGTTAGCCAATTGCTTGGCCAGTGTGTCCACCTTCAGTTGAGCCCGCATCTGGTCCTCAACATAGATTTCCTGTAGGAGATATTCAAGGGTGATCTCCAACTTCTTCCTATGCATGTTTGCATAGAACTTGCTCCACCCAGCAGGGAGCTTTGAGACAATCCCTCCAACAACAAACTTGTCGGGGAGGGGCATCGCCTCATCTTCCAGCTTCTGTCGCAGTTTCAGGAACTCCTTCACCTGCGGCAGCATAGACTTTTCGTCCTCAAAGAACCACTTGTGATATTTTTCAACCACAAATATTTTACTGCAGTTCTTGTCTTCTTCGTAGAGTTCTTCTAGAGACTCCCATATGTGTCTAGCGATACTCTTCTTAGAATAGGATTCTGCTAGGAAATCCTCCATAGCATTCAGGATAAGCAACCTGCAAATGCTATTCTCCCTTCTCCACTTGGCCTGAAGTTTAGTAGCCGCAGAGATTACGGCAGCAGACCTAGTATCTGGAACGGTAGGTTCCTCTTCAAGAAGCATGTGATCCACGTCTCTGAGTTGAAGAGTGAGATAAACCTTCCTCTTCCAGACTTGATAATGCTCTCCATCAAACTTCTCTAACTTACAGAAGTCAGTGTTTAGGAGTGAAGCATTAATGTTTTCCATCGTAGCAATAAAGCTTTGAGATTGTTATTGCCGGGACATAATTTTTCGATAGAAAACTGAGAATATGAAACAATTGTAAAAACAATATTCCAAAGCAACACTTCTAGGAGGGTTGCGCAAGTATAACGAAGAACTAAAAAGATATCGTTATGATATTACGAGAATCTAAAAAGATTTCGTAATCACAGCAATCAGATCGTAGTACTTCTAAAAAGAAGATACAATCAGAGTTACTGGCAGCAACGAAGAAGGTGACTGGCGATAGATGGAAGAACTCCTACTGGGGTGATTGATCACCGTTGCTCAAAGCTTTATTCGCCCTACGCAAATAGCTTCCAGGAACCAGCAAGTTCGTCGGAGAACTTGGAACACTCCTGCTCTTCTGACTCCTCGGACGGACACGAACTCTCGTGCAAAAACAACGCTGGTACGGCGCCTTTCCTCTCTCTCTCGAAGGCTGCAGATCAGAACTGTGTTAAAGAACACGTCTAAAAAACTCTGTTTACTTGTGCTAAAGAACACTTCGTAAACTTTCTGGTGGCTTCTCTTTGTGTTCTGTTCTGTAACCTGTGAGAGAGGAGGAGGAGGCCTTATATAAGCCCCTGCAACAACTGCCCGGTTAGCACAATGTTAGGGACGTGGTAGTAACCACCCCGAACATGGAGCAACCGCTCAGAACATGCAAGGACACGTTCTGCTGGAAGTTGTGCCACCAGCGTAATTTACACTTTATGCACACAGCCCCTTTTACGCACACTACGCACTCATGAGCCCTTGAGCCCGAGTCCGAGTCCGAGTTCGAGTCTGAGTCGCTAATCCCCAACGGGGCTTAGCTCCTATGGAAATAAATTTCTCAAGAGCAAAAAGCATGAATGCTTTAATTGTTGATTTTAGACTTTTTCTCATTAGAAAAATAATCCCACATGGCAAACCCATGTGCACCTCCACACCACATGTGCATCTCCAATAATAGCAAAGCTAATATATAGAGATACAAACCATTTTTTTTTCCGATGTGGGACTAAACCTTTCTAAAGGAAAAACCAAAAACCCAACAAGGACCTACTTAAGAAGGATGGAGATTGGGATATCCCTCTCATCTCCTCTCTACTAGGCGATGAAATGGTTCATGCTATACAAGGAGATAGGATTTTTCTGACGATGGGGAAGGACGATATCATTTGGTCTCCTAATAGCTCAGGCTCGTTTATCTTAAATCAGCTTGGGAGAATATTCGAACTAAGGGAAGACGTGACCCATGCTTTCTGCATATATAGAGCTCATGTATCCCGGGTAGATGGTCGATATTATTATGGCGTATACTTCTTGATAAGCTTTCTACAGATGATAAGGTCAAAAATATTAGTTTCCATATGGCCTCGAAATGTAATTGTTGTCAAGAAGGAGGATAAGAATCTGTAGATCAAATATTTTATCAAGGTGAAATGGCAAGCCAGCTATGGGCGAAGTGTTCCAGTATAATGCATGTAAGGGGTCGCCATATGACCTTTTCAAATTGTCTGTAGATGTGGTGGAAAAGACGAAACAAATACCCTTATGGAACTGTTTATTGGCGCCATTTGTTGGGTATTGTGGAAAAATCTAAATAAATGGAGGTGTGAAGAATATTGCTTCAAAGGAGACACTTTTTGGTGAGACTTGCAGACAGGTTAAGAAAGTTCTGGCTCGTTGTACTTACCCAATAGTGCGGCCTAATGTACTACTGTAATGTAGTTATGTGGTTGGGGATGAGGACCTTTTGATGTATTGAAGCTTTAAGCTTCTTTTGTTTCTTTATGCAATAAAAGTTTTTTTCTTTTGAATATATATATATATATATATATATATATATATATATATATATATATATATATATATATATATATATATCTATATATATATATATATATATATATATATATATATATTTATTTATTTATTTATTTATAAAGTAAAATATATTATATATATATATATATATATATATATATATATATATATATATATATATATATATATATATATATATATATATATATGTCTAGACAGTTATTGAAGTCTTGTAGTACCCTATCTGGAATATGCTTCCCCCAACCTTTTCAGTATTGAATCTCACTTTCTCCTATCACCAACAAAGGAATGTCCAGCCCTAACTTCAGCAAATTAGGTACCAGCCTAGGCATCGATTTCCTTCTTCGTAGTCTTCTTCTTCACAGTTTCCCTCGGATTCAGCATAGCCTTCTTCATCTTATTCATCCTTGTCTTCGTCTCTGTCTACCAGATCGGATCCAAACAAAGCAGTTCGTCCCCCTTCTGAAGTTCCGGAGGGTGGCTCCCTCTTTTTAAGTTAAGAAAAAGAATAATGCTGCTTGATTGAACGAACATTGTAAGAACCACCACAGGTTAAGCCCACGTCCATTTTTGATTCCTAACAAGGCGACCGTTAGGTCGCCCACTCTGTGGTAAGCCCACTATTTCGTTCAGAACCTTTTGATTTGAGTCCATAATAACAGGCAGCTTTCATTAATGAAAAGAAAAGCGGAGGCCCGCATCTGCTAGCATTGTGGTTCTTAAACCGCGCACACCTGCATACGCAGGCAAGCACGGGCCCGTGTTCTTAATTTGTGTGCGTACGCACGCATGTACTTTAACTGCGCGTGAGCGTACATACACACGTGCGGGCGCACGCGAACTATGTCGCGGACGCGCGTACGAAGACCGGACCCTAAATAACCACATTTGACAATATCCGATTTGATGAGTCTTTCGACTGGGCCCAGTTCTGGACATCGAGAAAGAAGGTCAGAGTTCCCCTCCCGTTTCTAAATCCGTGCACTGCCTTTTTTCAGTTGTTCGACGAGAAGTCTTTAGCGGAAGGCTCAGAAATAACTCATTTACTTCCTCCCCGGCCCCGGATGTCACCCTCATTTCCCGTATTTCCAGTATTTCGTATTTATACTCGTATCTGGATTTTGGCATATATTTTTATTTTTATTTTTCTCAACTTGTGGAATTTCGATATTTCTCGTATTTTGGGCTTTGGCATGGCTCGGTTTTAATTGGGTTGGTTTGGTTTGGTTTATTGTGTATTGGAACACCTTAGCCTATGCTACACCCTCAACACACCACATCCCACCCTCCTTAAAACTCCACCAACTTTTTTTCTCTCCTCATAAATCTCCATTAATTTTCTTCTTCTCCTTCCTCTACACAACACTCTTCTCCTTCCTCTACACAACACCAACCCATAGGCAAGTGCACCTTGCCACCACATGAGAACCCTATTTTATTTGTCCATTTGCTAGATTAGGACATGGTGATCAACATTAGAACTTGGTATTTTGTGATTTGGAGTCTCCATTGTTCTAGACTTAAGTTTTCCCTATTTTTGGTTTTACATGGTTTTGATCTATTTAAGTTGGATTTTTATGGGTTTTGGTGTTTACATGTGGAAGAGAATTCCATTTCACCCTAGTTGGAACTTTGGAAATCCGGATTTGGAGTTCGGATGGCCAAGTTGTGATGATCTGAAGTTTTGGGAACCATTGGAGCCTCTTCTCAGCCATGGAGAAGAAGCCCCTGCGTGCGTGTTTTTACGCGTATGCAGCTCCCCTGCGTACGTGTTTTTACGCGTACACAGCTTCCCTGCGTGCGTGCCCTTGCGCGTACGCAGCTCCCCTGCGTGCGTGCTCTTGCGCGTACGCAGCTCTCCTGCGTGCGTGCTTTTGTGCATACGCAGCTCTCATGCGTGCGTGCTTTTGCGCGTACGCAGCTCTCCTGCGGGCGTACTTTTGTGCGTACGCAGCTCCCCTGCGTGCGTGCCTTTGTGCGTACGTTGCTCCCTGCGTGCGTGCTTTTACGCGTACGCTGCTCCCCTGCGTACGTGCTTTTACGCGTACGCTGCTTCCTGCGTGCGTGCTTTTGCGCGTACGCAGCTCCCCTGCGTGCGTGCTTTTACGCGTACGCTGCTCCCCTGCGTGCGTGCTTTTGTGCGTACGCAGCTCCCCTGCGTGCGTGCTTTTACGCGTACGCTGCTCCCCTGCGTGCGTGCTCTTGCGCGTACGCTGCACCCTGACCCCTTGCTTAACCCATTGGCTCTTGGAGTATTGGTTTTATTTCTCGACTTGGTTTCTCTTTTGTGGATTGGGTTTTCCTGAGATCTGTTCAACACAGTACGACTATCTTGACCCGACACGGCCTAACACGGTTTTCAAGTAATTGTTTATGACTAGTACGGTTCTCGGGATTTTCTGTGGATTATGATTTTAGTATTCTCTGATCTCCTTGCTAGTGACCCAGTGGGGTGCACACCTAACTTGTAACTTGTAATTAATCCTCGTGACTTGATAACTTGGCAGTGGCCCGTGGCGGTGCACTCCTGACTTGTAGCATGACTTGATAACTTAATGCTGTTGCGATGGCTAACTTAACTTGACCTGCCTTGACACCGTGGGTAGTTTTTCTTGCTTGCTTATTAAATCCACTTGTCCTGTCTTGCATCATGTCTAGGAGGGGACTCCTGATTACCACGGTCAGGAGTACCTACTAAAATGGATTAAGGTTAATAACTAGAATAACACAGTAGTCATGAAGAGATGACACAGCTATAGGCAATCCCGTTACCTGGGCGCTCTTGGGATCTGTAGCCTGCCGACGAGTAGGGCACATTTCCAGCACACTGAGATGTGTTGCACCTTCTAAGTCACTTAAGGGTACATGCGTTTCCTGGACGATGTACCCACCAGAATTCAACCCCTAATTTTTGACCTGGGTAACCTGGATGGTCTGCAGGGCTTGTGGCTGTGGAATAATCTCACTGCATCTTATTAGTAATTAGGCCTGTGATAACCCTAGTTAGTTAAAGTAGTAAGCCGTAGTATCTGCTTGGCCGTGATTGATTGAATGAGGCATAACCAGTCTAGCTATTTCTTGATCCAGTACAAGATTGCTTCCTGTCTTGATTTCTTATATTATTATCTTGCCGATAAATGGTGGGAAGTCAAGTTCTGTTCAGATGAAGGGTTACAACCCCGGTCCTTGTTTGGTTTACGGGTTGTAACCTGGCTATCGGAATAGTTCCATGGTTATCTCGTCGTATATCATCCTGACATGTTTTCGTAAATTCTAGTTTTAATATTAGATTTTCTTGTGCTAATTGCTGGCTTTTGTTCTTATTTCGTGGCCCCCTTGTGGCACTTGCTCTTTCTGGGGTTGATCCAGCTGGTTTTGTGTGGCCAGATTTCGGAGCAGCCCCCGAGGATCTACCAAGCTTCCAGCCCAATGGTGACAACTAGACGAAACCCGGGCCAAGAGTGGGTTTTCCTTTTGTCTTGCCCACTTTATTGTAAAACTATTCTTTTGAGGCATTTAGCCGACGAGCACCTGTTAGCTCGATGCACTTTTACCTACTGTCTGCCTACGGGCTGTAAACATGATTAACAAATCCTAGGATTGAACATGTACGACTAAACTCTTGCTAGTCCTAACATTTTGTAACGACTAGCTTCATGATCAGCTGAATATGTAATATTTGGGACGCCTTATTATTATATATTTAATGATCATACATCTTGCGACCTTACTTACTTGCTTGTGATTGAGACATTAGGCTTGTTCATGACCATAAGAGACTGTTGGCTTGTATTAAACCCTCATATATCTAGACAGCCGTGACCGTATATCGAGGTGGTTTCCATTTCAATATACGTAGCTGGCTATATCTGTCCCCGCTCTCCAGTATTCTGGTTCTGGGGCGTGACATGGTTTAAGTGGTGGCCCATGCAGGTCTTATAAATTAAGATATGTGAGGGTTTATCAGATAGATGTCTCAATCAGTACTCGTCCTTTATCCCTGTTCGTATCCTCTGAATCCCTGGATTCTTGCCCTGATCCTTTGCTTATATCATTGATCTGTCCTGGTCCTTTCTTTATTGTTCTATGTGTCGTCTTCTTCAGTGGCACTGTACCTGGTCCTACCGATCAACGAGGTGGAGCACTTCCCGTGGATCAGCAGCAACCCGGAGATCAAGCCCAGCATTCCGGGGTAGCCTCCAGAGTTGTGCCTACTGGAGGAGAGTCACCAGTTCGGCCCGTCCAGCCCGCAGAGCCAGATGATGGTACCTTAGCAGGCCTCATCAGAACCTTGATAGCTTCTCAGGATCGTCGAAGCGACGCCCTGCACCAGACAGTTCATGATGCTTTGACCCGAGGCAGACATCCAGGGAACCAGGTGGCAAACAGCTTCAAGCGATTGAACCCTCCTTTCTTCGACGGCAGCGAGGATACGATTGTCGCGGATGCATGGCTTCAGGATACCGAGGTGATTCCGGAAGCAGCTAGGACACCCGAGAATGAGAAGGTGGCGGTGGTACACCTGCAGTTGTTGGACTTGGCTCGCAGTTGGTGGGCGGCGCAAGCCATGGGATTAGTGGCACCCATTGCTTGGGCAGTGTTTAGAGAGAGATTCCAGACGAAGTATTTCGATGTTGTGGCTCGGTACGACCTGCAGACTAGATTTACCAACTTGAAGCAAGGAGGCAGAACAGTCGACAGTTATGCATCGGAGTTTTCTAGACTCAGTAGGTTTGTCCCCACCTTGGTGGCGACCGAGTTTGATAGGGCCCAGCGGTTCCAGCAGGGGCTGCATTTGGAGACCTTGTTGGCAGTTGAGCAGTTCGAGCACCAGACGTTCGATGCAGTCTTGAGAGCAGTTAGGAGGCATGAGTACACCTCCCAGAGGATCGTGGATAGGACCGGAGGTAGGAAGCAGTCCCACAGTCAGATACACCAATCGTCAGCTCCAGTCCCGGCAGCTAGGGAATTGACCATTGGAACTCCGAGGCGGGCGGCCTCAGTAACGTCGGTTCAGCATTCGACCCTGACGTACCCGCAGCAGCAGAAGCAGAAGCAGACTTCTGCGATAGGATGTTCTCATTGCGGGAAGCCAGGGCATGTGGTGGCAGACTGTCGCAGGGCGCAGGGATTGTGGCTGGCTTGTGGAGCAGCAGATAATAGGATAGGGGTTTGCCCGAATAGGGGTGGTTCATCAGCATCCAACCCTTCTAGCTCTTCGGTGAGAGGACCGGCCCCAGCACCAGTTCAGCAGCAGCAGTATCAGTCTTCGAGGCCCTTGCCGCCTCAGTCTCAAGTATTCCAGCAACAACACCCCCAGCAGTATGCACAAGCCCAAGCTCAGATCCAGAATAGGCAGAGAGGTTTCCAGCAGAGGGGACCAGCAGCCAGAGGACAAGGTCAGGCCATGATGATGGCTATGGAAGAAGAAGTTGTACCAGGTGAGGTTGTGGCAGGTACTATTCTCGTCAACTCCTCTCCAGCGTCTGTATTATTTGATTCTGGTGCATCGCATTCATTTATGTCTGCACGATTCGCGACACGGATAGGATTAGAGCCCGAGTCATTATCAGTGAGGCTCAATATACTTACTGGTAATGGCCTTGTGGGAGTAGATCGAGTGTTTTCCTCGTGTCGGATCGTAGTTAGCGGTAGGGAGTTTCCCGCTAGATTCATAGAGTTTCCTATGGCAGACTATGATGTAGTCCTAGGCATGGATTGGTTGAGGAACCAGTATGCTAGGATAGACTGCCATATTGGCAGAGTTGTCTTTAGTATCTCCGACGAGCCAGAGTTTTCATTTTCCAGAGGCGCAGTGGAGCCATCTTCCCCAGCATTGCGGATGGCAGTAGCAGCAGTGCAGTTACCCCGGATAGTTGAAGAATTTCCAGATGTCTTTCCAGAGGAGCTTTCAGGGATGCCGCCGGAGTGGGAGATTGAGTTCACTATAGACTTGATTCCCGGGACAGCACTAGTATCAGAGCGAGTCTACAGGATGGCACCTTCAGAGTTGGAAATTTTATACAAAATAATTGAAGAACTGAGGACCAAGGGATTCATCCGTGCAAGTGGATCGCCTTGGGGAGCCCCGATGCTTCTTGTAAAAAAGAAGGATGGTACGTCCAGGCTATGTGTTGATTATCGTACCTTGAATTCGGTGACAATCAAGAACAGATACCCTCTTCCGAGGATAGATGACTTGTTTGATCAGCTCAGAGGGGCTTCAGTGTTTTCGAAGATCGACTTGCGGTCGGGATACCACCAGATCAGAGTCAGAGAGCAGGACATCCCCAAGACAGCATTCAGATCGAGGTATGGACATTGGGAGTTTCTTGTTATGCCCTTTGGAGCGACCAATGCGCCGGCCGTATTCATGGACCTCATGAATCGTATTTTCATGCCTTACTTGGATCAATTTGTGATCGTGTTCCTAAATGACATCCTGGTCTACAGCAAGAGTGAAGCAGAGCATGAGCAGCATCTCAGAGTCGTCCTCTAGACGCTTAGGAAGCATCAGTTGTACGCCAAGTTCAGTAAATACGAGTTCTGGCTCGATCGTATATCATACTTGGGTCACATCATTACCCGAGGAGGAGTGGAAGTGGATCCCCAGAAGATTGTGGCTATCGAGTCATGGCCGGTACCCAGCTCAGTGGCAGAGGTTCGCAGCTTCATTGGATTGGCCGGCTACTACCGGCGGTTCGTTTTAGATTTCGCAAGGATTTCAGCGCCGATGACCCAGTTGACCCGCAAGGATGTGCCATTTGTTTGGACAGCAGAGTGTCAGGAATCATTTGAAAAGTTGAAACAAGGTTTGATAACAGCTCCCATTCTCACGCTTCCAGATGGGACCGGAGGATTCACAGTTTATTACGACGCTTCAGGCAAAGGATTGAGGTGTGTCTTGATACAGCATGGGAAGGTAATATCTTATGCGTCACGTCAACTACGTGATCATGAAAAGAATTATCCGACCCACGACTTGGAATTGGCGGCGGTAGTGTTTGCCTTGAAGTTGTGGAGACACTACTTGTACGGAGATAGAGTGGAGATCTTTACTGATCATAAGAGCCTGAAGTATGTTTTCACTCAGAAGGACCTTAATATGCGGCAGAGAAGATGGCTCGAGCTACTGGTGGACTATGATATAGATTTGCAGTATCATCCCGAGAAGGCCAATGTTGTAGCAGATGCATTGAGCAGGAGAGCCGGAGTTTATTTCCTGACGGCACAACCAGAATTATTGGCAGATCTTCAGAAGATGGGAATTAAAGTGGTTCTTCCAACCAGCGTGGCATTGATGGCCAGCCTACAGGTTCAGTCCAGCATAGTTGAGAGAATCCGGGTGGCACAGTCAACAGATTCCAAGATCCAGCGACTCAGAGCAGAGTGTGAAGCAGGAAGAAGGCCAGAGTTATGTATCCATGAGGACGGTACACTTCGGCACGGTACTCGTCTTTGTGTACCCAGTGGAGATATCAGACAGGAAGTCATGGCAGAAGCCCACAGTTCTCAATATTCTATTCATCCGGGTGGTATGAAGATGTACCGTGATATTCGTCAACATTTCTGGTGGAATGGCATGAAGAGAGAGATAGCCCGGTTTGTCTCTCGGTGTTTGGTTTGCCAACAGGTTAAAGCTGAACATCAGAGGCCCGCTGGACTTCTTCAACCCTTACCGATCCCGAAATGGAAATGGGAACATATAACCATGGATTTGGTGACCGGATTGCCCAGATCTCCGGCCGGCAGAGATGCTATTTGGGTAATTGTGGACAGGCTTACCAAGGTGGCACACTTTCTTCCATTCAGAGTTGGACAGTCGACGGCGCAGTTAGCAGAGATGTATCTCAGGCAGATCGTCAGGCTTCACGGTATGCCAGTCAGCATCACCTCGGACAGGGATTCAAGATTCACATCACACTTTTGGCGCAGCTTGTAGAAGAGTTTGGGGACTCGCCTTCAATTCAGTTCAGCTTATCACCCGCAGACGGATGGTCAATCAGAGCGCACAATCCAGACTCTTGAAGATATGTTGAGATCCTGTACCCTTGACTTCGGTGGTTCATGGGAGAATCATCTGCACCTGGTAGAATTCTCGTACAACAACAGTTATCAGGCCAGTATCCAGATGGCACCCTTCGAGGCTCTTTATGGCAGGAAGTACAGATCCCCGCTAGCATGGGACGATATCGGGAAGAGGCAGATGCTCGAACCCGAATTGATTTTCCAGACGGTTGAAGTGGTCAGGAAGGTCAGAGATCACCTCCGAGTTGTCCAGGACCGCCAGCGCCATTGGGCCGATGCTCATCGGCGTCCCTTAGAATTTGCTGTCGGCGACCATGTATTCCTTAGGATCTCGCCTAACGTGGCATCATTCGCTTTGGCGTACGGGGAAGCTTAGTCCTAGGTATATTGGGCCGTTCGATATTCTAGAGCGAGTAGGAGATGTATCCTATCGTCTAGCTCTTCCGCCGTCGCTAAGTGAGGTGCATGATGTATTCCATGTGTCCCAATTACGACGGTATATTCCGGACCCGAGCCACATCCTAGTCCATTCGGAATTGGTTGTTGGTACCAACCTTTCGTATGAGGAGAGGCCCGTATCTATATTGGACCGGAGGGAGAAGATACTCAAGAACAAGACTATTAAATTAGTCCATATTGCTTGGGGTCATCACTCTCTAGGTGAGTCAACGTGGGAGCGTGAGGACGACATCCGATCGCGATATCCCTACCTGTTTGACTCGTGAGATATAATGTCTTTCTTATGCCTTACGTTTTCCCTTCCTTGCTTACATTGTATGATTGTATGATTGAACTGCTTAGTGTAACTTGCCTGTGCTTAATGTAACTTGTCGTGACAATCTCTAGCTCCTTGATTAAATTCTGAGGACGGAATTCTTTTAAGGTGGGTAGAGTTGTCACCCTCATTTCCCGTATTTCCAGTATTTCATATTTATACTCGTATCTGGATTTTGGCATGTATTTTTATTTTTCTCAACTTGTGGAATTTCGGTATTTCTCGTATTTTGGGCTTTGGCATGGCTCGGTTTTAATTGGGTTGGGTTGGTTTGGTTTAATGTATATTGGAACACCTTTGCTCCACCCTCAACCCACCACATCCCACCCTCCTTAAAACTCCACCAACTTTTTCTCTCTCATCATAAATCTCCATTAATTTTCTTCTTCTCCTTCCTCTACACAACACTCTTTTCCTTCCTCTACACAACACCAACCCATAGGCAAGTGCACCTTGCCACCACATGAGAACCCTATTTTATTTGTCCATTTGCTAGATTAGGACATGGTGATCAATATTAGAACTTGGTATTTTGTGATTTGGAGTCTCCATTGTTCTAAATCTAAGTTTTTCCTATTTTTAGTTTTACATGGTTTTGATCTATTTAAGTTGGATTTTTATGGGTTTTGATGTTTCCATGTGGAAGAGAATTCCATTTCACCCCAGTTGGAACTTTGGAAATTCGGATTTGGAGTTCGGATGGCCAAGTTGTGATGATCTGAAGTTTTGGGAACCATTGGAGCCTCTTCTCAGCCATGGAGAAGAAGCCCCTGCGTGCATATTTTTACACGTACACAGCTCTCCTGCGTGCGTGTTTTTACGCGTACGCAGCTTCCCTGCGTGCGTGCCCTTGCGCGTACGCAGCTCCCCTGCGTGCGTGCTCTTGCGCGTACGCAACTCTCCTGCGTGCGTGCTTTTGCGCGTACACAGCTCTCCTGCGGGCGTGCTTTTGTGCGTACGCAGCTCCCCTGCGTGCATGCCCTTGTGCGTACGCTGCTCCCTGCGTGCGTGCTTTTACGCGTACGCTGCTCCCCTGCGTGCGTGCTTTTACGCGTACGCTGCTCCCTGCGTGCGTGCTTTTGTGCGTACGCAGCTCCCCTGCGTGCGTGCTTTTACGCGTACGTTGCTCCCCTGCGTGCGTGCTTTTGTGCGTACGCAGCTCCCCTGCGTGCGTGCTTTTACGCGTATGCTGCTTCCCTGCGTGCGTGCTCTTGCGCGTATGCTGCACCCTGACCCCTTGCTTAACCCATTGGCTCTTGAAGTATTGGTTTTATTTCTCGACTTGGTTTCTCTTTTGTGGATTGGGTTTTCCTGAGATCTGTTCAACACAGCACAACTATCTTGACCCGACACGGCCTAACACGGTTTTCAAGTAATTGTTTATGACTAGTACGGTTCTCGGGATTTTCTGTGGATTATGATTTTGGTATTCTCTGATCTCCTTGCTAGTGACCCAGTGGGGTGCACACCTAACTTGTAACTTGTAATTAATCCTCGTGACTTGATAACTTGATAGTGGCCCGTGGCGGCGCACTCCTGACTTATAGCATGACTTGATAACTTAATGCTGTTGCGACGGCTAACTTAACTTGACCTGCCTTGACACCGTGGGTAGTCTTTCTTGCTTGCTTGTTAAATCTACTTGTCCTGTCTTGCCTCATGTCTAGGAGGGGACTCCTGAGTACCACGGTCAGGAGTACCTACTAAAATGGATTAAGGTTAATAACTAGAATAACACAGTAGTCATGAAGAGATGACACAGCTACAGGCAATCCCGTTACCTGGGCGCTCTTGGGATCTGTAGCCTGCCGACGAGTAGGGCACATTTCCAGCACACTGTCATGTGTTGCACCTTCTAAGTCACTTAAGGGTACATGCGTTTCCTGGATGATGTACCCACCAGAATTCAACCCCTAATTTTCGACCTGGGTAACCTGGATGGTCTGCAGGGCTTGTGGCTGTGGAATAATCTCACTGCATCTTGTTAGTAATTAGGCCTGTGATAACCCTAGTTAGTTAAAGTAGTAAGCCGTAGTATCTGCTTGGCCGTGATTGATTGAATGAGGCATAACCAGTCTAGCCATGTCTTGATCCAGTACAAGATTGCTTCTTGTCTTGATTTCTTACATTATTATCTTGTCGATAAATGGTCGGAAGTCAAGTTATGTTCAGATGAAGGATTACAACCCCGGTCCTTGTTTGGTTTACGGGTTGTAACCAGGCTATCGAAATAGTTTCATGGTTATCTCGTCGTATATCATCCTGACATGTTTTCGTAAATTCTAGTTTTAATATTAGATTTTCTTGTGCTAATTGCTGGCTTTTGTTCTTATTTCGTGGCCCCCTTGTGGCACTTGCTCTTTCTGGGGTTGACCCAGCTGGTTTTGTGTGGCCAGATTTCGGAGCAGCCCCCGAGGATCTACCAAGCTTCCAGCCCAATGGTGACAACTAGACGAAACCCGGGCCAAGAGTGGGTTTTCCTTTTGTCTTGCCCACTTCATTGTAAAACTTTTCTTTTGAGGCGTTTAGCCGACGAGCACCTGTTAGCTCGATGCACTTTTACTTACTGTCTGCCTACGGGCTGTAAACATGATTAACAAATCCTAGGGTTGATCATATACGACTAAACTCTTGCTAGTCCTAACATTTTGTAACGACTAGCTTCATGATCAGCTGAATATGTAATATTTGGGACACCTTATCATTGTATATTTAATGATCATACATCTTGCGACCTTACTTACTTGCTTGTGATTGAGACATTAGGCTTGTTCATGACCATAAGAGACTGTTGGCTTGTAGTAAACCCTCATATATCTAGACAGCCGTGACCGTATATCGAGGTGGTTTCCATTTCAATATAAGTAGCTGGCTATGTCTGCCCCCGCTCTCCAGTATTCTGGTTCTGGGGCGTGACACCGGATTCATTTCAACCAGATTCAACCGACAGGTGATTCCAACTTCGGAGGTCTTTCATCAACCCATCGACCCTCAAAGAAGGGCGCCTTTACCTGACCTACCTTTGATGCCTGTCCTGCCTCTACTCCTTCCCTTTGTTGTCAATCGGGAAATCAATCAAGGCAAAGAATGCATTCTATTCCCATTATATTAAGTCAACCAACAAATTTTATTCCCCTACAGAGTTCTTCGGTCCCGCCTCCTCGGAGGATCGGGCGGTTGCAACTCCTGGGCTTCCCGGGCTAGGACTACTATCTCCACCCAAAAGCTCTAATTCTCGGCCAAGTCCGAAATAAAATAAAAGATTAGCAAGGCGAATAATCAAAAGGTACAACGGCCCGAGCGACCAGACTTAACATAAATGTAGCCATTGGAGCCATTCTAAAAAGGGAGAAATTAGCACTACTTGGTGAAATAGGTTCTTTTAGAATCAATTTCGAACCATCTGCTAGAGGTTGTAACAATCCGAATGATTTTTCCTTGACCACTGCTTAAGCCGCTGTTCCCACCATTTTCTCGCTGACTGACCGAACTTTCGGCTTATCACATTGGACTTGACACCTAGTTTTGCAAGTATCTTTAGGTACCTGTCAGAGTCCGATCGAAGCGAGCAAGAGATACAGGAATCATCGCTCATAGATGTGAATTGAGAAAGCAAGCCCGAATTCTTTTTCATTAGGCTCTATAGTCTGGTCCCTGTCCCTGGTAAGGTCTAATTTGAACGAACAAGGAAAGTAGAGGATTCGGATAGGCGAGTCAAGGCGAGCGAAGTGAGGAGGAATAACTCTGGGGAAGACAGGAACTTCCGAATTTACTGATTGAGGAGTTTTTCCCAGCTCAAGGCACCGATCTTACTTATTTATAAAGGAGAGGAAGGCCCCTATAGACATGATTTTACACTCTCTCTGCCATAACCCTAAGGGTTTTATCGCAGATATCTTATGACACTGTATGGGGGAATGGTTTCCCCCCTGGATCCCCCTTTCCTGTTTAGCCGCTCGTTAAGGCAACCAAATTCTTTTAGAAGACCAGTTCTGACCCGTGACTATAGGAGTACCTGTCAGCTCGTCCTAGGTATCGCTTCTTGACCTCATCCCAAGGGCACAACCAGCGAGTCTCTATAGCCAATTGCAAACCTGTCAGTTGAAACCAAGGGGGAGCAGTGAGGATAGGGAGTAGGGAGTAATCGAATGTCAAAGAGAGGCGGCTCGGTAGGGAAGGAATGGTCAATCGTCAAGTCAAGGATGACTTCTTTATTGGCGAAAGGCGATCGTTAGGTCGCCCACTCCGCGGTGACCGTGCCGGGAGGTAATAGCCAGTGATTCTCTGAGCCGATCTTGACCTCGAGAAACTAGTCGAGATAGATGACAACACCTTTTTTTATCCTCTGACTTACCGGGAAGGCGCACTTCTCTTCTTCTTCTGGATGGGAATGGCTCAGCCCAAATGCATCATTTAATGAAAACACTCCAGTCCAGTCACCTCTGATTAGTGGATTGTCAACCACCGGACCTCCTCACCAAATGCCCTTTGGTTGGGGCAACACACCACATGAGTAGTTCGCTCAAGGACCAAACCCTCTCAAGAGCAGGATCACTTTCACGTGTGAACCGAAGTCATGTTGCGTCACTCGTTCCTTTCTCATTTCCCTCACTATCGCTCGCCTTTTTCATCTTCAGGGATTTCATCACCTTTATTTGATGTGAGTAGGGGTCGCGATAAAGCAGAGCGTACCGCCCTGCCATAGTCGCGAGGATCTTTATAGTCGGTCACGACTGTTGTCATAGTCAACGACGGTTGAAACTTCCAGGAAAAAACTTCGAATTGGGAGGGCGATCCTCCCGGTGAACTGATGGAGAATGCCCCCCTGGAGGCACAGCTTAGTGAGTTATTATCGCAGTTCAGAGTTGAAATATGTAAGCCACCACTTCTTTGAAAGCATGGTTATTGCCTCACTCTCTCCTCCCTCCTTGGAGCTCGTCTATTCGTTGGGTGATCCCTTGCTCTCACGTTCGAGTGTATATATATTTATTTATTTATTTATTTTCTTTATATATATATATATATATATATATATAACTTCAATGAAAAACCCAAAGAGAGAAATGGAGTAGAGAGATAGCCCTTGCTCCCACAATTGCGGGGGAAGGGGGAAGCTTAAGCTCTGATGAGTGAGGGGGGAGCCCCGAAGTGGAAGGGGAAGAGGTCAGGCAAAGGGGGAGGGCGCAGCATTAGGGTTTCACGTTTCACCGTTCCTGGACAAAATCAACAAAAACTTGATGCAGGTTAGGAAGCGCCGCCAGAGGTGCATCCCTTAACTTGACTCTATCGCAGAAAGCCTGATGGTAGTTTGGCTGAAGTGCAAGAGCGGTTAAAATACTTATCTCCTTCACTTCCTCGCCAATAGGGTAAGAATCGATGATCCTGAGCAAAAAAGGCCAAGAGTTTTGTCTTGGTTTCTTGGCGGTAGTCTGATGAGGTCGCTCAATCTGGGCGACCGGGGCTGTCTTGATGCTAGATGAAGTTGCTTGAATATCCGCTATGTGTCCTACCGGGGGCGTAACTATCTTGACCAAGTATGATGGTAGTTGAAGGTCGGAACTCAGAATGGTGGAGGGAGACGGCGAGAGAGCGACGTCATCCACTGCCTCGACAACAGTACCCTCTGCATCTCCACTCTCAGAACTGTAGTCCGAGGCCTCATCTTCCTCCGAAGGAGCATCAGGGACAGCTGCAAAGTAGGCACCGGTGGAAGCCGAAACTTGGATGTCGGTGCTGGTCGTTACCACGTTAGAGGTAGATGGATGACCAGCCTCAACATGTGAGGTGGTGTCGCCAACGATAGCAGCATCAGGTGCCACCGCTACCTCTGAGAAATCTGATACCAGGCTGTCGAACTTGTTGGAAATGCTAAGGATGGGTGACGAGGGGGGTCACTCCCTGCCATTTGGGCACCAAAATGATCTCCAAAGCTCGAAATGAGGAGGTTCTCTTGATTGTGCTCAAGACTTGCTAAGGAACCTTCTGTGAGTTGCACTGGCGTGCAAATCTCAGGGTGACCTCTTACGCAGAGCTCGGTGGCGTGTGTCACCCTCACTTTTCCAAGATAGGGATAAAATGGTAATTTTCCATTTTAGAATATTTTTGGGAATTTTATTTCATGAATATTAATATTTAATGATTATAGGAGTCGAGTTCGAATTTCATCGCATTCCGACTTAATTCGGGACTCCGGAGAATTTCGACTTGAGTTGTGATTAGCACTTTAATTAGCCATGGCCCACCAAACTTAATTTTTAGGTTTAGGAGTGTGGACTAGTCCCCCATGAGTACTTAGGCTTAATTATGATTTTTATTTAGTTTTAACTAACCCAAAACCAAATTAGGTTGATAACTTAGCATGTAAGTTAGGGGAGGGGCAAACTTGTAATTAGCAAGTGCCCCAACCACTTCCCCATAGGGCCGGCCTCCCCTTACCCCATTCTTTCTTCTTCCCACTTTAAATTTCCACATCTTCTTTTTCTCGAAGTTACTTTCAAAAGGAAAGAATAGATTTCCTTAGAAATCATCTCTAAATAATTCTCTTTTTCCTATTTTTCTTCCATCCAACTCTTCCTCTACCCCAAGTGAAGCTTCTCCAAGCTTTTGGGAGCAAGAAGTGCAAGGGTGTGTCCTAAACAATTTATTTTGTGTCGGAGCCGTGTCGGAGGATTTTTGCTTGGATCCATCTCCCGATAGGTACAACTTATCCTCTAATCTATTCTTTTCATCATGTAAACTAGATTGGACCCCGTAGGATTGATCCCCGTGTTTGTGTCCCTCTTCGTGTCAAGTTTGAGTCCGTTTGGAGTGACCTAGGAGAAGTTAGAGTTTTTGATTGTGTCCTTGAGTTTTCCCCAAATTTGGACACTTCTAGAATAATTAGATTTCATCTAAGTGGTTTAGGCACTCCTAAATTTATTTAGTGTGAGTGTGTTTATATATATATATATATATATATATATATATATATATATGTGTGTGTGTGTGTGTGTGTGTGTGTGTGTGTGTGTTTGTGTGTGTAATAAAATATATATATATATATATATATATATATATATATATATATATATATATATATATATATATATATATGTGTGTGTGTGTGTGTGTGTGTGTGTGTGTTCATATATATGTGTGTGGGAGTGTGTGTGTCCATATATATATAGATATCTATATGTGTGTGTGTGATATATATATATATATATATATATATATATATATATATATATATATATATATATATATATATATATATATATATATATATATATATATATATATATATGTGTGTGTGTGTGTGTGTGTGATATATATATATATATTTTATATATAAAAAAAAATATTATATATATATATATATATATATATATATATATATATATATATATATATATATATATATATATATATATATATATATATATGTGTGTGTGTGTGTGTGTGTGTGTGTATGTAGATATGTATGTGTGAGTGTGTGTATTTATATAGAGATAGGGGAAGAAATGAGAATATATGTGTGAGAGTTTATATATAGAGAGAGAGAGAATTTAGAGAAGGAATAGAAGAGAATAGAGGAGTTTAGAGGAGGATTTAGAGAGGAGAATTAGAGGGAATGAGAGGGTGAGAAGAGAGGAGAAAGGGAGAGCAAGCAGCAGCAGCTAGGGGGGGCAAGGGGCTGCTGCCCCCCCCCCCAACACAGCAGCAGCAGCAGGTGCATTTGCAGCAGCAGTAGCAGCAGTAACAGCAACAATAACAGCAGCAATAGCTGCTGTTCCACCCCCCCTTTAGCCGCCAAATCAACCCTCATATATACCTATATGTATACTTATATATATACATATATATACCCCTATATATAGCTATATATATGCCTATATATCCCCCCTAACTAGCCCTAAAACTAGTCCTAAGTGAGTGTGGGAAATGAATGTTTGAGAGTGAGATTGAGTGGTCGAGTTAGAATTTAGTGAAGAGGGGATTTTGAGTTAGGAGCGTCGGAACGCGTGCAAACTTGGAGGGGACTTAGCTATTATAAAATAGAGTTTGCGGGTAGGCACCTAGGTGGAAATTGAGACTTCGTGTGGGATTAGGATGATGGTATCGCGCGATATCATTGAATATCTTGAGATACTCAAGATAACGGGTAAACGACCAATATGGACCGTAAGATGGACTGGATGTCCACTCTACCTAGAGAACTTGGTAGGTAATGGTTGTATAGGCTAGTACCCTACTACCCTAGGAAGCCGGGAGTGGAATTCCTAAGGGAAAGCCATTTGATGCGAGTGGTTTAAGGGTATGTGTAATAGAGGGTAATCGGGTAATTTCAAAATACGGGGTTCGGGTATTCGGATTGACTTAAAACTTAGGTGATTTGTTAGGTACACCCTACAAATGTCATTTTTGAACCAATTCTGGCTCGGTTGACCCAGAGTTGATTTTTTTACCTAAAAGTCAACGATGAGTCAACACTTTGTCTAATTTTGACCAAAACCAAACTAGTGTTGACCAGTTGACCAAAAGTCAACTGTTGGCCAACATTTGACCAGTTTGACCTAGGCTTGACATAGAGTTTACCACAGTTGACCAGGGTTGACCAGTTGACTAAAAGTCAACTGTAGGCCAACTCTTGACCCCGTTTGACTTGCTTCGACTTGTTTTGACTTGCGATGACTGGTATGACCTAGAGTTGACTTAGTCTGACTTAGATTGACTTGATATAACTTGATTTGACCTAGATTGACTTGACAGAACTTAGTGTGACTCAGTGAGACATAGTTTGAACTAGATTTTATATCATTCATCATAAATCATTCTTAACTTGTTAAACCTAAATTAACATGCAATATCTCATCTTTAGGTTTCTGATTACCACTCTGAGCATTGATATACCCTATAGCTCAGGACAACAGGCGAGTACATTCAGTGATAGTTTTTATTGTCTTGATATCTGTTATATCCGATTCAATCGTAGTGTCGTACTTGATTCTCAGTCACGATAGTTCACGGACTAGTATTGTCGGATTCCTGTCATGAGATGTCATTCCTGGATTTCTTGGGATACTGGTACTTGCTTGGCCTTGATTCTTGTACTTGTATTGACGTTGATTCCTGAAGAGGACTTGCTCCCCTCTTAGGGAATCCCGCGTCATGACGTGCTATGTCCGGATCCGTATACTATTCGGAGAATAGAGAATTTTATAGATAGTGTGATCAATGCCCACCTTGAGTTACTACTTGTATCATAGCTATACACTCACCTCACGATGGGTATAGCCTGACCTGTGCTACTACTTGCTCCATAGCTTGCCATTCCGGCCGGGCTGAGTCCACGTACTTATAGCCGGTCGGCTGGAAGCCTGAGCTTGACCTATACCGATCACATTATGCTATAATATTCAAGAAATATTTTATATTTACTTTATCTTATCATATATCCTGCTCTGTTCTACATTGAGTACTTTCTCACCATGCTATGATATGCAGTTACTCACATGTTCTACATGCCTCTATGATGTACCTTGATTGGAGACTAAGTTCTGCTCGGGAAAAGGGTTACAACCCCGGTCCTTGTTTGGTTTAAGGGTTGTAACTCAGCTTCCGAACGGTTCCCAAGTCTTTATATATCTTTGTCTTGTAGTTCATTATACTATCTCTTATAGAATTTGTCAATTCACATGGAACTGATGTTAGTGCTTGTACTTGCACATTTTTCTGACAGGATACCGTTATGATATATTACAGATGACTCTGAGGCAGACTGCTCGACTATTATGGGCTCGAGCTAGATGGAGTAGTTCAGGACCGTGGCCTTATAGTAGAGCCACTAGACTTTGTTCTCCCAGAGTAGTATAGATTAGTTGGGTTGCCTGGACTGCGATCCAGCTAGCATTATCAGACTGTAGCTTCTATGTTATATTTTGAGGCCCTGTGATGTTGTATATATCTGGGCTTGAGTTGGACACTGGACTTATGTTCTATTTCATCCATCATATGTTTCCTTCTGTGCTATCTACCTTAGATTTATTCTGTGATTGAGACTGTATTGCTATGTCACCTCCACTCGGAGTGTATATACTGTACAGGTACCTTTATACTGTTAGTCGTAATATTTACAGACGTTATATACAGTGTTCTACCGCCGATACTGCGGCGTAGGCTGGACGTACCCACGTGCTCGTGCCCCTCATAAGGGTGCGGGTTGTAACAGCGTGGCCTCGCTTCATGCAGTATTTGCAATAGAGGATGTTATTATCGTAAATGATGTTTTGGGTGTGAACCTTGCTGTCGAGCGAGATTTGGATAGTGTTGGGAAGCTTCTTCGAAATATTGATTTCCATATAAATTCTGGCATAAATTGTCTTTTGTTAGATTGCGGGTTTCGGGTGCCGAAGCCACATAGGACCCGAAAGAGTTGGCGATTCATTTCATAGCTGTCGGGGCGAAGTAGATAAGTGGAAGATTCGGGAAGGTGACCCAGACGGATGCGATCGCCGAGTCTATCTAAGTGTTAAATTCAGATGACCACATCTCAATCCGCCAGGGACGGGAGTCAATCCTGCCTGAGCCCTTCGACCATACCACATAGTGATCGATAGAGGACGTGAGGAGAAGGAGGACGTGTTTGGCGTCAACCGAGGCGACCCTGTAGGAGTGTGTGATGCCCCAGCTGGAGATGGCCGCTTGCACCTTCTGAAGCTTCGGGCAACCAGCGTGAAATTTTAGTATGAATGTAAGAGGGAAGGACTTAGCCAGGGATGAGATTTCTTCTGTCGAGAACGGGACAGAGATATTATGAGCATCGGTCGAGAGGGGATGGGGAAAGCCCGGAAGCGCAACATCACGGAATAACGGAGGAGGCTTGGCGGAGAGGACTGGCCTGACAACATCAGTGTAGGACCTAGTCGTCGCAGAGGAGGGCGTGACAGGCCCGAGTCCCACGACGGTCTCTGGCGCAGAGCCCGGCGGTGGCGTGGCCAGTGCGACCGAGGAAGCGGATAGGGGAGGCCCACTATAAGGACACATAGGCCAGGGGCTGTCTGAAGGTGCAGGATGGGTGCGCGCAGTAGGTACGGGGTGAGGGTGCAAAGCAGGCGCGGAATGATAGAGCGCTGGAGGCCCGGGGTGGAAGCACCTAAAAGGCGCGAGACCAGGACTAGGTGGCACGGGCCCACAGGAGCCCTCAATGAGCGGCGCGGGGCAACAGCCAACACGCGCAGGAGGGACCCCTGTGCTAAATGGCACGGGGCTACAGCCTTTGGGGCCGGGAGGCACAGGTCCAGTGCTAGGTGGCGCAGGCGCAATGGAGCCCACACTGAGCGATGCGGGAACACGTGGTCTTCAGCGCCAACCGAATGCTAGGCAAAAAGAGCACAGGACTATGAGTAAGAATTCAAATTCGAATTCGAAAGAGGCGTGAGGCCCGAGGAGCGGGAACAGGCGAGTGCGGAATCCGAGGCCAACCGAAGGGTAGAGCAACGGGCGGCGGAGGTCACCGTGGAAAGCCATGCCCGGTCGGCCGATGAAGATCCCTCCGGGGGGCGTCTCGGGAGGAGACGGTACCGGAGCCGACGCCCTAGGTTGGCCTCTGCCAGGGGGGTCGCCGAACGAGGATCTGACGGCGAGGAGGCGAGGGGTCCGGAGACTGCCGGAGAACTCGTCGCGCCGGGATGCGGCGAGCTGGGACCTAGGAACGAATAACTGGGGGTGAGGAGGAGGTCGAGGAGGGTGGCCACCACGCCCGGAGGTAAGGCCGGAGGGAGGAGGTGGCGAACGTACAGGGGAGGCCACCCGCCTAAGCGGTGGTCGGCGGCGGCCCGCCAGAGCTCTGGTCCTATCACGAGCCAACTGCAGCTACCTCTCCGCGGAGGAAGAAGGCTGTATATTATATATATATATATATATATATATATATATATATATATATATATATATATATATATATATATATAAACAAAGAGAGGGAAGGGGGCTGTTGTGGTTTTTCATGGTACTGTTCCGAGGAACAGTACCAATTGCTTTTTATTTTTTTTCTTTTCTTTTCTCCTTTATGAAAATAATAATAATAATTTTTATTAATAATAATAAAATCTAGAAAAAATACTTTAAAATAATTTCAAATTTTATATATCATATCAAATACTTATACAAATTTTAGAATATTTAAATCTATATTCATTAGATATATATACATATCTTATACTTTGAATACAATTTCTAAAATAATAAAAATCTCTATATTTTCTAAATACGTATTTTTAAACAATATATTCCAATATATAAATATTTAGCCATGGCATTTAAGCATATTATGTATATCACATATATTTAATAAAATAATCTTTGTGCACGAATTTCACATATACCATCCTATACACATATTGTCAAAATTAATCAAGGAAATCTTACAAGAAAATAATTTTTATATATAAAATATTTATATATTAGCATTTATGAAGTATGTCACAGTTTATACCTAATTCAATACACATGACATGATTATAGCTAGGCCATCCCTACCATGCCTAATATGTTAATCTTGGTACACTACTACACTAGCCATGCCTTGTTTTCTAATCGATACGTACCTCCAATCTTATCCATGACTATGGATTTTCTCATAAAAAATTTGAAATATATAAAATTCAAAAATCACTACTTAGGCTAAGTAAATAAATTTAAATTTTTTGGGGGTTTACATTCTACCTACCTTAAAAGAATTTCTTCCTCTAAATTAAAATAAGCTAAGGATAAAGGGATAAAGGTGTTCACTGTAGAAGAAATCAATTATGACTAGTCATATCGTGTTTTTTTCGAGAGAATGTAGGGCATAGTTACCACTGGAATCCTAGTTGACTTCACACTCTAAGTCTAGAATACATTTTGCTCAAGATACTATCCAACTTATAAAAATCAAGTTGGCAATGGAAAGCATAGTCATTCACCATTTACAAGGTTCATGGAAAGGTCTATCTTCCAAGAATATTTAAAGAAGGTTAGGCACTTCTGACCATAGTCACAGACTATCAAGGAAGTCTAGGTACTACCACGGTGCTAAGGGTCAACAACGCTATGAGAGATCTCGTTACTTAATCCACATTCTCATATTTGAGTTGTCTTTGACAAGACTGAAGAGAATGGCTTGATCGAATATGATTAGACGAGAGGGGGTATTTGAGGTATTCGATCATGGATTAACTAAAAGTCAAGATCGAGAAGATCATAGAAAGAAACATTCGTAGACCCTGATAAGACAAATTTTATGGTAGTTCATGGAGCATTTTCACGTGGTTGGATATGAAGGTAAGGCATAGTTAGATGGTTGTATGGCGATTGAATTTATGGTGCCTAAGTTATTAGAAATGGAAAATAAAGGAACATGTAATCAACCTTAACACAAGAAGGGATTTTTAATCAAAGGGTTGGTTTTCGAAATATAGCATAAAGAATCAACTTAATTACATAATTAGTTTGAGTGTTTGTTTGCAAATCACAAGACTGTGATTGAAAGGATGAGTTACGTAATCTCATTCAGAAAGCAATCTACAAGTTCTGGTCATGAAATCAATATTAGATTTTGGAGGATAAACCGCCCAAAAAGTTGTACACCTACTTCTACTAGTGTATTGTCCATCTATCATGGTGTTCAAAGTATAATAAATGATATCTAAGGACGTGACTAACTTAACCTTTTAAACCAAAATCTATCATAGTCAACCTATAATTCTTATAGCTTTTTTTTTGTTCTACCGTGCAATTATTTAATCCAGTTTGCTCAACAACTTCAACTTAATCCATGGGCATAATTTATCAATCTCTTTAAGGATCCTGTCACGACCCGCACCCTGAAGAGGGGCACGAGCACGTGGTTACGTCCAGCCTACGCCGCAGTATCGGTGGTAGAACGCTGTATATAGGGTCTGTAAATACTACGACTAAAAACAGATAAATGTACCTGTACAGTATATACACTCCGAATGGAGGTGACATAGCAATACAGTCTCAATCACATATATCAAACTAAGGTAGATAGCATGGAAAAGAGATATAATAGATAAAACAGAAAACGAGTCCAAGATCCACACAAGTCAGAGCTATACACAAACATCCAGAGTCAGAAAATATATGATAGATGCTACAAACTGAAATGTACTAGCTGGCTCGCACGACAGGCAACCCTAACTAAACTATGCTACTCAGGGTGAGCAAAGTCTAGTGGCTCTACCAACAAGCCACAGTCTAAGTCTACTCCGTCCGACTCAACCCCATAGTAGGTCGGGCAATCAGCCTCTGAATCATCTGTAAAATTTATCAACGGTATCCTGTCAGAAAAATGAGCAAGTACAAACACCAACAACAGTTCCATGTGAATTGACAAAAGCTATAAGAGACAGTGTAATGAAATACAAGACAAAATCAACTGGAAATACATATCATGATGTGAGTACTGAAAAGGGCGATAACACATAGATATAGGATGACTTGGGAACTATTCGGAAGCCGAGTTACAACCCCTAAACCAAACAAGGACCGGGGCTGTAACCCTTCTCCCGAACAGAACTTAGTCTCCAACGATAATAAATATAAAAGGTGCCTTCAATTATTAGTGTGTTATGTGATCGGCTTGGAAAAAATATGCTTAGGCTTTCCATCCAAGCGGCTATGAACCCTGTATACAATAGAACGATAAGGCCAGTCACCATGGAAAGCTATGAACCGTATAGGGTAAGGCTTTACCCGTCGTGAGGCGAGGGTATAGCTATGAACCATATGTACCATAGAACCATATGGAAATTTGATCACACAACCACTAATAACTCCTCCATCCCCGAATAGTACAATGGATCTGGACATGACACGTTATGACATAGGATTCTATAAGAGGGTAGCAAGTCCCCTTTTGAAATTGGTGTCTATACCAATAAACTAAAATAAGACAGAATATGTACCAATATACCATGTAACTCTAGGAATAACATCCCATGTCATGATCCAACATATACTAGTCCGTGAACTGTCGTGACTGGAAATCGAGTATAACACTACAACTGAATCGGATATAGCAGATATCAAGACAATAAAAATTATCAGTGAATGTACTCGCCTGTGGTCCTGAGATGATAGGGTGAACAGACGCTCAGAGTGATCACAGACCTAAAATAAGATACTATGAGTCAAACAGGGTTTTATACTGAAAAGGAAATAATTTAAGTCATGAATACAAGTCTAAGTCAAAACTAGGTAAATCTAGGTCAAACTGACTCATACTAGGTCATACTGGTTCATACTAGGTCATACCAGGTCATTGGAAGTCAATCCAAGTCAAACTAGGTCAAACGGGGTCAAAGGTTGACTTATAGTTAACTTTTGGTCAAAAAGTCAACTCTGGTCAACTCTGGTCAACACTGAGTCAACCCTGGGTCAACCCTAGGTCAAACAAGTCAAATATTGACTAATAGTTGATTTTCAGTCAACTGGTCAACTCTGGTTTGGTTTTGGTCAATTCTAAGTCAAGTGTTGACTTGAAGTTGACTTTTGGTCAAAAAGTCAACTTTTGGTCAACGGAGGTCAAAACTAGCCTAAACTACCCTCATCTAGTCATTATCTACCAAGATAACCTATTTCTAAGCCAATCTTAGAAGTCAAACTCAATATCTTATCAAAATCCTATTACCTACATTTACCCTTCACAAGGTAAATACCAATACCCTACCCATTACAAAGGAAATCCTTCTAGATCTCAGGATACTAGCCTAGGCTTCTTAGGGTAGCTAGATACTATCCTATCTAGGGTTTACCAACCAAGAAATCTAGGGTTCTTGGGCATCTAATCCATCTTATCTTCATGTTGGTCATACCAACATTACCTTAAGGTAATCTTGAGATATCAAGATACCACATCTAACATAACCCATTTCTTCAAAACCACACTCACTCTCCCTCACAAACATCATCTATCTAACCCCATCTAACTTAGAATGCTACTCCTAAAATAACTCTCAAGAACCAACTCAAACAACTACAACAAATCCCCTAATGTATTTTAACATGACATATAACATAACATGACCAACCTTATTTTCTACCACTATAAACACTACTCTACTAACCATCTAACACACTAATAACACTCTCTAACTTAGGGGTTTCGTAGTACTAAATGTGGTTGACAAGTGGGGGTAGATATTTGGGGCTAAGGTGGTTCAAAAGGGGATGTTTCGGGACCACAAAAACTCCAAAAAACCATCCTGTACTGCTTCTGCTTACTGCTTATTCCTGCTTACTGCTTATTGCTTACTATTCCTGCTGCTTTCCTGCTCATTCCCTCACTCTCTAACCATCTATCCACACACACAAATAAATATATATGCACATTCCACTCACAAAAATATATATATATATATATATATATATATATATATATATATATATATATATATATATATATATATATATATATATATATATATATTTATATATATAGAGAGAGACTAGTTTTATATATATATATATATATATATATATATATATATATATATATATATATATATAAAGAGACACACCAATCTAAATATAAAATAAATATGATACAATATGATACTATAAAGAACACAACTCTAAACACTCATAAATCTGAGATTTAATCTCTAAATAATCATTCTATAATATATATAATATACAAGTGTCCAAAATTGGGAGTTTTCCACATGGACACGAAGCACAACACAAAGGACACTCCTATGACCTCCAAATGGACATGAAATGGACACAAATGGAGATACAACCATGTGGGTCATTCTTACGGGTTCAAAATAATCCTATATGCATGTTGGAATAGTTTAGAGGAGAGATTATACCTTCCAGGAGAGAGTTTCAAGGGAAAAAGCCTTCCGACTCGACACCGACACGTAGAGATTCCAAAAGGACACGAACGAGCTCCGAATCCTCCCAAACTTGGCTAGCTCCTTCCTTTCATGGAGTAGAAGAGAAAAGAAGAATATTTGGTGGAAGAAATGGTGGATTTGGAGATGAAATCAATAGGTTTTGTTCTCTAGAAATTTGGGGAAGAACATGAGAGAGAAAGGAATGGATAAAATGAAAAGGAAGATGATGACTCACACCTTATCCCCTCCTTCCATGGCTGCCATGTGTGGGTGGTTTGTCCCTATTTGTTAATGACCAAAATGCCCCCACTTGTCCTATTTGATTTAAATTAGAAAGGGGCTTAAGGTTGAGGCTAAATTAGTCTAGTTTAAAGGCTCTAATTAAACTAAACCTACCCATAAATAATTAGTCTAATACTAACTAAAATTAATATCATGTGAACTAAAATTAATATTATGTGGGCCATGCCTAACTAGTGTGTGGGTCCCACTAGAGTCAAAACTACCCCGAGTCTCCGTTTCAAGTCGGATTGAGATGAAATTCGAACCCGACTCAAATAACCCCAAAATAATATTATAAATAAATAAATAATTTCAAAAATATTCTAAAATAAAAAATAACAAAAATACCCCTGTTTCTGGAAACTGGGGGTGACAAATCTATCCACCTTAAAAAAATTTGTCCTCGAAATTAAAACCAAACAATAGTAAAATCTCAAATTCACAGGTCATGGCTAAAAAATTTAAAATGATTAAAATCTCAAAATCAAGCAGAAATTAAATGACTAAAATTATAAAATTTGAAATTACTCTCAATTAGAAACTCCAAGTCTATCCACCTTAAAAATTTATCCTCAAAAATTAAAATGAAACAACACAAAAAAAAATCATGCAATTTGATAATCGTATGCGTCTGTCCAATCATCACGATACTCAGAATCTTCGTCATACCAGTGAGCAAGGCTACGATAATCACAGAGTCCTCAACTACGGTACATACCTCTAGAATCATGGTATTTAAAATTTTTGCATTGCCACTAGCTTGGCAGCGAAAACCTTAAATTCCCACACCCGAGAAATACGTCTATAGTCCGACTATATGTCCTCACTCTGCCTGCTAGCATGACCCTAGAGGATTCTAAAATCTCATAATCGAGACGACCTAGCCCATACGACTTATCTTAGAAGAATATCACATCACAAGGACAACTTTTATCCAACGATCAAGAACAGATAGAATCGAAGTTCAAGACAGTTTACGAAGGCAAATACGGAAAGGAGATTCGAAAGATTGGAACCTGCTATATGCTCTGCTACTGCCTGAGTGGGCTCAACTGTAATGGCGAAAGCTCGCCCCTGCTGGCCTCCTATAGCCTGCTGTACTCTGTCCTGACCTGTCTGTCTGGCTATACGGACCGTACAGTCCTTTACCTGGTGGTCTGGAGCTCCACAGAATAAACAGACTCCCAACTTCATCCTACAAGCCTCCCGGGTGTGTCCTATCTTCTTGCAGAAGGCACACTGGATGTCCTGTCTCCGGTCCTGTCCCTGGTACTACTGGACACGTACCGGTGCCTGCTGAAACTGCAACTGAGGCTGCTGCTGCTGAAACTACCTCTGCTGGAAATGTGGGCGCTTCGCTGGCCCTACACTCGAACTAGCTCCAAGAGCGTCACTGCCCCTCTTCGGCTTGAGGCCGAAGTCCTCCTCTACAATCTGAGCCTCCATAAGGATCTGCTCGAAGGTTGTGTCTCGTCGCCCAGATGTACGAGTGCGCACTGCATGTATGAGACCCCTCCGAAACTTTCGGGCCTTGTACCCCTCATCCTGGATCAAACTGGGTGCAAACCTGCTCAGGCGGAAGAACTTCGCTGCATACTCGTCTACCGACGAGTTCCCCTGCACCAGACTGGCAAACTGCTCCAAAGCTGTCAAGGCTACATCTGGGTAGAACTTTTCTTTAAAGAGTTTCTTGAAGTCCTCCCAAGAGATACCTCTCACTGACGCACGCGGATCCATGCGGTACCAAGTCAGCGCTATATCGAAGAACTAGCTCGCTATAGACGTCACCCACAGACCTCTCGGGACCTCTGCCAACTCCAGACTCCGCTGGACATCCTCTAGCCAGTCATCCGCGTATAGGATACCCTCAGTACCCTTGAACTCCCGCCGGTTCATCTTCCTGAAGTGGAGGTGCGTACCGGGCCTCCCCTGACCTTGCTGCTGTGCTGGTGCTCCCTGAACTGTAGCCGGTGCACCCCTCTCCACTGCTGCCATAGCTAGCTGATGCGAGTTCTCCATGGTCTATCGTAGCACCTCTGCCTGACGGTGCTGTGCCTCTGTCTGTGCTCTCTGTGTCTGCAGCATCTGCTGCAGAAGGGCCAACATCTCCTGAGTGTCTGTCGGTAACTGAGGCGGTGGTGGAAGAATGTCAGGGATAACCATGGACGGTCTCGCTGCTGGAGGTGGAAGACCTCCTGAAACTGTCGCTGCCGCTCCCGCCTGATGAGCAGGGACTGATGTGGCAGCTCCCTGAACTGCAGCTCCCCCAGCTGGAGGTGGAAGACCTCCAGGAACTGCCGCTGCTACTCCTGCCTGAAGGGCAGGGGCTGAGGCTACTGCTCTCTCGACTGCTACTCCCGTAGCCGGAGGTGGAAGACCTCCCGGATCTGACCTCTCTGGAACTATACTGGCCCTATTGCCTGAGAACGAGTCACCGTCATCCTGAAGATGAATTAAACCCAAGAGATCAATACGGCACATGATAAGATATTATCAAAGGAGGACAATTGAATTCAAATGCAAGAAGAGTTGTTATGGTAATCAAAAGATCAGAAATTTCCTAAAATGTGATTGAGTAACTCCTATCTTACCCTAGATCCTACATCCTAGACGCAGGCTCGTAATTAGTACTCTAAGTCGAGCACCATTACGAGATCGCACTATTTACGACTCTGACCTGCATGGGCCACCATAAAAACGTGTCAAGACCCGCACCCTGAAGAGGGGTACGAGCACGTGGTTACGTACAGGCTACGCCGCAGTATCGGCGGTAGAACGCTGTATATAGGGTCTGTAAATACTACGACTAAAAACAGATAAATGTACCTGTACAGTATATACACTCCGAATGGAGGTGACATAGCAATACAGTCTCAATCACATATATCAAACTAAGGTAGATAACATGGAAAAGAGATATGATAGATAAAACAGGAAACGAGTCCAAGATCCACACAAGTCAGAGCTATACACAAACATCCAGAGTCAGAAAATATATGATACATGCTACAAACTGAAATGTACTAGCTGGCTCGCAGGCCAGGCAACCCTAACTAAACTATGCTACTCAGGGTGAGCAAAGTCTAGTGGCTCTACCAACAAGCCACAGTCTAAGTCTACTCCGTCCGACTCAACCCCATAGTAGGTCGGGCAATCAGCCTCTGAATCATCTGTAAAATTTATCAACGGTATCCTGTCAGAAAAATGAGCAAGTACAAACACCAACAGCAGTTCCATGTAAATTGGCAAAAGCTATAAGAGATAGTGTAATGATATACAAGACAAAATCAACTAGAAATATATATCATGATGTGAGTACTGAAAAGGGCGATAACACATAGATATAGGATGACTTGGGAACTATTCGGAAGCCGAATTACAACTCCTAAACCAAACAAGGACCGGGACTGTAACCCTTCTCCCGAACAGAACTTAGTCTCCAACGATAATAAATATAAAAGGTGCCTTGAATTATTAGTGTGTTATGTGATCGGCTTGGGAAAAATATGCTCAGGCTTTCCATCCGACCGGCTATGAACCCTGTATACAATAGAACGATAAGGCCAGTCACCATGGAAAGCTATGAACCGTATAGGGTAAGGCTTTACCTGTCGTGAGGCGAGGGTATAGCTATAAACTATATGTACCATAGAACCATATGGGAATTTGATCACACAACCACTAATAACTCCCCTATCCCCGAATAGTACAATGGATCTGGACATGACACGTTATGACACGGGATTCCATAAGAGGGTAGCAAGTCCCCTTTTGAAATCGGTGTCTATACCAATACACTGAAATAAGACAGAATATGTACCAATATACCATGTAACTCTAGGAATAACATCCCATGTCATGATCTAACATATACTAGTCCGTGAACTGTCGTGACTGGAAATTGAGTATAACACTACAACTGAATCGGATATAGCAGATATCAAGACAATGAAAATTATCAGTGAATGTACTCGCCTGTGGTCCTGAGCTGATAGGGTGAACAGACGCTCAGAGTGATCACAGACTTAAAATAAGATACTATGAGTCAAACAGGGTTTTATACTGAAAAGGAAATAATTTAAGTCATGAATGCAAGTCTAAGTCAAAACTAGGTAAATCTAGGTCAAACTGACTCATACTTGGTCATACTGGTTCATACTAGGTCATACCAGGTCACTGGAAGTCAATCCAAGTCAAACTAGGTCAAACGGGGTCAAAGGTTGACTTATAGTTGACTTTTGGTCAAAAAGTCAACTCTGGTCAACTCTGGTCAACACTGAGTCAACCCTGGGTCAACCGTAGGTCAAACAAATCAAATATTGACTAACAGTTGACTTTCAGTCAACTGGTCAACTCTGGTTTGGTTTTGGTCAATTCTAAGTCAAGTGTTGACTTGAAGTTGACTTTTGGTCAAAAAGTCAACTCTTGGTCAACGGAGGTCAAGACTAGCCTAAACTACCCTCATCTAGTCATTTCCTACCAAGATAACCTATTTCTAAGCCAATCTTAGAAGTCCAACTCAATATCTTATTAATACCCTATTACCTACATTTACCCTTCACAAGGTAAATACCAATACCTTACCCATTACAAAGGAAACCCTTCTAGATCTCAGGATACTAGCCTAGGCTTCTAAGGGTAGCTAGATACTATCCTATCTAGGATTTACCAACCAAGAAATCTAGGGTTCTTGGGCATCTAATCCATCTTATCTTCATGTTGGTCATCCCAACATTACCTTAAGGTAATCTTGAGATATCAAGATACCACATCTAACATAACCCATTTCTTCTAAACCACACTCACTCTCCCTCACAAACATCATCTATCTAACCCCATCTAACTTAGAATGCTACTCCTAAAATAACTCTCAAGAACCAACTCAAACAACTACAACAAACCCCCTAATGTATCTTAACATGACATATAATATAACATGACCAACCTTATTTTCTACCACTAAAAACACTACTCCACTAACCATCTAACACACTAATAACACTCTCTAACTTAGGGGTTTCGTAGTACTAAATGTGGTTGACAAGTGGGGGTAGATATTTGGGGCTAAGGTGGTTCAAAAGGGGATGTTTCGGGACCACAAAAACTCCAAAAAACCATCCTGTACTGCTTCTGCTTACTGCTTATTCCTGCTTACTGCTTATTCCTGCTGCTTTCCTACTCATTCCCTCACTCTCTAACCATCTATCCACACACACAAATAAATATATATGCACATTCCACTCACAAATATATATATATATATATATATATATATATATATATATATATATATATATATATATATATATATATATATATATATATATATATAAAGAGACACACCAATCTAAATATATATATATAAAGAGACACACCAATCTAAATATAAAATAAATATGATACAATATGATACTATAAAGAATACAACTCTAAACACTCATAAATCTGAGATTTAATCTCTAAATAATCATTCTATAATATATATATAATATACTAGTGTCCAAAATTGGGAGTTTTCCACATGGACACGAAGCACAACACAAAGGACACTCCTATGACCTCCAAATGGACACGAAATGGACACAAATGGAGATACAACCATGTGGGTCATTCCTACGGGTTCAAAATAATCCTATATGCATGTTGATATAGTTTAGAGGAGAGATTATACCTTCCAGGAGAGAGTTTCAAGGGAAAAAGCCTTCCGACTCGACACCGACACGTAGAGATTCCAAAAGGACACGAACGAGCTCCGAATCCTTCCAAACTTGGCTAGCTCCTTCCTTTCATGGAGTAGAATAGAAAAGAAGAATATTTGGTGAAAGAAATGGTGGATTTGGAGATGAAATCAATAGGTTTTGCTCTCTAGAAATTTGGAGAAGAACATGAGAGAGAAAGGAATGGATAAAATGAAAAGGAAGATGATGACTCACACCTTATCCCCTCCTTCCATGGTTGCCATGTGTGGGTGGTTTGTCCCTATTTGTTAATGACCAAAATGCCCCCACTTGTCCTATTTAATTTAAATTAGAAAGGGGCTTAAGGTTGAGGCTAAATTAGTCTAGTTTAAAGGCTCTAATTAAACTAAACCTACCCATAAATAATTAGTCTAACTACTAACTAAAATTAATATCATATGGACTAAAATTAATATTTTGTGGGCCATGCCTAACTAGTGTGTGGGTCCCACTAGAGTCAAAACTACCCCGGGTCCCCGTTTCAAGTCGGATTGAGATGAAATTCGAACCCGACTCAAATAACCCCAAAATAATATTATAAATAAATAAATAATTTCAAAAATATTCTAAAATAAAAAATGATAAAAATACCCCTGTTTCTGGAAACTGGGGGTGACAGATCCCTAATTCCTTTTTATTTTCGAGATAAAAAAGTCCTCAAAATTATTGTCTTAATGTCATTTGCATCTCTTTACTATATGCTAGAGGGTCCTCCAGTTTGGTTCACCTCCAATATTCTTCTCATCTGCCTACCTATGTCCTCCTCTGATAGCATTGGTCATCTATTATGGGCAGTCTACTATATTTATTCTATAAACTGTTATGTATATGAATATTACTCACCCTCCATATACGTAATGATTAATATCCTATTATTCTATGTTATAAATCATCCTTATCATAAATATAATATTCTTGAGTCACTCCCTTGCATTTACATTGCCAATCCGACAGTCAGCATACCTAATCTAGAGCAAAGAACTATAATCTTTGTTCTCAAAAGCTAAGTCATACAATAATCATAATTAACATTCTATCTATATGGTACGGCAACCCAATATTTCTCCATTCAAGCTGAACCGTTACTGTCGTATCGTTTGATCAACCTATATCATAATTATTGAACCTCTAGTTAGCTCATAGCAATCACTTCTAATAGGCTCTATGCTTTCGATATCCAGGCACTCAATCTCAACTTATAAGCTCACCAAGATCCGTCTCTAAGAAACTTACCCGTTTCTGGTTACCCCAAACATCATAATCACACCAATCACCTAGTTAAGTATACTATATAATGTAACTATAAGGTTTGTCAACTTTAGTCATTTAAGACCTAGAAAGGTAATAAGAGCCTAAGGCTCGGTCGAGCAATCCATACCAATGCAAGACAATGGTAGAGTCAAACAAAACAAAAAAGATTGTTGAATTATTTCCAAGAATGGTATGAGGCCAAATAAGATGCATAGGACGTAGTCTAGGTAAAACTCGAAAACCATATACCTCCGTGATTATGTCACGTAAAGTTACTGTCATGCCAGTGTGCATCTGACTGCAAATAATTTCCTTGTTCCATAATACGACGGATGGCTGCAGTGTACATCTGCCACGCCAGATAATACAGATTCTTGAGCTTATCTTGGCCAAGTCCACAAAATATTTCCAAACTAACATTTTACGAAATACAGAAGAAGAGGTCTATCAAAATGCGTAGGATGTGGTTCAAGTGGAATCCGAGAAACATATTTAACCATGATGCCATTATCTGAAGTCATGTTCCGTCAGTATTTCTCTGGCTACAAAAACCTTTGATTCTATAATACAATAATAAATATATTTCTCGAATGTTTCCTTGGACCACCCATAAAATTTTTTTTATCAATTTTAGTGAAAAAGGAACAAGAAAGATCACTCAGAAAGTCAACATGGAAGGGTTTAGTCAAATCACAAGAAAAGAAGAATACAAAGCAATCATGTCGAGCAGGACATAACATGAAAGCAATCGTGTTAGAGAGTCCTAGGAAAGCATGTAATCCTAGTTGTGGATGTATCCTCAAATCCTATTCCTCAATTATTTGCAGGCTCGCAGTAGCACCACTATCTTATGTACCATCACGACTTCACATACTTTACAAGATTCAACCTGTATGGGCTACCACAAAAATATGTCGCTTCCCAGTTCCAAAAGTACATAGGAATAGGAAACATATACATGCCAGCTATGTATTTAACAAGAATTAGTGTTAGGGTTATATACTAAATGTATCACTTTTGTATTATCTTTATTTCCTTAAATTTTGAATGAGAATCATATGGAAATGTTTGCATATTGTATTTGTTACAAAGGTTAATACAAGTGTCTAATACTATATATTATAGATAATATGGTGTGTGGTGTCACACAGAAGATCATATTATCAGTTCCTTATGGAAATATATATTTAGTTCACAACCTAGATGGACTTGGACAATCTATTGGAAAGTTTGTAGTGTAATCTGGTATTAGTCTATCTTGACTATAGGTTTACACTAGTACACTTTGGGTGTATTGAACAGGACCACTTGAGGTTATTTTCTTTGTACTGACTACATAAGAGAACAGACACCTCTGTTATTATGGATGCTTGTGCTCTTAATCCGAATATAATAACAGACATGTATATGCAGTGTACATTACTTTGACTCATAAAAGAGTGAGATTCATTATGGATCAACAACCTCTATGAATTGGGTAATAACAATGTATGTATGATGGGTTGTTGATTATAAAAGGAATCCATGTCCCGATACGTCGGGTTGATGATGTCCCCTTAAGGAGCTCATAAGGATTGTCATGTAAACCCTGCAGGTAGATTATATTCGACATGACAAATAAAGTTGAGTGGTACTACTTAAGGATAAAAGATGTCGATCAATATAATTGTCAGTAACTTAATCTGATCGACGAACATTTGATATCTTAACATGGGGAGCCAAACGAGCATATAATAGAAGGAGCCCACAATTATAATTTAAGATTAGGAAGGTAGTGCAACAATAGATCATTAGTGGACCGAGCTATTGTTAATGGGCCTGGGTTGTGTGTTTGGGCTGAACACAGGACACCTAGCTCCGTTAGGAGACCTAACCCTATTTTCTCCTCATGGTCCCTGTCGTAGCCTTATATATATCATCTATTCTCTGGTCGCCAAATCATTATTAGATCTAAGAAGCTTTCTCTAAATTCGTGATCCATGTAAGGAGAGAAAGAAGGGGCTGCCAAGGAGAAGAAAAGGTTGGAAGATCGTCGCCCACACAATATCTAACCCGAGGAAGGAATACGTGCAGAAGATCTTAGGGTCGTGACTGCTTGAGATTACTAGGAACTGTTGTCTTCTTCCCGTCGTAGGTATAATTCGTGAACCCTAGTTTCCGCCTATGAAGGGTTAAAACACGTTTATATCTATTTAACTTTCTATCAATCAATACGCAAACCAAACTAGGGTCCTGGGAATCTCCAGTTCTATCAATTGGTATCAGAGCCACTTTGGATCTGCGTATTGATTGATACATCCATGTTGTCCAATAAAACTTGTGTTGTATAATAGTCGGTAGATGTAGATCTGTTCTAACTCAGTTTTGCAGGCATCTTATATCCAACTATTATTGTCCAATACATGTTTTTGTTTGTGTTGTTTTAAACCACGGACATGTCGTGGATGTTGTTGTTATTCTGGATGTAATTAAAATTACGAGGGTTGATCGTACTTATTATTTTAATTTTTCAATCTAGATTTTGTGTGAACTCCTTCGGAAGGCATAATATTGGTGTAATTTTAATTATTTTTGATCAATCGTGATGGTGGTGGTGGCTGTTTCTGACGCCTGACGAGATGTTGGTTTTAACCAGTCTAGAGCCAGACGGATGATTTTCGATGAAGGAATCGACAGCCAAAACATTTTTAAAAATAACCATAATAGTTGGATATTTTTCTCTTGTTTGTTGTCATTTTGGATTCGGATTCGGATAGTTGAGGATGGAACAGAAAAGATGACTATAATAGTTGGATATTTTTCTCTTGTTTGTTGTCATTTTGCTTTTTCTGATTATGCATGTTTATTATTATGTGGATGTTTTTTTTGAAAAACTAAGCCTACATTAATAGTGGACAACATGGACATAATATCAACTAGTAGAAAAACCATCATTGTTAAATAACTAAGTGGGAGAGAAAATTTATTTAGCATAAAACCTATGGTCTCCATTACTGGTTTGTAGGTGATGTAATTATACTTGCGTGTTGGCTTTAGTGCTTTCCTCCATATCGGATGAGTATAATTATGGATCACCAGTACAAGCTTCCTTAGGGATAATTGTAAAAAGTTACCTAGTATGTGTACACTTCTCCATCTGAAGGAACTCATTACAAGGTAATGGACTTAGTATTAAGTAATGGTATACACTTAGATACAAATAATGGTATCCTCACCATCGAAGTCACTGTTATTATTTGTATGACCAGAGCAAAACCAACAGATTAATTTTATTTGTCATAAAGTTATGTTGACATGATAGTAAAATTAATAGGAAGTACCTACTTGAACAAAGTTGAATTTGTATACGTCCATACTATCGTGGCATGCTAAATTCATGATGTTCAAGGTGTTGGTGAATTTCTTATTATTGTTTTGAGGGAATCAATATTTAATTAATTCAAAAAGTTTTTTGCCCTATATAATTTTTATTTATGTGATTCTCAGAATTTCAAAAATGGGTTCTTTCAGTCCACTTATGGTGATTCTTAAAGAAAACAAGCTTACAGGACCTAATTATATTGACTGGAAACATAATTTGGACATTGTCCTGACTGCTGAGGAGTAAAATATGTACTTGTTGAGGAATGCCGACCTAAGCCTGATGTTAACTCTGATGAAGAGGTCAAGAGGTCTATAAGAAGTGGAAAAAGGCATATGAGATGGCGTAGTGTTATATTCTGGCATCTATGTCAAATATACTGTAACATCAGTATCAGGCCATGGCCACAGCTTATGACATGATGTATAACCTCAAGGAAGTCTTCGGACATCAGAGTAGAGTAGCTTGGCAGTTTGCTATGAAGTGTTTGATGAATACAAAAATGGCTGAGGGTACACCAGTAAGGGATCATGTTCTCAAGATGATGGGTCATCTGAATGAGATGGAGATCCTTGGAGCTGAAATCGATAGGAAATCCCAGGTCGATATCATTCTCGGGACTCTGCCTAAAAGTTTTGACAATTTCTGCCTTAATTACAACATAAACAAAAGGTTGTATAGTTTGGCAGAACTTGCAAAAGAGCTATAGGATGCTGAATCTCTCTTTAGACAGAGTGGTCATATTTTTGTTTCTGAAAAGGCTTCTACTTCTAAACCAAAAGACGTTAAGAAGAAGAATAACATTCAAAAACAGGCAAACTCAGCAAAAAGGGGCATGGGACCTCAAGGCGCTGTGAAAAAGCCGAAAGGCAAATGTTTCAAGTGCAAAGGGTCAAGACATTGGAAGACTGAATGTCCACTTCTCAAACAAGGGAACAAAGAAGGTATATCTCATTTACTAGTAGTTGAAACATGTTTAGCGGTATTATTTATCGACACCTGGTGTGTAGATACAAGAGCCACTAATCATGTCTCTAATACATCTCAGGGGTTCCAGGAAACCAGGCGACTCACTGATGGAAAGATATACTTGTTCATAGGTGACGCTACAAAAGTAGCGGTCGTTGCATTAGGAGATGTTACTTTATCTTTCGGTAGAAATAAGTCTTTGACATTGAGAGATTGTCTTTATGCACCTTCACTTAGAAGGAATTTAATTTTTGTTTCTATGTTAGTTAAGGATGGATATTCAGTTTATTTTAATGACAATATTATTATTAGACAGAATAAATATTGTATCTTTTCTGCTGTATTAGTTGATAATCTGTATGTTATTAACCCTATTTTGTCCACAATGCAACTTATGGAAATGAATAATAAGTCATCTGACTTAAATAAGAGAAAGGAACCTTCTTATATGAACCAAACATATCTTTGGTACTTGCGATTGGGACATATTAACCTAAGAAGGATTCAAAGACTAGATGAAGATGGACTTTTGAGTTCATTGGAAGTGGAGGCACTACCAGTCTATGAATCCTGCTTGAAAGGTAAAATGACCAAAAGGCCTTTTACGGCAAGGGGTATAGGGCCAAAGATGTGTTGGAATTGGTTCATTATGATTTACGTGGACCCATGACTATCCAAGCTAGAGGTGGCTTTGAATATTTTGTCACATTCATTGACAATTATTCAAGGTATGGATACATTTATTTGATGCACCACAAGTCTGAGTGCTTTGAGAAATTCAAAGAGTACAAGGCTGAAACGGAGAAACGTCATGAAAAATATATCAAATCATTACGATCAGATCGTAGTGGCGAGTACGTCTTTGGAGAGTTTAGGGATTATTTATCAGAGGCTGATATTACATCCCAATTGACTGTACCTGGAACATCCTAGCAGAATGGTGTAGCCGAAAGAAGGAATAAAACTCTTACGGAGATGGTTAGGTCAATAACGAGTTATTCAGATTTACCAGATTCGTTTTGAGGATATGCCTTAGAGACTGCAGCTTATATTCTGAACTTGGTTCCTTCTAAGTCAGTACTTCTTACTCCCACAGAGCTGTGGATTGGGCGTAAGCCTAGTCTAAAATATGTTCAAATTTGGGGTAGTCCAACGCATGTGCTGAATGGAAAAGCAGATAAGTTGGAATCTCATACAGAAGTATGCTTGTTTGTAACCTATCCAAGAGGAACGAAAGGAGGTTTATTTTATAGTCCTAAGGATCAGAAGGTCATTGTTAGCACTAATGCCCGATTCTTAGAGGAATACTATGTGCTGAACCATAAACCCACAAGTAGAGTTGTTCTAGAAGAACTGAGAGGTGAGACACCAAGTACATCAGTACCAACAATACAAGAGGATGAACCACAAATAACTGTACGACGTGTCATAAATGTTACACCACAGCCGATAGTGCCTCGTCGTAGTGGGAGGGTTATGATACAACCTGATAGCTATATGTTCTTGGAAGAGTCGTCAGACTTCGTCCCTGAGGAACAAGATTATGATCCTTGTACCCACAACAAAGCACTCCAAGATAAAGATGCAGAGTCTTGGCAAAAAGCAATGATATCTGAAATAGAACCTATGGATTCCAATCAGGTCTGGGAGCTGGTAGAACCACCTGTTGGTGTAAAAGCCATTGGATGCAAGTGGGTCTATAAGAGAAAAAGAAGATCATACGGTAAGGTTGAAACCTTTAAAGCTCAGCTTGTTGCAAAAAGTTTTACTTAAAGAGTGGTTATCGATTATGAGGAAACCTTTTCTTCAGTAGCCATGCTTAAGTCTATCCGGATTCTTTTATCTATTGCAGCTCATCTCGATTATGAAATTTGGCAAATGGATGTCAAGACAGCTTTCCTTAATAAAAGTCTTGAGGAAGACATCTATATGAAGCAACCAGATGGGTTCATTGAAAAGGACCAAGAGCATCTTGTTTGTAAGCTCAAGAAGTCCATTTATGGATTTAAGCAGGCTTCCAGATCTTGGAACATATGTTTTGATCTGGTGATAAAATCCTATGGATTTGATCAATGTCAAGATGAATCATGTCTATACAGAAAGTGTGACAGAAAGTGGTGGTATTCCTATTACTTTACGTAGATGACATCTTGCTCATTAGAAACAATGTGAAGGTGTTATCTGATGTAAGGCTATAGTTATCCAAACAGTTTGATATGAAGAACTTGGGAGAAGTAGGTCACATCCTTGGGATCAAAGTTCTACGAGATCGCAAGAAAAAGATGTTGGACTTGTCCCAAGCTTCCTATGTCGATATTGTACTAACTCGTTTTAGCATGCAAAATTCTAAGAAAGGTTTCTTACCATTTAGGCATAGAATTACTCTATCAAAGGAGCAGTGTCCGAGGACACCTAAAGAGATAGAGAACATGAAAGCAGTTCCTTATGCTTCAGTAGTAGGAAACTTAATGTATGCAATGCTATGTACGAGACCAGACATCTGCTTTGCTCTTGGCATGGTCAGCAGATATCAGTCTAACCCAGGATAAGGGTACTGGACTGCCGTAAAGTATATTTTCAATTACCTGAAAAGGACTAAAGAGTATATGCTAGTTTACTAGGCAGATAGTTTAGTTTCCTTGGGGTATACTGTAGCGCCCCGCTTTCGATAGGCGACGGAACTTCATAATAAGCTAGCGCCGAGTCAGATCGGCTGGGAACTTAGATGGCCATCTGACTCGATCGCTAAGCTTGGTAAACGTTAACGCATTGCGGCATCGATTCAAATCGATTTGGACGAAAGTTACGAGAATCGATCCAACTAATGGAACGACTTCTGTTGGAATAAGTCCTAGATGCAGCGGGCTGCATCTCGGCGAGTGAGCTCTCTATAAGAGTCCCTTCGACGGGACCGAACCGCTGTATGGTTTTCTTAGAGCTTTGCCGCTGGGCTTGAAGAAGTGCTTTCACGTCATTTTCATGGATGCAATTACAATTTCAATGCAAGGGAAAAAGAAGAAATTCTAACAAAGCGTTGGTGCCATTGCAGGAGCTCGCGTAACTAAGGATTGACGTTGCGTAGCGCTTGGACGACCGGCATGAAGCAAAGTAATCGGTGGGTGATTCGGCCCCTTCTTTTCTACTCTGTCCCGAAAACTTATTCCTTGCTTCAAATTCATTCAAATCGATCGATGCCAAGTTAATTGCATGCCAATCCACTAAGTCCAAGAACTCGGGAAAATGTATCGATTTAGAGAAATTCACTCTGAAAATACAAGTCTATCACATAAACCAGAAAGTTTAAGGTTCTAGTAAAAAGATGGACTATTTTACATGCTGTAAAATATTATGAAACGTCGATCGTGGGTTATGATGCCTCGGACAATTTGGTGCCTACGGGACGCTAAATCGGTGTACGGCTTGGGAAAAATGAAACGTTGCATGAGTTGGGGAAAATGATAATGTCGTTCAATACTGTCCGCGCTATACAAAATTGGTTGCATATATAAACTGTTCACGCATTGGCATGGTCATGGACAGCTTGTGCACAAGTTGATATTTTCCTCGAATCGATATCCGGGGCATCGGAATCGACTCGACCTAGGGGGAATGAATAATCGTGCTTCGGCACTGATGCATTGCGGGACCGTCAGTCAGGCTTGCAACCTAGACTGAGCGGGCCGAAATGCCGTTGAGATAGTCTTACGTGATGTGTAACATCAATAACCGCATATAAGATAGTAGCATGCTCACCTATTGTCTTATGCAGGTGTAAATATTATCTCTGTTTTTATGCAGGGACGAGCACAGCCGTGGTAAGAAATATGATAAACTGCTATGGTTCACTGTATGCTTAATTACGCAAAGATGGCTATCGAATATGAACTGAATTCATTTAGTTCTAATAGAAAGACAACTCTAAAGCATGCCTACCCTAATAATCAGAGTCAGTTTAGACGGGTGGGTTCGTCTCGTCCACTTAGCAAGTGTGCTAATCCCATTCCCACAATTTCCCAGGTGCGACGGGCGCGCTCAACTAAACTGGAGCTGAAGTACGGAGAGGCATTTTGAAGCTCTTCCTATGCTGAAGTATTTTGAAGCCAATTCAAGTCGACGGCTTTGTATAAAGGGGCGAATGTATGGGACGGCAAGCGTTAGTTCAGGCAACTTGTCGAATGTATTTCCTTATATTTTCAATCAATGTAGCCGCAACGGCATCCAATGTAATTACGACTTGCACTTCGTTGCAAGCTATGAATGAAAAGCATTTCTATCTTCCTATACTGCGTCTTATATTCTGATGTGATTTATGAAGTTTCGACTTGGCATATTAATATCAAAATGAAAAGATAACCATTTGAGAACTTGTCATCTTGCCTTACACGAGCGCAACTCCAGGCTCGTGCGGCATCACGCCTTAGCGAGGACGATCGAATCGGCAAAGTAACACCGGGGACGAACGGTTTGTCGACTCGGGGCATGACAAATTGGTATCAGAGCACAGTTATGTTTTCTCGGATTTTTGAAAGATGTTTCATTGTTGGAATGTCCGTTGCGATGGCTCGATTGAATGCTTGTCGACATGCTGCGTGAAATAAAAGTTCCATACAGGTAAGCCCGTAGATATTTTGAAAAATACTAACGGGTTTACTATGTTTTGTAGGAATGACTAAGAAAAGAAACAATCCCGCCCCAACCCAAACTGTAGATAGTACGTCGAGCACAAAAAGTACTGAGCCTAGCGAGACGACTATGCAGAAGATGCTACAGTTGATAGAACTGCAGCAGCAGCAGCTTCAGACACATTCAAAGCCCAATTCGAGGCACAACAAAAACAGATGAATGTCCTGACTCAGATAGTGAGCCGAATGGCGGGCAATACCAAGACGACGGACGAAAAGACCGAAAAAAGTAAGGCGACCAAGAAGAAAACGAGGAAGAAGAGACTCAACCGCAAATGATAGATTCTTCTTCCTTGTTCAAGGCAAAGGAGTTCCGCAAGATGAATCCACCAAAGTTCAACGGTCGAGCGGAGCCTGATGTGATCGTGGGATGGATCGCGGAGATGGAGGACCTGTTTAATCTGCTTAGCATCGAAGGGTCCCAGCGGGTAACTTGTGCGGCGTTACAGCTGCAACTGAGGGCGTACGACTGGTGGGCCGCTAAAAAGCAAGAAATCTATAGAGCCGATACGGACGCCACGATTTCCTAGAAAATATTCAAGCAAGCCTTCCTCGAACAGTACGTTCCTCGCACTGTCCGTCAACAAAAAAAAGACGAGTTCATGACGCTGCGACAGGGAAATATGTCTGTCGACGATTATGATTCGAGCTTCTCAAAGCTGGCGAAGTTTGCCGGCGCCTTCCTGTCCAACAAGGAAGCCTGGTGTGAACGCTTCCAACAAGGCCTAAATGACGAACTGCGAAGGGACGTCATGAATCAAAGGTGCCTAATATACCGTGAATCCTATAATGCCGCTCTTGATAGTGAGCGCATCTTTGGCCGTATGTCGAGTAGAGGCATATGTAACCACTTCAACAAGCGTCCTAACGACGTCGGCGCCGGAGGATCGGGAATAACAAAGCATCCGAACAGGTTTGATGATCGAGGCCATGGCAGTCAATACTGCACCAGGTGCGGTAGGCGTGGGCACCGAACCGTCGACTACGTCACGAGATCTTGCTACAAGTGTGGCGAGGTAGGCCATATAGTTACATATTGCCCGCACAAAGGTCCGAATCAACACAACCCACCGAGGAACGTCCCGAATCCGCATAAAGCGTCGATACTGCAAGGCGCGAATGCGGTGCCTGTCAACCATCAGAACCAACACCACGGAGCTCAAGACCGAGTTTATGCCTTAACTCGGGACGAGGCACTTGCGTCCGATACGGTTGTAACAGGTATATTACTCTACAAAGATATACCTCCTCGAGTATTATTCGATTCGGGTGCGACGCATAGCTTTATATCTGCTGATTTTGCGAAAGAAAATAAAATAACCATGCAATCACTAGATATAAATATTAGCGTTAGCACTCCGTCGGGAGTCGATATGCCTGCGAACTTTATTTGTAGGGATGGCCACATTTGCATCGGAGGAAGATATCTATCCTTGGATGCCGTCGTACTAGACATCAAAGATTACGATATAATCCTGGGCATGGATTGGTTGGGTGCTTGTCGTGCAACGATCGAATGCACGGAGAAGAGAGTAGTGTTTTGTCTTCCTGGCGAAACAGAGTTCTCATATTCGTGCGGTACGGTCTCGAAGGCGGCAATGATGGTGTCGGCAATCTCGGCAAGGCGTATGCTACGTTCCGGCTGTACGGGATACTTGGCATCAGTTCGAGACACACAGAAGGATAATACAAATATGCAGACTGATGTTGTGGCAGATTTTTCTGACGTTTTTCCTGACGAGATGCCCGAGAAGCCGCCGGATCGAGAAATTGAATTCAGCATCGACACCTTTCCGGATACACGGCCGATATCCAAGGCGCCTTACCGAATGGCTCCAGCAGAACTGAAGGAGTTGAAGGTGCAATTATAAGAGTTGCTAGACCGCAGATTTATTTGCCCTAGTGTCTCTCCGTGGGGTGCTCCCGTATTGTTCATGAAGAAGAAGGATGGGTCGATGCGGCTATGCATCGACTATCGTGAACTCAACAAGGCGACCGTGCGGAACAAGTATCCCTTGCCGCGAATCGATGACTTGTTTGACCACCTGCAAGGCGCGGCAATATTTTCAAAAATCGATCTTCGTTTAGGCTATCATCAATTGAAGATCAAGTCCGACTAAATATCGAAGTCTGCCTTCCGCACTCAATATGGTCATTACGAATTCCTCGTCATGCCATTCGGTTTGACGAATGCCCCAGCCACGTTCATGGATCTGATGAATCGAGTCTTCCGACCTCAAATAGATAAATTTGTAGTCGTATTCATCGACGATATCCTTGTCTACTCAAAGAATCGTGAAGAACATGCAGAATATTTGAAGATGGTACAGCAGATTCTGCGTGAAAATAAATTGTACGCCAAGCAGAGTAAGTACGAGTTCTGGATGAGTAGCGTAACATTCCTCGGGCACGTAATCTCTGCCGAAGGTGTCGCGGTGGACCCAAAGAAGATTGATGCGGTGGTGGATTGGAAACGACCTGCCTCGGCTAACGACATTCAGAGTTTTCTTGGCTTAGTGGGCTACTACCGTCGATTCGTGCGAAGCTTTTCAAAACTAGCATCGCCTCTGACTCGCCTCACCCAGAAGGTAGTAGTATTTGAATGGAATCCAGCTTCCAAGAGTTGAAGCAACAGCTCGTCTCAGCTCCAATCCTTGCACTTCCAGACGGTCCAGAAGGCTTTCAGATATTCAGCGACGCGTCAGAAACTGGCCTCGGGTGCGTACCCATGCAGAGAGACAAAGTCATCTCCTACGCTTCACAGCAGTTAAAGCAGCACGAGAAAAACTACCCGACGCACGACCTAGAATTGGCGGCGATCGTCTTTGCGTTGAAGTTATGGCGGTACTACCTCTATGTTGTAGCATGCAGAATCTACACTGATCACAAAAGCCTGAAGTACTTATTTACGCAACGAGAGCTCAACCTACGACAGCGACGTTGGCTCGAACTCATAAAAGATTACGAGCTAACGATCGAGTATACACCGGGCAAGGGAAACGTGGTGGCCGATGCACTCAGCAGAATGTTTATGGGAACACTGGCTATAAACAAGAAAATACAGCGAGACCTTGAAGCGATGGGTATCGAACTCAGAATTGAGTATAGACACCTGCACCTAGCTCAACTGAAGTTAGGATCGAACCTGCTTAGCAAGATAAAGACCGCACAGGAGGACGACTCATTCTTGAAGAAAATACGCGAGCTGATTTCAACGGAAAGGGCGACTGACTTTGCGGAAGACGGAGACGGAATGATGCGACTAAAGGGAAGGCTCTGCATTCCTGAAACTGCCGAACTCAGAAAAGAAATTCTGACGGAGGCGCACTATGCGAAGTACTCGTTACATCCTGGAAGCACCAAGAAGTACAAGGACTTGCACACAAACTTTTGGTGGCACGGCATGAAGAAAGACGTAGCTACATTCGTATCATAATGCATGGCATGTCAGCAGGTGAAAACGGAACACCAACGGCCAGGCGGCGAGCTGCAGAACATCCCCATTCCCGAGTGGAAGTGGGACAATATCTCGATGGATTTTATTATAGGATTTTCGAAGACGCCACGGGGGAATGACGCGATTTGGGTCACTGTTGATAGATTGACCAAGTCGGCTCACTTCATCGCAATTAAAGTAGGATGGAGCGTCGATCGGTTAGCACAAATCTATGTCGATGAGATTGTTCGACTGCACGGGGTACCGGCCTCTATAATTTCGGACAGAGATGGTCAATTCCTATCGCATTTCTGGACGAGCTTCCAAGCGGTGATGGGGACCAAACTGAACTTTAGTTCGGCGTACCATCCCCAAACAGACGGTCTGACAGAGAGGGTCAATCAGATCTTAGAAGATATGTTGCATCTGTGTGCGATCGACCTAAAGACTAGTTGGGATACGCATTTGCCGCTTGCGGAGTTTGCGTATAATAATAGTTATCAGTCGAGCATTCAGATGGCTCCATACGAAGCGTTCTACGGGAGGAAGTGCCGTTCACCGATATGCTGGAATGAAGTCGGAGAGCGACATGTGCTTGGACCGGAACTGGTGGAGCAGGCCGTCGAAAAGGTCCGCTTGATTCAAGATAGACTCCGCATCGCACAAAGTCGACAAAAGAGCTACGCAGATCTTCGTCGACGTCCACTAGAGTTCTTGATCGAGGACCATGTGTTTCTAAAAGTAACGCCCATGCGCGATGTGATGCGGTTCGGCGTTAAAGGCAAGTTGAGCCCGAGATTTGTAGGCCCCTTCGAGATCATTGAGCGAGTTACGATGGTTGCTTATCGGATCACACTACCTCCTGCCTTAGCTAATGTGCACGATGTTTTCCATGTTTCACAACTTCGAAAATACGTGCACGATCCAAGTCATGTGGTTAGCTTCGATCAGTTGGAGCTACGTACTGACTTGTCTTACTCGGAGGAGCCTATTCAAATTTTGGACCGCAAAGAAAAGGTGCTACGAAATTGGTCGATGTCCTTGGTCCACGTGCTTTGGCGAAACCATTCAGTCGAGGAGTCGACATGGGAGATGGAGGCAGAGATGAAAGAGAAGTACCCCGCGTTGTTTGTCTAAATTAAGGTCAGACCCTTGTTCTTAAGTTTCGGGACGAAACTTTTTCTTAGTGGTATATTATGTAGCGCCCTGCTTTCGATAGGCGACGAAACTTTATAATATGCTAGCGCCGAGTCAGATCGGCCAGGAACTTAGATGGCCATCTGACTCGATCGCTAAGCTTGGTAAACGTTAACGCCTTGCGGCATCGATTCAAATCGATTTGGACGAAAGTTACGAGAATCGATCCAACTAATGGAACGACTTCTGTTGGAATAAGTCCTAGATGCAGCAGGCTGCGTCTCGGCGAGTGAGCTCTCTATAAGAGTCCCTTCGATGGGACCGGACCGCTGTATGGGTTTCTTGGAGCTTTGCCGCTGGGCTTGATGAAGTGCTTTTGCGTCGTTTTCATGGATGTAATTATAATTTCGATACAAGGGGAAAAGAAGGAATTCTAACAAAGCGTTGGTGCCATTGTAGGAGCTTGCGTAATTAAGGATTGACGTTGCGTAGCGCTTGGACGACCGGCACGAAGCAAAGTAATCGGTGGGTGATTCGGCCCCTTCTTTTCTTCTCTGTCCCGAAAACTTATTCCCTGCTTCGAATTAATTCAAATCGATCGATGCCAAGTTAATTGCATGCCAATCCACTAAGTCCAAGAACTCGAGAAAATGTATCGATTTAGAGAAATTCACTCTGAAAATACAAGTCTATCACATAAACCAGAAAGTTTAAGGTTCTAGTAAAAAGATAGACTATTTTACGTGCTGCAAAATATTATGAAACGTCGATCGTGGGTTATGATGCCTCGGACAATTTGGTGCCTACGGGACGCTAAATCGGAGTACGGCTTAGGGAAAATGAAATGTTGCATGAGTTGGGGGAAAGGATAATGTCGTTCAATACTGTCCGCGCTATACAAAACTGGTAGCATATATAAACTGTTCACGCATTGGCATGGTCATGGACAGCTTGTGCACAAGTTGATATTTTTCTCGAATCGATATCCGGGGCATCGAAATCGACTCGACCTAGGGGGAATAAATAATCGTGCTTCGGCACTGATGCATTGCGGGACCGTCAGTCAGGCTTGCAACCTAGACTGAGCGGGCCGAAATGCCGTTGAGATAGTCCCACATGATGTGTAACATCAATGACCGCATATAAGATAGTAGCATTCTCACCTATTGTCTTATGCAGGTGTAAATATTATCTCTGTTTTTATGCAGGGACGAGCACGACCGTGGTAAAAAATATGATAAACTGCTATGGTTCACTGTATGCTTAATTACGCAAAGATGGCTATCGAATATGAACTGAATTCATTTAGTTCTAATAGAAAGACAACTCTAAAGCATGCCTACCCTAACAATTAGAGTCAGTTTAGACGAGTGGGTTCGTCTCGTCCACTTAGCAAGTGTGCTAATCCCATTCCCCCAATTTCCCCAGGTGCGACGGGCGCGCTCAACTAAATTGGAGCTGAAGTATGGAGAGGCATTTTGAAGCTCTTCCTATACTGAAGTATTTTGAAGCCAATTCAAGTCGACGACTTTGTATAAAGGGGCGAATGTATGAGACGGCAAGCGTTAGTTCAGGCAACTTGTCGAACGTATTTCCTTATGTTTTCAATCAATGTAACTGCAACGGCATCCAATGTAATTACGACTTGCACTTCATTGCAAGCTATGAATGAAAAGCATTTCTATCTTCCTATACTGCGTCTTATATTCTGATGTGATTTATGAAGTTTCGACTTGGCGTATTAATATTAAAATAAAAAGATAACCATTGGAGAACTTGTCATCTTGCCTTGCACGAGCACAAATCCAGGCTCGTGCGGCATCACGCCTTAGCGAGGACGATCGAATCGGCAAAGTAACACCGGGGACGAACGGTTTGTCGACTCGGGGCGTGACATATACAAAATCAGATTTTCAGCCAGATAGGGATTTTAGAAAATCTACCTCAGATTATGTATTTACTTTGGGAGGTGGAGCCATTGTATTGAGGAGTATCAAGCAAAAATATATTATTGATTCCACCATGGAAGTCGAGTATGTGGCAGCCTCTAAGGCAGCCAAAGAAGCGGTTTGCCTCAAAAACTTCCTGTTGGACTTGGATGTGGTACATAGTTTGCCTAAGGCTATTACACTTTATTGTGATAATAGTGGAGCAGTTGCAAACTCGAAGGAACCACGAGCCCATAAGACAGGTAAACACATTGAGCGCAAGTACCACCTGATACGAGATTTCATAAAGAAAGGAAAGGTTGTTGTAATCAAGATAGCATCAGCCGACAACCTAGTTGTCACTTCCCGTTCCCAGAATACGTATTTTTATACATGTACTGCTTGAATGTATTTATTTAATACTTATCATACTTTTATTATGTAATTTCATGCTAATTAATTTTTTGTATTCTATTTTCTGCTTTGCTCTTGGTTTATTTTGTTCATGTTGAACCAACTTGGTTTAGCTGGGTTCATCATGATAAGGGGTGGATGGCCTAGATCTTGTAGGAAGGAATGGGTGGTGGAGATTTTGACTTGGGCTTGATATTTATACCCCTTTACTTTTCTCTCTCTTCATTACTCTCATTTACTTCTTCTTCATCCTTCATTACTCTCCCACCAACCTAGAGAGCTTAGGCAAGTACACTTGCTTCAAGATAGATCTCAAGTTTATTGTTCCAATCTCTTTCTTACTTGATTTTAAGTCTCTTTAGAACTTAGAATTTTTGGTTTTCATGGGAGTATTTTTGTAGATCTAAATTTATGTTACATTCGGTTCTTCTTGGTTTTGACCTATCAAACTTTTTTGTTTTCAAAATCTAGTTGTTCTATGTTGTAGAGAATTTTGTTCTACCCTATTTTGACCTATGGAAGTCCAGATTTGGCTTGTATTGAAGGTTGAGAAGTCTGGGAACCTCCAACTTCCCAGGTGAATTGGAAAAGTTGGAGAAGAAGAACAGTGCCTCCCGCATGGTCTTTTCATGCGACAGGGTCCCTTGCGGCTCATCTTTGGCCGCATAGGCAATCCAGTCTTCATGCGGCTCCCTCCTTGCCGTATTATCCCTTTGGTCGCGTGCCGCATGGTAGCATGCCGCATAGGCCTTTGCCGCGTGGCTGCTTGCCGTATGGCTTTGGTTGACTTTAGCCGCATGGCTTTGGTTGACCCTTGCCGCATGGCGATCCTTTGGCCGTGTAGGCCACAACTCCTCCCTTGGCCACGTGCCGCATGGCTACCTCTAGCCTTGTCGCATAAGCCTCATGACTTCCCTTGGACCTTTCCATTGCCGCATGGCCTCTGTTTCTCCCTTATCGCATGGCTCTTGGCAGCCTTGCCGCATGGCCCCTGTTTCCCCATTGCCGTATGGCTCTCGACAGCCTTGCCACATGGCCCCTATTTCCTCCTTACCGCCTGGCTCTCGGCAGCCTTGCCGCATGGCCCCTGTTTTCCCCTTGTCGCATGGCTCTTAGCTGTCACTTTCCGTTCCCAGAATATGTATTTATTTAATATTTATTATGTTTTATTCTGTATTTAAATTCCTTTAATTTCATGTTAATTAATTTCCTGCAATTTTATTTCTGTATTTTACTTTCTGCTTTTATACTCTGTTTCAACTTTGCTTTGAGTTCGGCTTAGATTGGTTTAATTATGTTGGTTCATCATGAATCGAAATAAACCTCCACCTACCACTATCCCTTCATTTAAAGCCCATCTCCTTTCTCTCTCTTCATTACTTCACCATTACTCTTCTTACTCTTCTTCATCCTCCATTACTCTCCTACCTACCCATTTGGAGGGGCAAGTACATCTTGCACACCATGAGGGATTTCATGCATCCTCATTTATTTTTAGTCCATGTTGTTTATCTTCTCTTCCTCTACAAGTTTAGGTCTTGAAGTTCTTGATTTCCATGGATGGTTGGGTGTAGATCTAAGTTTTAAGTTTTGGTTTTCATATGGATTTTAGGGTTTTGATCTATCAAACATTGTTGTTTTCGAAAATAAGTGGTTCCATGTTGTAGAGAATTTAATTCTACTAAAGTTTGGCTTTTGAAAACTTAGATTTCGATTTATTTTGTGGAAGTTATGGCCAAAAGTATTTTGTTCATCTCTATATTCATCAGCAACATGAGGCATATGTCGCAGTAGCCGCATATGGTGTCGCGAATGGGCCGCATAAGGCACATGTCGCAGTTGGCCGCATATGGTGTCGCGAATGAGCCGCATGAGGCACATGTCACAGTAGCCGCATATGGTGTCGTGAATGGGCCGCATGAGCCGCATGTCGCTGTTGAGCCGCATATGGTGTCGCAGTTGGGCCGCATGAGCCGCATGTCGCAGTAGACCGCATATGGTGTCGCAGTTGGGCCTCATGAGCCGTATGTCGCTGTTGAGCCGCATATGGTATCGCAGTTGGGCCGCATGAGCCGCATGTCGCTGTTGAGCCGCATATGGTGTCGTGGTTGGGCCGCGTGAGCCGCATGTCGCAGTTGGTCCGTATGCATGTCACAGAATAGGCCGCATAATGCCTATTTTGGTTGTTTCTGACTATTATATGTCCTATTTTGACTGAATTATGGGTAGAATTTCTTCTTACTCCCAACATGAAAGTTGTAGATCTTTTTCTTGGCTTCAAGAATATGTTCCCAACTATTTTATGCTAGTTATAGACTCGACCATGCTTAATACTAGTTTGACTTTTATGCCTTGTCACGAAGTGACCCCGACTGTTACTTCGACTAATAATTGATCTTGCGTTCCTAGTTGGAACTAAGAGACTGGCTAGTCGTCTTATTAAAATGAATGAATGAGACACGTTCATATTAATTATGAACTATTGCAATCGATTGGCCAATCCCGAATATTGACATATAGATACATGTAGGCTACAATTTATTTATTTATTTTACAAAGCAGCAGGTGTACTTTATGGTCAAGACATGATTATTCCGTGGTTAGTTTTAATTGTTGCATTACGCTATGTAAGACCTACAACCTAACCGCACGGGTATCGTTGTAGAGTTGGGCATATCGTACTTTGTACGGAAGTACTCATTCTGAATGACCATGATCCACGGCATGGGATTTCACTCAACATAGAGGCTATTAAGTTAAATAAAATAATGATTGCATGGAGAGAATGGATTCCCGAGTTCTTATATGGCAGCCCTCTTTGGGAGTATTAAGTGTCCGACAGGTCGGCTGGTTCCCACAGATACTGTAAATCTGCCACACGGGCAGGAAACGGTATCTTCTTTTATTATTTATTGTATATTGATGACGGACGTCCCGCTGGGACTCGTCTAATTCATGATTGGCGCAATTGATTGATTGGGTAGACTAGCCTTGCTCGTACATAGTAAGAACTGAGGAATCCTTATTACATATTTCCAGGGTAACTTAGAACTCACAATAGCAAGCCGTAGAAGATGAATGGCCATTTAAATTGATTTGTTTGTGTATTGTACCAACTCTGTTACCCAACTGAGATGATCAGAATGTCAGGACATGACGGGCTAACTTCTGTCCTTGTTTGGTTGGGAGGTTGGTTCGAAGTGTCGTGATGTTATGTGAATCCTTGTGGCAAGCAGAGATCTACTTATCATATTCTCTTATTACTGGTTTTAATTCCTCACATCGTGCTTCCTTGCGGTACTTGCTATTAGAGGTCTAACCTCTCTGGTTTTGCATGGCCAGATTTAGAGTCGGTTCCCGAGGACTCAGCTTACTTCCACCTCCAAGATGGTCAATACTAGAGGGATGATTGCATGAGGACTCGAGTGGGTTAATTACTTCCCCACTCGTTTTGTTATTTTTTTATAATTTATCGTTTAGCACCGACATGTTAGTCGGATTGTCTTATACTTACTTTTACATAATTGTAATTAAGTCAGACTGCAGCTGATAACAATTGTGTATACCTTGCTTCATCATCTGGCCATGTTTTGTAAAGCCAGATATCAAGAACATTTTGACTAAGCGTTTCGGATGCCTTACTGCTTTATCTCATATGTTCTCTATTACTGTTTCTTGTTTGAATGATTGAGACAATAGATGTGAAGTAACCATAGTGAGACTTTCATGTAGTATGCACCCCCTCGTCTTTTAGATAGCATTGATCGTATTATACGGTATTCATCCACCCGTAATACGTAGCTGGCTGAGTCATTCCCCCGCTCTCCAGTATTCTGGTTCTGGGGCGTGACAAGGCTTTAGTGGTGGCCCATGCAGGTCTGATTTTAGACTTGTGGGGTGTTTTAATAGGATGTCTCAATCACACATGTTCCCCCTTGATCTTATGATTCGTCGATTCTCAACTCCAGCTTGACATTCCAGTATCCTTTGACTTCATTAATCCTTCGAGTCTGGTCGTTTGATTGTTCTCTTGTCCCTTTTCTTAGGGGCACTTCGTCCGTACCTGTCAGAGCTGGACAGCAACAATATGGACAGCATGGACAACCTGACCATGTTGATCAGCGACAAGGGCCAGTACTACCTCAAGGGACTATCTAGGAAGAAGTGATAGTGGAAGCAGCAGCTGGATCGCAGTATCCAGAGGTTCCACCACTACCAACAGTTCCACCTACCCCTGTGGAAGTGGACACACCAGTCCTTCTGGAGATCATAAGAGGGATGATGGCTACTCAGCAACATCAGATGTTAGCCCAGCAGCGCATGCACGCTCAGTTACAAGAGCAGAATGTATTACTCAATCAAGGATTGTAGACGGCTTTGGAAAGAGGGACGAGGACAGATTCAGGAGCATCAGCCAGGTTTTGCAAGTTCAACCCCCACCGTTTCGAAGGAACGGAGGATGCCATCTCAGCAGATGCATGGCTTAAGGATATTGAGGCTATTCTGACAGCAGCTAAGGTGCCGGCAGAAGAACGTGTGGATCAAGTGAAGTTGTTACTTCAGGATCTCGCACGTGATTGGTAGGAATCAGAAGAAGTAGGCATCAGACGTCCTGTTGCTTGGGACGATTTTACCGTAAGATTCAAGACAAAGTACTATGGAGTTGTGGCACAGTTTGAGCTACAACAGAAGTTTATCAACCTCAAACAGGCCGGCAAGGCGGTAGATGCTTATGCAGCGGAGTTCTGCAGATTGAGTAGTTTTGCCCCAGAGATGGTAGCAACGGAGAGCCAGAGGGCTATGAGGTTCCAGCAAGGGTTTCATCTTGAGCTCTTGCAATTAATAGAGAGGCACAATTACCAGACTTTTGACGAAGTATTGACGGCAACCCGAAGGCATGAGATCACCATTCAGAGAATCACGGCAAGGACTGGAGGTCAGAAGAGATCCCACAGTCAGATTGAAGGAGGAGGGAGAGCAGCACCCCGAACAACAGCACCATCCCTTGGCATTCGCATTCACGATGTAACAATACGAGGGCCAGCACTACCACCCAGGCAGCAGCAGCAGCAACAGAGAAAGAATCAGCAACCCCCAGCGGGCTGTACTTATTGTGGGAAGGTAGGACACACTAGAGATGTGTGTCGGACATTGAACGGATAATATTTGATATGTGGAAATCCCGATCATCGGGTTGCCACCTGTCCCATGAATTCGAGGTCAGGAGGACCAGTACAATAATTTCCCGCTCTGTCAGCACCAGGGACAGGCCAGTATCGAGGACCAGCAGTGGCAGTGAGACCATTGGCCCAGCGTCCATTGATGCCACAGGCTCAGATGTTTCGACAGCAGGGACTGCCGATGCAGCAGCACCAGCATAGACCACCCCAGCATCATCAAGAAAGGGGCCAGCAGCAGCACCAGGCTAGGCCGCAGCATAGAAACCAACAAGGAGGTCGAGGGTAAGCATTCACTCTGTCCTTAGAAGAGGCATTGGCATCGGGAGATGTTATGGCAGGTAACATTCTCGTCGCCTCATATCCCGCAGTAGCATTGTTTGATTCAGGAGCATCACATTCATTTATATCTGCACAATTTACGACACGGCTAAGTATAGAGTTCGAGGCATTGCCAAGGAGGTTGAATATACTCACTGGCAATGGGCTCGTAGGAGTTAGTAGAGTTATTCTATCGTGTAGCGTTGTAGTTTGCGAGCATTCCTTATCCGCCCAGTTGATAGAATTTCCTGTTGGAAATTTTGACGTTATCTTGGGCATGGACTGGCTGAAAGATAGTCATGCGACAATAGATTGTCATAGTGGGAGTGTATCTTTTGATATTCCAGGCATGAAGAGATTCACCTTAGTCAGATCCGTGGCAACTCAGCAAGAGCAGGGAGTAATAACGGCAATGGAAGAAGTTCAAGTTCCGAAGGTAGTTGAAGAGTTTTTAGACGTATTTTCTGAAGAACTTCCAGGTCTACCACCGATTAGTGATATTGAGTTCAGTATAGAATTGGCGCCTGGAACTAAACCAATATCAGATCGATTTTACAGAATGGCGGATTCAGAGCAGGCCAAGGTATATCAGCACATAGAGGAACTGAAGAAGAAAAAGTTCATCCAAGCTAGCATATCACCATGGACAGCACCAGTGGTACTTGTAGGGAAGAAGGATGGATCATCCAGATTATGCATCGATTACAGGCAGCTTAACGCGACAACAATAAAGAACAAGTATCCACTACCCAGGATCGACGACTTGTTTGATCAGTTGAGCAAAGCTAGAGTTTTCTCCAAGATAGATCTTCGTTCAGGGTATCATCAAGTGAGGGTTCGGAAGGATGATATTCCCAAGACAGCGTTCAGGTCGAAGTATGGACATTATGAATTCTTAGTAATGCCGTTTGGTTTGACCAATGCTCCAGCAATATTTATGGATTTGATGAACCACATCTTTATGTCATACTTAGATCAGTTTGTCGTTGTGTTTCTTGACGACATTCTCGTATATTCTACCAGTGAAGAGGAGCATGAAGACCACCTCAGGAAAGTATTACAGGTTCTGAGAGAGAACCAGTTATATGCCAAGCTCAGCAAGTGTGAGTTTTGGTCGGATTGCATTTTATTTTTTGGTCATATCATATCAGGAACTGGAGTAGCAGTAGATCCTAAGAAGGTAGAAGCAGTAGAGAGTTGGCCAGTACCCAAGACCGTAGCTGATGTGCGGAGTTTCTTGGGATTGGCAGGATATTACAGAAGGTTCGTATCAGACTTTGCAAGGCTTTTAGCATCCATGACCCGCTTGACACGGAAGGATGTACCATTCGTCTGGTCGGCAGAATGCCAGACATCATTTGAGAATCTGAAGCAGAAGTTGATATCAGTGCCCATTCTTACATTGCCAGTTGGACCCGAAGGTTTCACTGTATATTGTGATGCGTCAGGTAAGGGACTTGGGTGCGCCCTCATGCAATATGGGAAGGTGATAGCGTACGCATCTAGGCAACTTCGAGACCACGAGAAGAATTATCCAACTCATGACTTGGAGTTGGCAGCAGTAGTATTTGCTTTGAAGCTATGGAGGCATTACTTATATGGTGACCGAGTGGACATGTACACAGACCATAAAAGTTTGAAGTACATCTTTACCCAGAAGGAGCTGAATATGAGACAGAGAATATGGTTAGAGTTGATCAAGGATTACGACGTGGAGCTTCAGTATCATCCAGGCAAGGCTAATGTGGTAGCAAACGCTCTTAGCAGGAGAGGCAGCGCATTTATGTTGACAACGCAGAAGCACATTTTAGAAGATCTTCAGGAGATGGGCATAGAAATTATACTTCCTAGTGATAAAGGAGTTCTGGCAAGTCTACAAGTTCAATCTGACTTGGTAGATAGGATCATGGCAGCTCAGGCACAGGACCCAAGATTAGGGCAGAATGTGAGTCAGGACTCAGAAAGGAGTTGAAAATTCATGAAGATGGTACCCTTAGGTTTGGATCGTGCCTATGTGTGCCTAGTGGAGATATCAGACAGGAGGTTATGACAGAAGCTCACAGCTCTCAGTATTCTATACACCCTGGAAGGACCAAGATGTACCAAGATATCAAGCAACACTTCTGGTAGAATAGAATGAAGAGGGAGATAGCTAGATTTGTTTTCCGTTGCTTGATATGTCAGCAAGTGAAGACAGAACAATAGAGGCCAGCTGGGTTATTGCAACCACTTCATATTCCAGAATGGAAGTGGGAGCACATTACAATGGACTTTGTGACCGGTTTATCGAGGTCACCAAGTGGTAAAGATGCTATTTGGGTGATAGTAGATCGGCTTACAAAGGTGGCACACTTTCTTCCTTTTAGAGTAGGACAATCTACAGAAAAGTTGGCAGAGTTGTATATGCAGCAGATAGTCAGGCAGCATGGAGTTCCTGTCAGTATTGTGTCAGACAGAGATACCCATTTTATGTCACATTTCTGGAAGAGCTTACATCATAGTCTGGGTACCAAGTTAAGATTTAGCACGGTTTACCATCTCCAGACAGACAGGCAATCAGAAAGAACAATTCAGACTTTGGAGGACATGTTGCGATCTTACACTCTGGATTTTGGAGGATCTTGGAAGAGCCACCTACACTTAGTTGAGTTCTCATACAACAACAGTTATCAAGCCAGTATCCAGATGGCACTATTTGAAGCTCTATATGGTAAGAAGTGTAGGTCGCCACTAGCATGGGATGATATCGGGGAGAGGAAGATGCTAGGCCCAGAAATGATTGTTCAGACCGTTGAAGTGGTTAAGGAAATTAGAGAGCGACTTCGAGTTGCACAGGATCGGCATCGTCATTGGGCGGACCAGCATCGTAGGCCGCTAGAGTTTTCTGTTGGAGACCACGTGTTCTTGCGGATCTCACCTACCCATGGGGTCATTAGGTTTGGCGTTCGCGGGAAGTTGAGTCCGCGGTACGTGGGCCCATTTGTTATCCTTGATAGGATAGGCGATATTGCTTATCGTTTATCCCTTCCACCTTCGTTACGAGAGGTGCATGACGTATTTCATGCATCTCAGTTGTGAAGGTATGTATCGGACCCAAGCCATATCCTTGATTATTCTGAGCTGGTTGTTGGTACCAACCTGTCTTACGAGGAACAGCCTGTGTCTATTTTGGACCGAAGAGAAAAGATACTCAAGAACCGAATAATTAACCTTGTCCGGGTTGCTTGGGGTCATCACTCATTAGGAGAGTCAACGTGGGAACGTGAGGATGATATCCGATCACGATATCCATATCTGTTTGACTCACAAGGTATATTTCTTCCCATGTACCTTGATTGTCTTAACCCCTCATGCTTGTCACCCTATAGATAGAACTACATGATATCATAGATTATTAATATAGATATGTTATCTGCTAGTCAACATTGAAGAATGATTGCTTACTCAAGTTTCTTGTACTTAGATTAGTTTAGCTTTGATGTTCTCATCCTGCTTGGATTTGAAATTCCGAGGACGGAATTTTTTCTAAGGAGGGTAGAGATGTCACTTCCCGTTCCCAGAATATGTATTTATTTAATATTTATCATATATTATTCTGTATTTAAATTCTTTTAATTTTATGTTAATTAATTTCCTGCAATTTTATTTCTGTATTTTACTTTCTGCTTTTATACTCTGTTTCAGCTTTGCTTTGGGTTCGGCTTGGATTGGTTTAATTATGTTGGTTCATCATGAACCGAAATAAGCCCCCACCTACCACTACCCCTTCATTTAAAGCCCATCCCCTTTCTCTCTCTTCATTACTTCACCATTACTCTTCTTACTCTTCTTCATCCTCCATTACTCCCCCGCCTACCCATTTGGAGAGGCAAGTACATCTTTCACACCATAAGGGATTTCATGCATCCCCATTTATTTTTTAGTCCATGTTGTTCATCTTCTCTTCCTCTACAAGTTTAGGTCTTGAAGTTCTTGATTTCCATGGATGGTTGGGTGTAGATCTAAGTTTTAAGTTTTGGTTTTCATATGGATTTTAGGGTTTTGATCTATCAAACATTGTTGTTTTCAAAAATAAGTGGTTCCATGTTGTAGATAATTTAATTCTACTAAAGTTTGGCTTTTAAAAACTTAGATTTCGATTTATTTTGTGGAAGTTATGGCCAAAAGTATTTTGTTCATCTCTATATTACCAAAAGTATTTTGTTCATCTCTATATTCATCTGCAGCATGAGGCATATGTCGCAGTAGCCGCATATGGTATCGTGAATGGGCCGCATAAGGCACATGTCACAGTAGCCGCATATGGTGTCGCGAATGGACCGCATAAGGCACATGTCGCAGTTGGCCGCATATGGTGTCGCGAATGAGCCGCATGAGGCACATGTCGCAGTAGCCGCATATGGTGTCGCGAATGGGCCGCATGAGCTGCATGTCGCTGTTGAGCCGCATATGGTGTCGCAGTTGGGCCGCATGAGTCGTATATCGCAGTAGACCGCATATAGTGTCGCAGTTGGGCCGCATGAGCCGCATGTCACTGTTGAGCCGCATATGGTGTCGCAGTTGGGCCGCATGAGCCGCATGTCGCTGTTGAGCCGCATATGGTGTCGCGGTTGGGCCGCGTGAGCCGCATGTCGCAGTTGGTCCGCATACATATCGCAGAATAGGCCACATAATGCCTATTTTGGTTGTTTCTGACTATTATATGTCCTATTTTGACTGAATTGTGGGTAGAATTTCTTCTTACTTCCAACATGAAAGTTGTAGATCTTTTCTTTGGCTTCAAGAATATGTTCCCAACTATTTTATGCTAGTTATAGACTCGACCATGCTTAATACTAGTTTGACTTTTATGCCTTGTCACGAAGTGACCCTGACTGTTACTTCGACTAATAATTGATCATGGGTTCCTAGTTGGAACTAAGAGATTGGCTAGTCGTCTTATTAAACTGAATGAATGAGACACGTTCATATTAATTATGAACTATTGCAATCAATTGGCCAATCCCGAATATTGATATATAGATACATGCATGCTATAATTTATTTATTTATTTTACAAAGCAGCAGGTGTACTTTATGGTCAAGACATGATTATTTCGTGGTTAGTTTTAATTGTTGTATTACGCTGTGTAAGACCTACAACCTAACCGCACGGGTATCGTTGTAGAGTTGGGCATATCGTACTTTGTACGGAATTACTCATTCTGAATGACCATGATCCACAGCATGGGATTTTACTCAACATAGAGGCTATTAAGTTAAATAAAATAATGATTACATGGAGAGAATGGATTCCCGAGTTCTTACATGGCAGCCCTCTTTGGGACTATTAAGTGGCCGACAGGCCGGCTGGTTCCCACAGATACTGTAAATCTGCCACACGGGCAGGGAGCGGTATTTGCTTTTATTATTTATTGTATATTGATGACGGACATCCCGCTGGGACTCGTCTAATTCATGATTGGCGCAATTGATTGATTGGGTAGACTAGCCTTGCTCGTACATAGTAAGAACTGAGGAATCCTTATTGCATATTTCCAGGGTAACTTGGAACTCACAATAGCAAGCCGTAGAAGTTGAATGGCCGTTTAAATTAATTTGTTTGTGTATTGTACCTACTCTGTTACCCAACTGAGATAATCAGAATGTCAGGGTATGACGGGCTAACTTCTGTCCTTGTTTGGTTAGGAGGTTGGTTCGAAGTGTCCTGATGTTATGTAAATCACAGTGGCAAGCAGAGATCTACTTATCATATTCTCTTATTACTGGTTTTAATTCCTCACATCGTGCTTCCTTGCGATACTTGCTATTAGAGGTCTAACCTCTCTGGTTTTGCATGGCCAGATTTAGAGCCGGTTCCCGAGGACTCAGCTTACTTCCACCTCCAAGATGGTCAATATTAGAGGGATGATCGCAGGAGGACTCGAGTGGGTTCCTTACTTCCCTACTCATTTTTTATTTACTTTATACTTTGTCGTTTAGCACCGACATGTTAGTCGGATTGTCTTGTACTTACTTTTACATAATTGTAATTAAGTCAGACTGCAGCTGATAACAATTGTGTATACTTTGCTTCATCATCTGGCTATGTTTTGTAAAGCCAAATATCAAGAAAATTTTAACTGAGCGTTTGGGACGCCTTACTGCTTTATCTCATATGTTCTCTATTACTGTTTCTTGCTTGAATAATTAAGACAATAGATGTGAAGTAACCATAGTGAGACTTTCATGTCGTATGCACCCCCTCGTCTTTTAGGCAGCATTGATCGTATCATACGGTATTCATCCACCCGTAATACGTAGCTGGCTGAGTCATTCTCCCGCTCTCCAGTATTCTGGTTCTGGGGCGTGACATTAGTAGCCTTGCCGCATGGCCCCTGTCCACCCCTAGCCGCATGCTGCATGGTCGTTTGGCCCTTGCCGCATGGCGATCCTTGGCCGCATAGGCCATGGCCCTTGGCTCCCGTGCCGCATGGGATTCTGATTCGACTCTGGCCGCATAGATGGGTACCCACTTATCCTGCCGCATAGATGGGCATCCATCTACTGCCGTCTTTTGGCTGTTTCTTGTCCCGAATTGATATTAATTGTTACCTTGACTAATGATTGATCATGCGTTCCTAGTTGGAACTAGAAGACTGGCTAGTCGTCTTATTGAATTGAATGAGACACGTTCATGTATAAACCATGAACCATCGCGATCGACTAGCCGATCTGAACATTGGCATACGGACACATGTTGACTTCCATTTTTTTGCAAAAGCAGTATGTGTACCTTACGGTCAAGGCATGATTATTCCGTGGCTAGGCTTGATTGTTGTATTATGCTATGTAAGACCTACAACCTAGCCGCACGGGCATCGTTGTAGAGTTATGCATATCGTACTCTGTACGGGAGTACTCATTCAGAATGATCATGATCCACGGCATGAGATTTCAATTAACATAGGGTCTACTAAGCTAAATAAAAATAACTATTGCATGGAGAGAATGGATTCTCGAGTTCTTACATGGCAGCCATCTCGGGACAATTAGTGCCCCGACATGTCGGCTGGTTTCCACGGATACTACAAATCTGCCGCACTGGTAGGGAGTGGTATTTGTTTATATTTACTATATATTGATGACGGGCATCCCGCTGGGACACATCTAATTCATGATTGGCGCAATTGATTATTGGGTAGACTAGCCTTGCTTGTACATTGTAAGAACTGAGGAATCCCTTATTGCATGTTCCCTAGACAACTTGAAACTTACAATAGCAAGCCGTAGTAGTTGCATGGCCGTTTAAATTGATTTTTTTGTGTACTGTATCTACTCTGTTAACTACTGAGATGAGCAGAATGTCAGGACATGACGGGTCAACTTCTGTCCTTATTTGGTTGGGAAGTTAGCTTGAAGTGTCGTGATGTTGTGCGAACCCCAGTAGCAAGCAGAGATCTATTTATCATATTCTTAACTCTTATCACTGTTTCTAATTCCTTATATCGTGCTTCCTTGCGGTACTTGCTATTAGAGGTCTAACCTCTCTGGTTTTGCATGGCCAGATTTAGAGCCAGCTCCCGAGGACTCAACTTACTTCCACCTCCACGATGGCCAATACTAGAGGAATGATCGCAGGAGGTCACGAGTTGGTTCCTTGCTTCCCTGCTCGTTTTACTACTTACTTTACTTTTCGCTGCTTGGCACCGATATGTTGGTCGGACTGTCTTGCACTTACTTTTACATAATTGTAACTAAGTCAGGCTGTAGCTGATAACGATTGTGTACATCTTTTCATATCATCTGGCTATGTTTTGTAAAGCCAGATCTCAAGAACATTTTGACTAGGCATTTGGGATGCCTTACTGCCTTATCTTACATGTTCTCTATTACTGCTTCTTGTTCGAATGATTGAGACAATAGATGTTGAGAAACCCAGTGAGACTTCCATGTAGTATGCACCCCCCCCCGTCTTTTAGATAGCATTGATCGTATTATACAGAATTCATCTACCCTTAATACGTAGCTGGCTGGGTCATTCCCCCGCTCTCCGGTATTCTGGTTCTTGGGCGTGACAAGATTTTAGTGGTGGCCCATGCAGGTCTGATTTCAGACTTGTGGGGTATTTTAATTTATAGGATGTATCAATCACACATATTTCCCCTTGATCTCATGATTCGTTGTTCTCGACCCTAGCTTGACATTCCAGTATCCTTTGACTTTATTGATCTTTCCTGTCCGATCGTTTGATTGTTCTCTCGTCCCTTTTCTTAGGGACACTTCGTCCGTATCTGTTAGAGCTGGACGGCAACAACAAGGGCAACATGAACAGCAAGACCCTGTTGATCAGCAACAAGGACCAGTACTACCTCAAGAGACCATCCAAGAAGAGATGATAGTGGAACCAGCAGGTGGACCGCAATATCCGGAGGTTCCAACGTCACCAACAGTTCCACCTACCCCCGTGGAAGTATACACACCAGCCCTTCTGGAGATCATGAGAAGGATGATGGCTACTCAGCAACATCAGATGTTGGCCCAGCAACGCATGCACACTCAGCTACAAGAGCAGAATGTATTACTCAACCAAGGATTGCAGTCGGCTTTGGAAAGAGGGGTGAGGACTGATTCAGGAGCATCAACCAGATTTTACAAGTACAACCCCCGTCGTTTCGAGGGCACGGAAGATACCATTTCAGTAGATGCATGGCTTAAGGACATCGAGGCTATTTTGACAGCGGCTAAGGTTCCGACGGAAGAACGTGTGGATCAAGTGAAGCTGTTACTTCAGGACCCACTACAAGAAGTAATGGTTTCTTACAACAGTCGTAAACCATTACAAAATCAATATAAACCGTTGTGAAATCAATCTGCAACGGTTATTGGAACCATTGTAGATACGAGCGTTGCAGATTCCTCTTGCAACGGTTAGAGGGGATATTTGCAACAGTTAAACAAATAGTTACAAATAGCGTATTATGCAACGGTTCTGACATTAATGGGGAACGGTTACATGGCGTTGTTGAAAATATATCTGGCAACGATTAAAAAACCATTGTAGCTATTGAGTAATGCACAACGGTTACTAATTATTGCCTAAATGTTTCATGCAACGATTAAAAATCGTTGCAGATAAAAGGCAACCGTAAAAAACCATTGCATATAAATCTTTAAGACAATAGATAAATAATGGTTGCGAAAAGAATAAGCAACGATATGAGAAACGGTTGCCTATTATGTAACGGTTTCTAACAGGCATTTGCAACAGTTTCAGTTTGTATGGCAACAATTATACCCAAGTAATTTGCAATAATTTTAATACTCATTGAGAATTAATAAATTGACAACAATTATAGAATGATATTGCAACGGTTTATAGATATTACAAAAACCATCGTGGGGTATACGAAATTTTTTTTTTGCAACACTTGCAAAACCCTTACAATGAATTTTCATTTATTTTCTAAAAATAATATTTAATCAATATTTCCCTCAATATACATTAGACTCATCAACTTACAAAAATAAATAGAATCGATATTACTATTATGCAAACTATCATTGATCCAAAATGGATCAGAATCATCATTCTCATAATATAAATTGTACTTCAGTTAACAAAGAAGCATAAACCAAAAATCCAACAATATTTAAGACATAAATTATCGAGCTTCATTTAATTCAAAGTGTAAATAGTTAATACAAAAACAGTTTCATTCATCCATTTGTAGATCACATCAGCAAAAATCTTTCTCAAATGTTGTCAGAATTAAGATGCGTCTCTTGAAATCATTGCTGGTTAAAGATTTTGCATCCTGCACGAGAAGCTTCAGAAATGGAGAATTAATATCCTCCTCACCTAATTTGAAGGTAGATGAGAGACACCAACAAGACCTACAAAAAAAAGAGAGAAAAGAAGTGAAAGTCATAGTAGATTAAACAGCCTAGCTTCACAAATGGAGAATTAATATCCTCCTCACTTAAGCAAACTAAAGAAATTGATGTTCATCATGCATTACTTATTTTGAACAGATACTTGAATGATGGTCTCCTAGCTGTCTTCAATATATATGGGCATTGGCTACTAAATTAAACTGTAAAAACTCTTTTGAAAGCACATCATGTTCAATGAGCATTTGCAAGAGCGGAAATAGTTAACATTTCAAACTTGTTTAGGTGATACAGATATCGGAGGACCTATGAATACTTACTATTCACAACTACACATCTTTATATATACATCTCTTACTAATTTCTCTTGATCTTGTTCTCTAATTGTATCTGCCACACTACATCATAGCAGTATAGTGTTCAGATCCTTGTAAATACCTAATTTACATGAGCAATGGGAATTCTATTGTATCTTGTTCGTATAAACTTATTATAACCATTTTATAGTGCTCTTTCCTGCCATAGTACAATAACTCTTGCTACAGTAAACTACTACTGGTGGCTACAACGACGATGATTTCTTCCATTTAATTGTTTGATTTGCTTGAAGCATATATTTGACTGACATTCAGATCTATTTCTACACCCATAGATTCCTTGCAACTATTAATACCAAGTGCTAACTACATGTCTCAGCATTCACTCTTTAGGGTATTCATTTCTATCATCAAAAGAAAGATTCCATAGAGCACCAACAGCTTCTTATCTATTGAATGTGTATAAAAGGAATATTAGCTTTATTGGCCAAATCATTTAAGGCTTATAACAAGAAATGTACCAATAAAACACTACAAAAATAAAATAGATTGCAATAAGTAATAAATTTGGAACTTTAAATATAAGTTTCTTTTGTACTTGAACCCGGGGGCAAGATGTACACGCAGTCTAGCCACCATATTTTTTGGATGGGTTGCTTTTGTAACTTGAACCCGCATCCTCCAAAAAGTAAGTGCCAAGCCACCATCACTTCAAGTAAAGATAATGTTTGTAATACAAAGAGAAAATGTTGACTGATATTATACTAAGACAAAATAGAGCAAGGACCGAGAGTGTAATAAGAACATCTTAATATAACACTGAAAATTGCTAGTGGAAAAACCAAGATCTACATGTTAAAGGTGTTAGTGCCGGGGCACAATTTTTCGATGGAAAACTGAGAAAATGAAACAATTGTAAAAATAATGTTTCAAATCAACACTTCAAGGAAGGTGATTCTGAATTACGAGAATCTAAAAAGATTTCGTAATCAACAGTAACCAGATCGTAGTACTTCTAAAAAGAAGATACAATCAGAATTACTGGCATCAACGAAGAAGGTGACTGGCGAAAGATGGAACAACTCCTGCTGGAGTGAATAATCACCGTTGCTCAAAACTTTATTCGCCCTACACGAACAGCTTCCAGGAACCAGCAAGTTCGTCGGAGAACTTGGAACACTCCTGCTCTTCTGACTCCTCGGATGTACACGAACTCCCGTGCAAAAGCAACGCTGGTGCGGCGCCTTTCCTCTCTCTCGTAGGCTACTGGAATTCGTAAGCAAATTTCGATCCGAACTGTGTTAAAGAACACGTCTGAACTCTCTGTTTACTTGTGCTAAAAAACACTTCGTAAACTTTCTGTGGTGGCTTCTATTTCTTGTGTATGTACCCAGCCTTGAGAGAGAGAGGATGCCTTATATAGGCCCTGCAGCAACTGTTCGGTTGCCACAAAGTTAGGGACGTGGTAATAACCACCCCGAACATGTAGCAACCGCCCAGAACATGCAAACGCACGTTCTGCTGCAAGTTGCGCCAACTGCGCGCACCCTGCGCTCCTTGTACTTCGTGCGACAGAGTGCGCACAGAACTGCGTACACTGCACGAACTGCACGCACTGCGCACACTGCGTACGCAATGCAAACAGCGCGACCGCGCAACCCGAGCAACCCGCGCAACTCAGCGCAACCCAGCGCAACCCGAGCAACTCAGCGCAACCCAGCGCAACCCAGCGCAACCTGAGCGCAACATGGGCGCGCACCTGGGTAGCGCAACTGGGCTTGCGCAACTGGGCATGCGCACCTGGGCAGCGCAACTGGACTTGCGCAACGTGGCAGCACAAGTGGCTCGCGCAACGAGCACAACCAAAGCGCACTATGCGCCTAGCGACGATGCTGACGTACTAAGTGCAAAGTGCGCCAACAATACGCCACATTACGCCTCATGAGCCCATGAGCCCGAGTCCGAGTCGCTAAGTCCCTACGGGGCTTAGCTCCCATGGAAATAAATTTTCCAAGAGCAAAAAGCATGAATGCTTTAATTGTTGATTTTAGCCTTTTCCCCATTAGAAAAATAACCCCACATGGCAAACCCATGTGCACCTCCACACCACATGTGCATCTCCAATAATAGCAAAGCTAATATATAGAGATACAATCTCTTTGTTTTTTCCGATGTGGGACTAAAGTTTTCTAAAGAAAAAAACCAAAACTCCAACAATCCCCCACATATCTCTATATATGGGTATAAGTGTTCCCCACAGTAACTGTCCATCATGCATTAGGAGAGATGTCGCTGACGACTTGAATCTTCCCGTATGGATCAAAAATCAGACTATAATACAAGAATGGACTAAGCCTTGAATTCTGCATCATAGCTGAAATTCTTTCCACTCACATAATATAGTTACATGTGCTTCTGGCTACACATTAAAGGCCCTGTGCCAGCCTGGTTTCAGTGTATAATTTTGGGCATCTACAAGTTTACCCTCAAGAGACGGCCTGATATCTCTTTGTCCATACACTATAGGTGAGTTCATTATAAAGAGACATGGCATGAGCGCTTCCCTTGCGGTGCTACGCCGCCATGACATGGCTTAAAGCCGAGGCCTTACCCCGTACTGGGAACCTCATCGTAGTGTCATACTACTGAGACAACCGCCTCTTTGTAGTGCCAAACTACCCAGCATGAAGCCTTAGGCTCCCTTGCGGTGTAACGCCGCAACGACATGGCTTGCAAGGCCGAGGCTTTATCCCTAACCGGGTACCTCATCGTGGTATCGTGCCACTGTAACATGAGGAACTCCTCCTCTTTGTAGTGCTGACTACACCCCTCTTTATATTTAACACAGCATTAGGCTAACTGCCTATTTGCGGTGCTACGCCGCTGTGACTTGGCTTGCAAAGCCGAGGCTTTATCCTATTACTGGGCAGCACCCCACATATAGGAACCTCATTGTGGAGTCACCCCACTGTAGCATGGAGTTTCACTCCTTGTAGTGCTGCTCTACCGTGCCTCCTGTAAAGCACACCAGGTATTCACTCTGCCTGAGAACTCATTAAGGCAATTAAGCCAACCTTTCCATAGGAACCTTTTTCCGCAGAAAACAACAGTAGACAACAGTGGTTATAGGTCCGTAACCTCTCCATGTCCAATAGAACATGTACCCACCGTTCCTGATATTCTTCCGATTAGTGGTCCTCCTTGAAGCAAAAGCTAGATGCCTAGTAGATAAATCTTTGAACTATTAGCATAAAACTTTATGGTAGGAATACAATAATACAATATCAGAATGCCTTCAAGCCCATTTTACAAGCTGTGTCATCGACCAGCTGGCGCTTGAGGTCCTTGGTGAACGGATCCGCCAGGTTCTCCTGACTCCGAACATCAATCACTGCAATAACACCTCTCTTGATAAGATCGTGTACTGCCCTGTGCTTCAACCGCACAGTCCTCTTTTTCCCGTTGAAGAGGTCATTTGATTCCACCGCCGCAGTCGTCTGGTTGTCGCAGTATATCGGTATCGCCGGTATTTGTGCCCCAACCACTGGAAAATCATACATGAGCTCCCGAAGTCATTCTGCTTCCTCGACTGCGGTATCAAGTGTAACGAACTCAGATTCCATGGATGACCGTGAGAGCATAATCTGCTGCTTCGACTTCCACGATATAGCAGCTCCACCCATTGTGAAAATGAATCCACCTGTGGACCTCTCGCTCTCCACCTCTGAGCACCAGCTGGCATCACTGAAGCCTTCCACTGTCGGCGGATCTCTGCTGTAGTACAGTGCATATGTCTTGAGTTTTCTTGAGATATCTCATAACCCGTTTCACAGCTTTCCAGTGTTCAGCACCTGGGTTGCTCATGAAACGACTCAGCATTCCCACGGCGAAAGCTATGTCAGGCCTTGTGGCAGTAGTAGCATACATCAAACTTCCGATTACGCTTGCATACTCCAGCTACCTGACGCTTTCCCCTGAATTAGGCTTCAGCTTCAGATCACACCTGTACGGCGTATCGATCCCTGGAAGATCCCGATACCCATAACGAGTGATCATTTTCTTAATATAATGAGACTGTGACAGCGTGTAACTCCACCTCCCACTTTTCTTAAAAATTTTCTTAAAAGTTTTCTAAAGAAAATATTAATAACAAGTTTTTAATTTTAAAAATTGATTATGATTTATAATTAGCTTATAGTTAATAAATAATCTGAATTATTTTGGAGGGAAGCTTTTGGTGCATATTTTGAATTTTGAAAATGGTTATAACCACTTGAGTGGTCCCCACTCCTAAAACAGATTATTCCAACAGATTTCTTATAATTCTTACAATTTCGAAAAAGAAGAGGATTGTTTTGCAAACTTTTTACTATAGAGATTTTGTTTTGTGCGAAGGCTCGGAGCGGGAGGGGTGTTGTGCAAATTTGCACAACCTCTTTTTAAGAGCTGGAGAGAGAGAGAGAGGGAGACCATTTCTTCTCTGATATTTTCTCCCCACTCGAGCTTAGCTCTTCTTCCGAGTTCTTCTCCCCAACTCTCTTGGCGAGCGACGGCGATGGCGTGGCTGACGGCGACGGCGGGTCTCCACCACGGCGGCGACGACAGCAGCATCTAGGATCTTCGTCCTCTCCGACGTTGAGCTACTGCCCCATCAGATCCAGCCGAGGAGCTTTCAAGTTCTTTTCGACGACGGCGACGAGTTCTTCGGCGGAGCTCGGTGGTTGGCTGTAGCAATCTCGACGAGGAGGAGCGGGTGATCTTCACGAGTGCCTTCTCGACGACCTCTCCGTTTGAAGCCGTATCCGTGTCCCTTGTTCCTGAGGGCAAAATCTTCGGTAAGACCTAATCCTTGGCTTCGCCCTTTCGATCTACAATTGAATCGATTTCTTATTTGGATTATGAGTCGATCTGTTGAAATTCAACAGATCCGTTGATTTTTGTTTGCGATTTGAGGCATCGGCTGGAGATCCTTCTCTACGACCTAAATTCGTTTAAGTTCCGGTGAGCTTCTTCCCTAAATCCTTGTCCATGATGAGTACTAGGTTAAGAGCTCGAATCTGTGCATGAGAGCTGCAGTAGATGAGGTTTTTCTCTGAGATTGATCTCCTGCAAAACTTTCTTGTATGTTTGATCGAAGGTGAAGCAGTAACTCTTGAAGATCGGTTGTGTTAGCTGGTGTACTGTTAGAGTGAAGGATCGTGTTCAGCTTTGACGTGTCCGTGTCGCTTTGAGACCCATTCTCCAGGTAATTTCTATTCCAACCTCTTACTCGCCTGATCATGATGAATTGTTTAGATCATAATTCTGTTGGTGGTATTTTGTTTCATGTGTTTGATCGAGTCTTGTTCGTGATGGGTGTGGCATGTCTAAGTGTTGAGTAGTGGGGTGCTGTCGTGTGTCCAAATTCTGTGGGGTGTGTGTGTGCCAGATTTGTAGCAGAGTTCCGTTGCCGATCGTGTCCTGACGGGTTCGTGTTCTGTTTGACAATGCTCGTGTCTTGATGTCCTGATTCGATTGACAATTGGCCGATAGAGGTGTTTTAGCTGTGTCCAGAGTGTCGGGATCGTATCTGGACCAGTCGATTTTGGGTTGCCGATGCTTGGGTGCAGCAGCGTGTAGTTATACTTAGCTATACGAATTCTGGTGGGGTGTGATTAGCCTGGCAGTATAGTTGTATAATATATTTGATTTCTTATGCAGGTTCTTTTATGGCTTTAATTCGATTTGTTGAACCTTAGTTTGATTCTTCTACTTTCGATTTATATTAATTTGGTTTTCTCAATTGTAAAATTCTAATTACATATGTGATGTATTAAAAATCCTGAGTCAGTAGCTGAGATAGAGTAGGATTGGACAGTTGAGCTTAACTGGGTTAACCCTGTGTTTTGCTGTTGTGTGTTGTGTTGTGATTGATGGCTTGGGATGGGTCATCCATGACTCTTTGACTTTAAAGTTTAACTAAATTTGAGAAACCTCTACTATTGTTTAAGTATTATTTTTTGAACACTAGTCTTATAGCAAAAATCATGTATTATACTGTTCAAGTATATAAAGTACTTATTATTGTTTAGGGTTCTTGCTAGTTTAGAATATAGTTATATTATTGATACTCTATAGGAAACCCTAGAAACTAAGGTTATTAGAAATTAATCGTGATTAGAATCTTTTGATAACCAATTAGAATTAGCTGTTTATTAACCAACTTGTACACATCATTATTACATACAGGAGGATATCTAGCTCTATTGCCTACTTGTACCTTCCTGGAGCAAGGCAAGTACATTCTATGGTTTTGATCAGTGCATTTTCTTGTTCTTTATTGCTGACACACTGCGACACGTTCATGATCTTTTCTGGCTTGTTCTTTCATGATCTTACTTGCTCTTTCATGATCTTACTTGCATCTTGGGGTGGGGAAATACTCTAGATATGTGACCAAACCCGGATACTTATTCATGATCTTTAGCTTAGGCCTCGTACAGTGCACGCGGGTCCTAAGCCGTACCTTATATGATCTTTCAGGATCTTTTCATGCTCTTTCATGGTCTTACCCAAGCCGGTCACATATCATAGAAGTATTTCAAAATTATAACACACATGTTCAGGATTTTGTTCTTACATTAGTTCCCATGATCCTGATCTTGATTTTAGCTATAGTCGTGATTTTTCCTGCATCTTTACATAGTCATGATCTTTCATGTATCTTTATAGCAGTAGTTCATGTTCTTCATGTTCTTTACATACCTTGTTCTTATCATGTTCTTTCAGCATTTATTTTCCATATCATGATGTTATTGTTCATTACCTAGAACTGTACTTTGCTCCGCTCCTGAATAGGATATGTTACAGGTATGCTTGCAGGACATTGTTCTACTCTATGGGCCAGAGCCCAGGATTTAGCTGAGCAGGATGAGGCTTAGCTTGAGGTTTCAGGTTTAGACTGTTAGCTTACTCTTAGATATTGTCTTTAGAATTCATGTACATTTCATTCTTGATGACTCGTACATTATGATATCTAGATTTGTTGATTATGGTGATCATTCTGGGATACGTTTTTAGATGCTGTGATTATATATTTTCATGATTATCTGGTTAGTTTTCCCTAGCTTGGTACAGCTTACTTCGTCGTGTCTAACGACGAAGGCTGGGCGTGTCCGACTCGTGTCCGATTATTCGGGAGCGGGTCGTGACACAGCGCTAGTCCAGTATCTGTATGGATGATCTTGATCCCTAAGATCACATCAGCTTCCCCCAAGTCCTTCATACTGAACTTGCTTGAGATGAATTTCTTTGTCTCCGTGACACAGCTAATATCCGTACCTAGAATAATCATGTCGTCCACGTACAGACAAACGATCACACCTCTTCAATCAGCGAACTTCGTGTAAACACACTTGTCTGTATCGCTGACCATGTAGCCATTTAACCTTATAACTTTGTCAAATTTCTCATGCCACATCTTGGGAGCCTGTTTAAGACCGTACAAGGATTTCACCAACTTGCAGACTTTGTCTTCAAGACCCCTGATGACAAATCCCTCTGGCTGTTGCATGTAAATCTCTTCGGTCAGCTCGCCATTTAGGAAAGCCGTATTCACATCCATCTGATGTATCACCATCTTATGTATTACTGCGAGAGCAATCAACATTCTGATGGTGGTCATCCGGGCTACTGGAGCATACGTGTCAAAATAGTCAATTTCCTGCTTCTGAAAAAACCCCTTGGCTACCAACCTAGCCTTGAACTTGTCAATAGTTCCGTCTGCTTTCATCTTCTTCTTGAAGATCCATTTGCATCTGATAGGTTTCGCTCCTTCAGGAAAATCAACCAACACCCAAGTGTTATTTGGGGTGATAGAATCAAATTCATTGTCAATCGCCTCCTTCTAGAAAACCGCATCTCTAGTCTTCATCGCCTCATCATAGATAAGCGGATCTGCTTCCACATGATAGGTGACAAAGTCACTTCCGAAGTCCTTCGGCCTCCTCACTCGCTTCGTTGACGGTGCAGCGAGATCTGGTTCAACCGTTGTTTCAACAACAACATCTTCTTGGACCACATCTTCATTGAAGACATCGTTTCCTGCGCACCCTCATTGTTCTCCGGTACATCCGCAAGAACAATATTCTTGTGTCTTACAAATTTGTTTTCAAAATATTCTGCGTCGCGAGATTCAATGATATGATTTGACTCAAAATCAAGAAATCTCCGAGCATCACTCTTCTCGGCATACCCCAAGAAGATCGTCTTAGTAGTCCTTGTCCCAAGCTTCTGAATCTTCAGATCTGGAAGCTTGACATATGCCAGACACCCCCACACTCGAATGACATTCAAGTTATGTCTGACCTTGAACCAGAGTTCATGAGGAGTAACGTCTGAAGTTGCATGAGTCACTCTATTTAGAATAAAAGTGGACGTCAATGCAGCTTCTCCCCAGTAGCACTTAGGAAGACCAGCAGTCAACAATATTGAGTTAATCATTTCTGTTAACGTTCTGTTCTTCCTCTCTGCTACTCCATTTGATTGAGGAGAGTACGGAGCCGTAGTCTCATTGACAATTCCATGTTTTTTGCAGAACGATGCGAATTCATGAGACCTGTACTCCCCACCTCGATCACTTCTTATCCTTTTGAGTTGTTGTCCAGTCTGCCGCTCAGCTTCGGCTCTGAACTCCTTGAACTTCTCGAATGCTTCGTCTTTAGCCTTTAGCAAGTAGACGAACACATACTTTGAGAAGTCATTGATGAAGGTAATGAAATACTTCATCCCGACCTTTGTAGAGAACTGTTTGAAGTCACAGATATCGGAGTGTACCAACTCCAAAAGATCTGTACTTCGATTAACCCGAGGAAAGTATTTCCTTGTGATCTTTGTTTGAGCACAAACTTCACATTTCTCTACCTTACCCCCACACTTGGAGATAAGTCCTAGACTAGACATTCTGTTTATTCGTTTACAATGAACATATCCTAGCCTATTATGCCACAACTCAAGAGTATAAGCAGAAGGAGTGATTTCATTAATCACATTAATTGCATTGGACTGATTTACAAGCTGAATTTTGAACATTCTTTCCGTATAAAAAGCTTTCCCGAAATATGTTTCTTGATAGACATCACCATCTGGCCAGCATTGATGTCTATCCTGAGACCTGCTTTGCAGAGTAGGCCTCCTGAGATCAGGTTCTTGGCGATAGCAGGTACATGCTTCACGCCTTGAAGCGTCAGAGACTTCCCCGAAGTCAGCTTCAACACCACCGTCCCGATCTCGAGCACTTCAGCTTGTGCCTGGTTCGCCATCATAACCACTTCAGAAGTAGGTGTATAGGTGGTGAACCACTACTCCTTACTGGAGCAGACATAGCAGGAGGCTCCAGTGTCTACCCACCAGTCAGAGTCAGTCCTTACCGCATCAACCTGTGCAATCATAGCAACAATGTCAGTGATCATAGATACCTTACTAGGCTCTCCTTGCTCTGATTGCTTGGTCTTTGCTTTGCACTCATTCTTAAAATGGCCCTTCTTGCCACACTTGAAGCAAGGCATTTGAGACTTTTGCTTCTTTGTCTTGATAGAAGTTCCCTTGACTTTTAGATTGTCAGGGTCCTTCTTCTTGCTGTGGGAAGCCGCCTGCTTTCCCCTTGGTTCCCTGGTATGAACTAGATTGGCGTTAGCCAATTACTTGGACAGTGTGTCCACCTTCAGTTGAGCCCGCATCTGGTCCTCAACATAGATTTCCTGCAAGAGATCTTCAAGGCTGATCTCAAGCTTCTTCCTATGCATGTTTGCATAGAACTTGCTCCATCCAGCGGGGAGCTTAGAGACAATCCCTCCAACAACAAACTTATCGGGGAGGGGCATCGCCTCGTCTTCCAACTTCTGTCGCAGCTTCAGAAATTCTTTTACATGCGGCAACATGGACTTCTCGTCCTCAAAGAGCCATTTGTGATATTTATCAACCACAAATATCTTGCTCTTATTTTTGTCTTCTTCGTACAGTTTCTCCAGAGACTCCCATATGTCTCTGGCAATTGGTTTTTTACTGTAGGATTCTGCTATGGAATCCTCCGTAGCATTCAGGATAAGCAACCTGCAAATGCTATTCTCCCTTCTCCATTTGGCCTGAAGTTTAGTAGCCGCTGTGATTGCGGCAGTAGACCCAGTATCTGGAACAGTAGATTCCTCTTCAAGAAGTACATGATCAACGTCTCTGAGTTGAAGAGTGAGATAAACCTTCCTCTTTCAGACTTGATAATGCTCTCCATCAAACTTTTCTAACTTACAGAAGTCAGTATTGAGGAGTGAAGCATTAAAGTTTTCCATCGTAGCAATAAAGCTTTGAGATTGTTAGTACCGGGGCACAATTTTTCGATGGAAAACTGAAAAAATGAAACAATTGTAAAAACAATGATTCAAATCAACACTTCAAAGAAGGTGATTCTGAATTACGAGAATCTAAAAAGATTTCGTAATCAACAGTAACCAGATCGTAGTACTTCTAAAAAGAAGATACAATCAGAATTACTGGCATCAACGAAGAAGGTGACTGGCGAAAGATGGAACAACTCCTGCAGGGGTGAATAATCACCGTTGCTCAAAGCTTTATTCGCCCTACACGAACAGCTTCCAGGAACCAGCAAGTTCGTCGGAGAACTTGGAACACTCCTGCTCTTCTGACTCCTCGGATGGACACGAACTCCCGTACAAAAGCAACGCTGGTGTGGCACCTTTTCTCTCTTCCGTAGGCTGCTGGAATTCGCAAGCAAATTTCGATCAGAACTGTGTTAAAGAACACGTCTGAACTCTCTGTTTACTTGTGCTAAAAAACACTTCGTAAACTTTCTGTGGTGGCTTCTATTTCTTGTGTATGTACCCAGCCTTGAGAGAGAGGATGCCTTATATAGGCCCTGCAGCAATTGTTCAGTTGCCACAAAGTTAGGGACGTGGTAATAACCACCCCGAACATGCAGCAACCGCCCAGAACATGCAAACGCACGTTCTGCTGCAAGTTGCGCCAACTGCGCGCACCCTGCGCTCCGTGCGACAGAGTGCGCAAAGTGCGCCAACAAAACGCCACATTACGCCTCATGAGCGCATGAGCCCGAGTCCGAGTCCGAGTCGCTAAGCCCCTACGGGGCTTAGCTCCCATGGAAATAAATTTCCCAAGAGCAAAAAGCATGAATGCTTTAATTGTTGATTTTAGCCTTTTTCCCATTAGAAAAATAACCCCACATGGCAAACCCATGTGCACCTCCATACCACATGTGCATCTCCAATAATAGCAAAGCTAATATATAAAGATACAATCTCTTTGTTTTTTCCGATGTGGGACTAAAGTTTTCTAAAGGAAAAAACCAAAACTCCAACAAAAGGTGTACCATGTTGCACTGGCATTTCATTAAACAGATGGAAAATTCTACCTTTATCACAAAACCGTCCACATCTTACCTCACCAAGTGTCAAGAAACAAATATCAATCAAACTAAAAAATAAATTTGTATCGTAAAGTTGCCATGGAAAAGAGATTTACCATACGTAATTATGTAGGCTACCGATACCTGCATATGCTTCTTCCTCTTAAGACATTCTAATAAATGCTAATCCCCTATTTTTGCATGAAAATCTCCCTGAAAGAATGCATGCTAAACAAGATAAATCTGGAAGCTGGACAAAGTGAAATGTATTTTGTATAACAAAATTTCCAACACAAAAAAGCAATACTATCAACTGCATTGTCAACTGAAATAGAGCTAATTCGGAAGCATAGAAAGTGATATAAAGCTAGTTCTGCAAGACACTTTAAGTCATTAGCAGCTGCATCTCGAATTGAGAAACCCTGTAAATATGCAAACCCTTAGTAAGTGATATAACAAGAAAAAAAATTAAAAAGTGTTATTATATAATCAAGTACCAGTTTGAGTCTATCTGAATTAAAGAATGATGAGGTTTTAGGAGTAATGTTAGGGGTTGAGGGGGAGGGAAATGGAAGAAACAACTTTAAGGGCTACAAGGCATGGTTTTTGCATATTACCTTATTTAACTTAAAGTTTGTGCAGCCCATAAATAATTATTTTGTGTTCTAACACACACAAAAATGAAGAAGAACAATAAATTATAATTACTCACATTACTTCACATTGTTATCTTTTTGTATCCATATATAATGTTCCTGGTTAATCCAAAACAAAATGATATGTATCCAAACACAAATTGGTCTTGACCATCTTCCTCTCCTTTTGCATTTAAGAAGTTTGTGAGAAAAACTAACGTACTCTACAACAAATGGCTTAATACTACAATTCTAAGGGATTTTACTTACAGAGGTTAGTGTTAGTGTTTAGATCTACATTTCTCCACACCAAATTTGCCTTGTCTGAGTTGAAATGAGTCTAATATCTCAGATAATTTTATTGAGGGCTACTGCCTAGTACTTATAGAGGGTCCAACCCCTCTTCATATTACATCTAACCGATGTGGGACTAAAGTCCCTTATTTACTCTCAACACTCCCCCTCAAGATGGGCGATAGATATTAATCATCCCCATCTTGTTACATAGCTTTGACAGACTCAATGAACTAAGACCCTTAGTCAGACAGTCTGCCACTTGTTCTTCTGAGCGAACATAATCAATCTTCAGTATCCCTTGTTCCAGCTTTTCCTTGATGAAGAATCGATCGATCTCGATGTGCTTCATTCTGTCGTGCTGAACCGGATTGTTCGCTATACTTATTGTCACGCCCCAGAACCAGAATACTGGAGAGCGGGGGCAGACATAGCCAGCTACGTATATTGAAATGGAAAACCACCTCGATATACGGTCATGGCTGTCTAGATATATGAGGGTTTACTACAAGCCAACAGTCTCCTATGGTCATGAACAAGCCTAGTGTCTCAATCACAGCAAGTAAGTAAAGTCGCAAGATGTATGATCATTAAATATACAATAATAAGGCGTCCCAAATATTACATATTCAGCTGATCATGAAGCTAGTCGTTACAAAATGTTAGGACTAGCAAGAGTTTAGTCATACATGATCAACCCTAGGATTTGTCAATCATGCTTACAGTCCGTAGGCAGACAATAAGTAAAAGTGCATCGAGCTAACAGGTGCTCGTCGGCTAAACGTCTCAAAAGAATATTTTTACAATAAAGTGGGCAAAACAAAAAGGAAAACCCACTCTTGGCCCGGGTTCCGTCTAGTGTACACCATTGGGCTGGAAGCTTGGTAGATCCTCGGAAGCTGCTCCGAAATCTGGCCACACAAAACCAGCTGGGTCAACCCCAGAAAGAGCAAGTGCCACAAGGGGGCCACGAAATAAGAACAAAAGCCAGTAATTAACACAAGAAAGACTAATATTAAACGAGAATTACGAAAACATGTCAGGATGATATACGACGAGATAACCATGGAACTATTCCGATAGCCAGGTTACAACCCGTAAACCAGACAAGGACCGGGGTTGTAACCCTTCATCTGAACAGAGCTTGGTTTTCCACCATTTATCGGCAAGATAAGTAATGTAAGTAATCAAGACAGGAAGCAATCTTGCATGGGATCAAGACATGACTAAACTGGTTATACCTCATTCAATCAATCACGGCCAAGCAGATACTACGGCTTACTACTTTAACTAACTAGGGTTATCACAGGCCTAATTACTAACAAGATGCAGTGAGATTGTTCCACAGCCACAAGCCCTGCAGACCATCCAGGCTACCCAGGACGAAAGATTAGGGTTGAATTCAGGTGGGTACATCGTCCAGGAGACAAATGTACCCTTAGGTGACTTAGAGGTGCAACACTCGACGGTGCGCTGGAAATGTGCCTTACTCGACGGCAGGCTACACATCCCAAGAGCGCCCAGGTAACGGGATTGCCTGTAGCTGTGTCATCTCTTCATGACTACTGTATTATTCTAGTTATTAACCTTAATCTATTTTAGTAGGTACTCCTGACCGTGGTACTCAGGAGTTCCATCCTAGACATGATGCAAGACTAGATAAGTGGATTTAACAAGCAAGCAAGAAGAACCACCCACGGTGTCAAGGCAGGTCAAGTTAGGTTATCAAGTCATGCCAAGTCAGGAGTACGCCGCCACGGGCCACTATCAAGTTATCAAGATAAATCATGTCAGGGTACTTGTCAGGAGTGCTCCACTACGGGCCACTGTCGTGTTATGCGAGTTCCTTGTCATATCAAGCCATGTACAATAGTCATTCCAAACATATTAAGCAAAATCAAGTTCATGACAAAAGGCGTCAGGGGATGTGTACGCACAAAAGCACGCACGCAAGGGGAATGCGTACGCAATAAAACATGCATGCAGGAGGGCAGCGTACGTGAAAAGTCACGCACACTCAAGGAAGGAGCAGCGTGAAAAGTCACGCACGCTCAAGGGAGGAGCAGCTGCATGAAAAGTCACGCACACTCAAGGGAGCAGCTGCGTGAAAAGTCACGCACGCTCAAGGGAGCAGCTGCGTGAAAAGTCACGCACGCTCAAGGGAGCAGCTGCGTGAAAAGTCACGCACGCTCAAGGGAACACGCTTCCAACAGGAAGCGTACTCAAGTCTGCGTACGCAGCGCTAAAGAGCGCGCGTAGCTCAGTGTGCGTGAGCTAAGAATCTCTGCACACTGCTCACTGTCTTCTCCAAACAGCAAGAACACCATAGCAGAACCCAAAACTTCAATACAACATAACTTGGTTATCCGAACTCCAAATCCGGATTTCCAAAGTTCCAACTTGGGTGAAATTAAACTCTCTTCCACATAGAAACATCAGAACCCACAAAACTCCAACCAAAGTGGATCAAAACATGCAAAATCCGAAAATAGGAGAACTTAGATCTACAACAATAGAGGCTCCAAATCACAAAAACCCAAGAACTAATGTTTGTCTCCATGGCCTAATCTAGCAAATGGACCAAGAAAATATGGTTCTCATGAAGTGGCAAGATGCACTTGCCTAAGGGTTGGGGAGTTGTGGAGGAAGGAGAAAAAGAAGAAGAAAATTAATGGTGGAAGTTATGAGGAGAGAGAGTGGTAGGTGGGGATATAAAGAGGGTGGTTGTGATGGAATGGAGGGGGTGCATAGGGCTAAAGTGATCCATTGCACATAAAACCGAACCAACCCGAACCATCCCCATAAAACTGAACCATGACAAAACCCAAATACGGGGAAATACCAAATTTTCACAAGTCGAGAAAAATAAAATACATGCCAAAATCCAGATACTAGTATATATACGAAATACGGGAAATACGGGAAATGAGGGTGACACTTATCGCAGCTTGACTATCGCTCAGAAGGCGCAATGGTGTCCCCTTGTCTAGCTTCAACTCTGTCAGCAGCGCCTTTACCCATAGCAATTCTGATACTCCTAGAGCCATTGTTCTGTATTCTGCTTCAGCTGTCGACCGTGCTACCACTGACTGTTTCTTGCTTCTCCATGAAACCAGGTTTCCTCCTACAAAAACACAGTACCCTGTGGTAGACCTTCTGTCGTCTATGCAGCTTGCCCAGTCTGCATCGCAGTATCCCTCAACATCTGTACATCCGTTCTTCTTGAACCACAATCCTTTTCCCGGCGTCCCTTTCAGATATCTTAGGATCTGAAATACTGCATCCATATGACCCGTTCTTGGATCATTCATATAGCGGCTTACAACACTTACTGCAAATGAGATATCAGGGCGAGTATGCCCTAGATAAATCAGTCTGCCTACTAGCCTTTGATACCTTTCGCGATCAACAGGCTTTTCTGCTTCTACTCCCATCTTGCACTTCTGGTCAATTGGAGTGACTGCTGCTCGGCATCCCAGCATTCCTGTCTCCTTCAGCAGATCTAGTGCATATTTCCTTTGTGAGAGAAGAATTCCTTGTTCACCATCACACACCTCGATACCCAAAAAGTATCTCATCTCTTCCAGGTCCTTCACCTCAAACTCTTTGGCGAGTTTTGTCTTCAGTTTAGTGATCTCAACTACATCATCACCTGTGATCACTATATCATCTACATATACAGCAAGTATAGTAATGTGGCCCCTTGCATGCTGGAGGAAGACAGTATGATCTGTATTTGTCTGATGGTACCCCATGCCAGTGACAGCCCTTCTAAATCTGTCAAACCAGGCTCGAGGAGATTGCTTCAGCCCGTACAGTGACTTCTTCAGTTTGTACACTTTTTCATATGACGTTCCTTCACCTGAATCTACACAGAGTAGCACCCCGGAGGAGTCTCCATGTATACTTCTTCTTGTAGGTCTCCATGAAGAAATACGTTCTTTACGTCTAACTGATGTAGCTTCCACCCATAGTTTGCTGCAATGGAGACCAGTGTTCTTACGGTACTCATCTTCGCTACTGGGGCAAAAGCCTCATCATAGTCGATACCATATGTCTGGGTATAGCCTTTTGCAACCAGTCTCGCCTTGTATCGTTCAACTTTTCCTTCTGGTGTCTTCTTCACTGTGTAAACCCATTTGCATCCCACAGCTTTCTTCCCTTCAGGTAATGGCACCAGCTCCCATGTCTTATTTTTCTCTAGTGCCCCGAGTTCTTCCATCATTACGGCTTTCCATCTTGGGTCCTTCTTTGCTTCCTGCCAATTCTTAGGTAAAGAAGTGGAGTCTAACGAAGTGAGGAATGTTTGATAAGTCGGAGAAATATTAGAATAAGATAGGTAGTTGGCGATATCATGTTCATAATCTTTATAACGAATAGGAGCCTTTCCCGCATTAATGCGAGAAGACCTCCTTAAGGGAGCAATGGGTGGTGGAGAAAGCATACCATCCGAATCGGAGAGATCCGCTTCCAAATCCGAGCGATCCGGTGCGGGAGTAACATCTTCAGGAGTCGGGGCAGGAGTAGACGAGGGACTTGGCACTATAGGTACAGGGTACGGCACAGTACTGGACCTCTGTTGTCTTCTTCTGTAAACTTGGAGCTCATTTTCCCTTGTTTGCTTCTCCCCCTGCGAAATGTACGTATTGTCTTCTTCATCCTCCGTATCAGTATCATTGATGCTTTCTTCCACTTTCTGCCAGTTTGTCACGACAGAACAAGGTACCGATCCGACAACTACGTTTGGGCGTACTACCTCCCCCTCACGTCTAACACCCGCTGTGTGAGGCGTGTTCCCAAACGCAGAACCTTCGTCCGAACCATAATAAGGTTCCAGCTCTCTGAATGTAACGTCCATGCTTACAAAGAGCTTCCATTCAACCGGGCTCCAGCAGACGTAACCCTTTTGTGTCCCGGTGTACCCAACAAAGACACACTTAAGTGCTCGAGGATCCATCTTACCAACACCAGGCCTGTTATCGTGGAAGAAGCATACGCAACCAAATACTTTCGGAGGAACGGTGTATGCAGTTATCCCCATGAGCATTTCCAAAGGCGTCTTCCAGTCCAGTAATTGAGAGGGCATCCTGTTGATGAGATAAGAGGCTGTCAAGATAGCCTGCCCCCACAAAAATTTAGGGACATTCATAGCCAGCATCATCGTCCGAGCTATCTCCAGCAGGTGCCTATTTTTTCGTTCGGCAACACCATTTTGAGCCGGTGTATATGCACAAGAGGTTTGATATAGTATACCATGAGAGGATAAATACGCAGCAAACCTCTTATGGGTATATTTCGTCCCATTATCCGACCGAAAACACTTAACACGAGCATTATACTGTGTCTTCACCCGTTGATGGAAGCTTTGAAATGCCTCAAAAACATCACTTTTATTCTTCAGCAGGTAGACCCACGTTACGCGGGTAGAGCAGTCAATAAAAGTAACAAACCATCTATAACCATTAACACCGTTTATAGGACAAGGGCCCCACACATCGGAATAAATCATATCAAAAGCAGCAGAACATCGATGCCCAGAATGCACATAGGAGCTTCTGGTATGTTTCCCCAACTCACAAGCATCACAAACTAACAACTCTTTATTTGCTTTTTGATATAATGACGGATACAGTCGACTAATAACGGGAAAAGAAGAATGTCCTACACGCTGATGATGGAGGAGCAGCTCGGCTTCGACACTTCGTCTTCGGACTTTCGGTTGGGCGTCTGCAACCAAAGATGCCAGTGCTCTATCCAGACCGTTCCTGTCCAAGTACCATAGACCCTTATGCTATGTGCCAGTGCCTAGTCGTCTCCCCGTTCCCTTCTTCTGAAAAGTTATCTTAGGAATATCAAAGGAAACAATACAGTTTAGATCAAGGATAATGGCGCTAATGGAAATAAGATTGACAGAAAAGGAAGGAGCATGTAAGACATTAGATAGAGTGATAGAAGGAGTGCAATCAACAGTGCCTTTACCCGTAACAGGCCTGGAAGTACCATCAGCAGTCTGAATGCTTTCTGGCGGCGTTAGAGGAGAGTATTTTCGGAACTCTCCTCGGGACCCCGTGACATGGCAAGATACCCCAGAGTCCATAATCCAAGCTGGCTGAGAGACAGATACAAGAGCACGCAGAGGTATACCGACACTGGTTTGGGAGAAGTAAGTGCAGTAATCTCCTGTAGTGGATGGCACCCCAGGAATGACTTGTCTTTCACCAGAACCAAGCTTTGAGCCGCGTATCTTCTCGATAACTTCTCTCTCAAATGGAGTGAAGTCCGCCAGCTGATTGTTCCCACCTTCATCCGTCAGATGTGCCTTGTTGCCTCCAGCGTAAGTGCCCCGTCCACCACCGTAGCTGGCTCGACCACCTCGTCATCCACCGCGACCACGACCCCGACCATTCGAGGGAGTCCGTGTCGGTTTTGGGCAAAAGCGGATGTAATGCCCTGTGTCACCACAGTTGTGGCAAACGCCTCCCGTAGAAGGATGCTGTGTGAAAGTGGCAAGAGCAGATGTGTCAACTCCGGCCTGCTCCCCCTGGGAGATACCCGTGGTAGGCATCAGCTTCAACCGTGCTTCTTCTTGTGCCATGGCAGCTATGGCGTCTTATAATGTCGGCAGCGTCGGTTGTACAAGAAGTACATTCCGCCGTTGCTCAAACGCTGGGTTGAGCCCCTTCAAAAACTTCATCATCCGTTGTCACAAGATATAATCCAGAAATTTCTGGAAATATTTTACAAAAGTCGGTTCAACCTGAGCATCCTCCATGCCAAGAGGATCATAATGGTCAAGATCAGACCAGTACTTCTTCAATAAGGCAGCGTACTTAGAGATGGTACGATCGTCTTGGATTACCCTATCGAGCTCATCCTGCAGTTGGAAGACTCGCATGGGGTTACCCGAACCGGAGTACATGTCTTTCAACGTTCTCCAGATATCAGCAGCTCCCTCTATTGCTTCAACGTTACCCGACACTTGGTCGATCAAAGAGGCTGTCAACCAATCGGCCACGACATTATTGACAATGTCCCATACAACAAACTCCTTCGAGGAGTGATCGACAGGGGCCTTGGTGTGGCCATCTACATAACCAACCAAGCCACGTCCCTTCAGCGTCCGTATCGCCTGCCGCGACCATTTCAAGTAGTTGGTCGTGCCTTCCAACTTCGTCTCCAGCTTGTCCAACTTCCCCATTTTGTACGGTGACGGATCCACATCAGTATGGGTCACGCGTGGGGTTGCCTCCGGTAATCTCTTGGTCAGGAGATCCTCGACCAGGGCCTTCATTTCTTCTGCTGTCAACTTCCCATAGATGGAATCCATGACTTCTGCAACCGCAATCAGTGAGGTGTTGTTGTTTCCGGAGTCGTCTTCTTTTGAGTCGTCTTCGTCTTAGTCAGCTACCGGGGGGAAACAACAAAACTAGATCCCTCACTGATATGTCGTAGTGTATACGACCAACTAGAACCGCGTCATGATAACGCGTTCGGACAGCTCAAGTATAACCAACGTAGTTGTGCCTCCTTGCATGAGACAAACCAGAGGTATACCAGCCGTGCAGAAACGATTGTAAAGACAACGTTTCTGAGATACGAAGATCTAAAGAGATTTCGTATTCTTAGTAGAGCTTCTAAAAATAAGGTACTAATTCTCGAAGGCAACAATCAGAAATCTTCGCAAAAAAAAATCTGAGTATAAAGATCTTCTAAAGAGAAGGAACTCTGATTCTCGAGGCAACTACAGAGATCTTCTAAAGAGAAGAAATCTATTTTTTTATTTTTTATTTTATTTTTTTTTTGCAGATCAGTGAAAAACCCTAAATAGGGTGTTGTAGCAGCAGGAAAAAAGGGGGGTGGCGGCGCTGGAGGGGGGGCGGCACTGGGAGGGTACGGGGGGCGGTGCTGGAGGGTGGGGAGGGCGGCGCTGGGGGGGGCGGCGCTGGGGAGGAAGGGGCGGCGCTGGTAGAGGGGTGGGAGGGGCGGCGCTGGTAGGCGGGAGACGGCGTCGACGGGAGGCAGCAGGAGGGGCGGGGTTGCGGCGCTGGAGAGGCGACGGCTAGGGTTAGGGAGAGAGAGAGAGAGAGGAGGGGGGGCGACTAGGGTAACCTGGCTCTGATACCAAATTGAAATGAGTCTAATATCTCAGATAATTTTATTGAGGGCTACTGCCTACTACTTATAGAGGGTCCAACCCCTCTTCATATTATATCCAACCGATGTGGGACTAAAGTCCCTTATTTACTCTCAACAGTCTGAATCCTAAGTGGGACTCCGAAGCAGAAGGCAAGATTTTAAACCTTTAGATGATCATTAAATCTATTAAGCAATAGGCTTCATCGTTGTAGAAGACTGGAGTATGCTAAAAATTCAAGTGAACCAGTCTATAGGCCTATGTGTACAGAAAGTAGTTTGTACTAATATGCTTTGAATCCAAGGAGAAAGAGTTGCCTTCTCCGTTGTAGGGTGAAAAATTATCAGCTTTGGACATGCAAAATAGTATTGACATTCAGGTTTTTTTTTAATCCGAGAAGCATGGACACTTCAAAAATTAGTGCTTGTCCATGTTGTTGTATCAAACATGTATTTGACATGCACGGACACTCCAAAAATCGGTTCCGTGTCATTATCAAGTCGTGTCATAGTTGTGTCTGCAGCATAGATTAAAAAACTAGTTCATCTGTTCTATCTTTTTTCCTTTTGCAAGTGCATATTTGTTCCATGTAGGAAATTCAGTCACCAACTCATACAAGTTAACCAAAAACTCACTTGAGCAGCTCCATTAGGATCTGCAGGTTGCAGTTCTTAGACAATCGCTGCATTCTGTCGAGCTCCGTCAGGAGGGCATTTCTACAAACAAGTTGCAAGCACACAAAGCAAGAAAAAGAAACATGAAATTGCATCGGAAGGGAGAGCAGAGAGTAAGTACAAGCGATGGAGGAGGGGGGAGCGGGGAGGCGGAGTTGAAGGAGGAGACGGTGAGGTAGAGCTAGTGGATGAGAACGAGGGTCTTATGAATGGACGTCGTCACCTGCATTAGGCTCTGCTTATGCTCCTCTCCGGCACCAGCCCTCATCAATCTCGAACTCTAAAATCATCAATTTTTGCACTATTTCAACAAAATGATTTCAGTAAGAACACATTCCAAATGGAGGGCATTTTATTATATCAAGAAATTATAATCTCAATAAGAACACATTCTTATAATCTAAAAAGAACATAAATTCTTACCTGCTCTAAAGGACCATATTGAGACTTATTTTTCTTGGCTTTTTATATGGGCACATCCAATTGTTATCAAGGCTAGCCCTTTTTTTTGATTTAACTACAAGTTTGACATTGGAAAAAGTTATCATGGCTAATCCACTCTTTGGTATAAAAGCCAAATTTTCTAATTTTATTCTTCTTCTTCCTCAACTCATCCAAGAAGAATAAGAAAAAAAAGAAGAGGAAGAAGAAAACAAAAACAACAAAAATGAGAATTCTTATGGAGTTTAAACCCTAATTTTCTTTCTCAACTCATTCTCACTATCTCCAAGTATAATGGGGGTTTAAACCCTACTTTTCTTCCCATTTCGAATTTCGATTTTCAATCGATGGAGAAGAAGAAAATGAGAAGAAAACATCGAAAAATTAAACCCTAATTTTTTTCTCATTTTCAATTTTGATGGCACCCAAAGGCTCCTCATAATGCACAAACCCTAATATTTATGGAAACCATAATATTGATGTTCAACTAGTGTAAACAAGGACTGCCCAATTTTCTGGTAGTCCTATAAACTGAATGGACTGCCAGAAAACTGGGCAGTCCTAAGTCACAGCATGTGAAACAAAGGACTGCCCATTTTTTGGCAATCCTTACTATATGTTAGACTGCCAGAAGAATGGACAGTCCAACTCACAACATGTTAACTTTGGACTGCCCAACTATCTGGCTGTCCAGTCTGTATGTTGGACTGCCAGAAGAATTCACAGTCCAACTCACAACATGTGTAACTTTGGACTGCCCAACTATCTGGCAGTCCAGTCTGTATGTTGGACTGCCAGAAGAATGGGCAGTCCAAAGTTACACATGTTGTGAGTTGGACTGCCCATTCTTCTGGCAGTCCATTCAGTTTGTAGGACTGCCAGAAAATTGGGCAGTCCTTATCGACGCGGAGTTTTCTCGTTCGTTCATATTTGGGTTTAATTTAAATGGGTAATTTTGTACTCCATATGTAGTTTAATTCATTCAAATGGGCTACAAAGAATTGAAATAAACAATGTAATTGATGCTTGAATTTTTCAAATTAATTTCTAGGGCTTTGAAAATAAAGTGAGAAAGAATTTGTGTGCTTGAATTAATTTCTTCAAAAGAGGAGGATGTGTCACGACCCGCACCCGGATATACGGGTACGAATACGTGGGCCACGCCCAGCCTATGCCGCGGTATCGGCGGTAGAACGCTGTCAATTATACTATACTAACTACAACATCTAAAGATCCATAACTAGAAATGTACTCATGTCATATCACGAAAACTAAGAAAGACAAGACAAGAAATAATAACGATATCACTAGAACAACTAAAATCTACAATGATCATAAGACAGGAACTAAAGAAGGAACAACACGACTAACTAAGGATAACTACCAGGTAACTCACATAGAAGAATAGTGAGATCCACCTCAGCTAGCAACATCATGAAGTCCAATACTGAGGGCACAACTACTCCTAAAATTTTGTCAACATATCCAGTCAGGATGGAATGAGCACAAATCTCAAATAACAGTTCTAATTATACGATATTGAAAATATAGTAGTAAATAGAGAGAATAAACAAGAAATCATGAAATGTACAAGTGAGTATCATGGCAAGATAAGCTGTAAATCTAGAGCTAGAACAAGGCAAGTAAAACTGATCATGGCATGTACAAGAATCAAGAAACATCTATCTAAGTGTGTGAGTACTAGCTACAATATGTGGCCGGATTGGGTCTGCACAAGGTTATGATCTAGCCAACCATACGTGTGGTGTATGATTGGCATTCACAAGGTTCACAAGATATACAAGGCGGGTATTGACCACACATCTACACTAATACTCCCCGTCCTCGACCAGTATAGTGGATCCAATCATGACACATCATGACACGCGATTTCCTGGGTAGCTAGCCTTCGCAGGAATCTTGTCTATACAATGCACAAGGAACAAGAAAGACTTGCACAAGATATACCAAGGAGAGCGAGGAACAATATCTCATGACGGGATCCAGGGAAATACCAATCCGTGTGAATAATGTGTCAAGAGAACAAGGGTATCTACACTAAATACAAAAAACATAAACGATATCATAAAACAGAAATATTATCAGAGAATGTACTCGCCTGTGATCTGGTAGAATATGTCAACGGGTCCAAGAACAGTGCCTCGAGGACCTATAGATAGAAATACTGTTTCAATATAAGGGTTTGGAAGTAAAATCAAGTCATACTAAGTCAAACTAGGTCAAGACAAGTCAAAGCAAATCAAACTAGGTCAATCTAAGTCAATGGTCGACTTACAGTTGACTTTTGGTCAACTGGTCAACTCTAGGTCAAACTTGACTAACGTTGACTAACAGTTGACTTTGGGTCAACTGGTCAACTCTGGTTCAGTTCTAGTCAATCTTAGGCTACGGTTGACTTACGGTTGACTTTTGGTCAAAATAGTCAACTGTGGTCAACCAGGGTCAAAACTAGTCTAACCTAGGTCAAATGTTGACTCTACTTCGATGTTCAGTCAAAGTAGTCAACCATGGTCAACTGGGTCAAAGCTAGTCTCTACAAACATCTACAGGGTCAACACATCAATTTCAGTGATTGTGAAATCCCCGGAATCGATGGAACTCAAAATACCACTAAGGAGAAAGATTATAATAATAGGGTGAAAACCTACAGATGTTGTCGGATGATGAAACTAACATCACCAACGTGTCCAGAATGGTCAAATCAGCTAGGATAGCCTGTCAAAAAGTCTAATTTGGATACAGGGGCAAAACGGTAATTTCGGGCCAAAATGATGTCCGTCGTTGGACACACTTTGCACCGAAAAATGTGCCGAAACAAAAGTGCACAAAACCTAACAAATTATATATCCACGAATCCAGAATGACGATACGAACCCAACAGTATATCCAGAATTGGATTCCGTTGACCCGATCTCAAATTGGTCCGTTGACCCGGACATTGGAAACCGATTTGCACGGAAAAGCATGCCAGAGCCAATGTCCTCAAAACTCAGCAAATTATATGTCAACGAATCCAGAATGACGATACGAACTCAACGGCATATCCGGAATTGGATTCCGATGAGCCGATCTCAAAATGACCCGTTGGCCCGGATATTGGTATTCGACTTGCACCGAAATGCGTGCCAGAACCAATGTCCACTAAAACCTAGCAAAATATATGTTAACGAGTCCAGAATGACGACATGAACTCAACGGAATATCCGGAATTGGATTCCGATGAGCCGGCGTCAAAAAGTCCCGTTGACTCAGAAAGTAGAACCCGCTTTGCACCGAAATGCGTGCAAGGGCCCACGTTCTCCAAATCAAGCAAACTTTATATGAAAACAGGCCAGAACGACGCCACGAGTCTACTGGTGGTGTCAGAAATTGAATCCGGAGTCCCGGGTTCAAAAATGGAATTTTACAAGTGCAACACTAAGAATTCGAACGGCCAACTTTGGCGTCGAATTCGACCGACTTAACAAGCTCAAACTGAAATGAAATCTAAAGGGGGCAGGAAGAGGGTTATACCAACTGTGCACCAGAACTGGTAGCACGCAAAACGGAGCTGCGACGACGAAGATACGAACCCGCGAAGTTGGCGTCGCAAAACTGTCCAAAAATAGTACAAATTAAAACGTCAACTTGGTGGCCGGTTTTGATGTATCAAACGACGAAATTAACGGACGAAAATTGACAGGAGTGAAGGTGGATATACCGAGATTGAGACGGAGCAAAGAAATTGCCGATCCAACGGTCGGATCTCCCAGAAAATGCGTACGAAGTCGCTACGACGGAGCGCGAATTCTGGAATTTCTCCGCGCGCGCGTCGACGGAACTTCGTGCGAAACGCACGAATCGCCTCGACGGCGCGTCCCGGAGGATGGTGGCCGCCATGGAAGTGCTCGTCGGAGTGGGGCGCACCCGCATGGGGGTCGTTGGAGGCACGGCGGCCGGCGGCGGCGCGCGGCCAGCGTTGCCAGCGCGCGCGGCCTGTGGCCGTTGCCGTGTACTGCTGCAGTTGCAGCTGCTGCTGGTGGCGCGGCTTGGCTTGGCCTAGCCCGGCGATGGCGGGGGTTGCGCAGCCTCGACGAGGGTCGGGCGGCGGCGCACGGTGGACGTGGAGGTGGTAGTGGCTCGGTTTGAGGTGGTTGAAGAAGGAGGAGGAGAAGAGATGTGGTTAGGCCTGCTGGTGGTGGTACGGCCAGCAGTGCCCGACCACGACGGAGGAGGCCGGTGGCCGGCGGCCAGGGAGCTGTTGTGGGTGAGTTTGAGTGAAAGAGAGTAATGAGAGAGAGAGAGAGAGATTATATAGATAATATATATGTGTATATAGTATTTAAAGAAGAGAGAGAGAATGAGATATTAATGAGGGAAAGAAAGTAGAGAGAGATGGGGGGGTGCTGGTCTCGTACAGCAGTAGGGGGCTTATCCTGATGGGAGGGAGAGAGAGAGAGAGATTATATATATATATGTATATATATAATATATAGAGAAGATGAGATATTTGTAGAGTAGAGAGAGAAAAATAGATATTTTTAAAATAGAAAAAAAATAGGAAAATTATGTGGGTTATTTGGGCATTAATGAAAGAACAATATGGAGCTTGGGCTCGGGTCCGGTCGAGCCGGGTCGGGTCAAAATCGGACAGGAGGCAATAATTGAATTAAAATGGGTATTTAAAGTCATGGGCAAATAAGTAGCATGCGGGGGCTCAAATAAATGGAACACAAGTGTCAGGCGGGTAGTAGGCTTCAAGTGGGCCATGTCCCTATTTGGGGTCGACTAGGTTGGGTCGATGTCGGGTCCTAAAATTAAATTGGAATTTAAATCAGGTTTCACGGTAGATAATTAATTGGCCTAAATTGAACCGAAAGTTGTACGAAGGAAATGGAGCACAAAATGGTGTGTCTGGGTGGGACACGAAGGTCATGGGTGAAGAGCGTCTCGAGTAGATCAAACATGACAAGTTGGTTTCGAGAAAATGACTAGTCTGGTGCTCCTAAATTAAAAGTCATGGTAACGTGCATATGATGATCAAGAAAAAGAGTAGGAATTCAATTAATAATTAAATGGTCTAATATTGACCCGAACTTGCGCGAAGCAAAAAGAATACAAGGGAACAAGTTTGAGTGGGATACGATATATCAATGTGAAGATAATCTCGTCTACTACAAACTCCAAGAAGGAGATTTCCAGAGACTGGCATCCCTGACGCCCTAGAATTCTAAGTCACGGTAAAGAGCATTAAATCAAATAATAATCAAATAATAATATTTATTCAAAATCATTGATTTATAAAATTGAAAAAAATAAGCCCAAAATTCAGGGGCTTACAATCCTACCCACCTTATAAAAATTTCGTCCTCGAAATTAAAGGTTGGTAGTGGGGTTAAAACATGATAGAAGATTTAGGCAATAATTTAGGCACGATCCAAGAATGACGAGTTTGCACGATCAAGATAATCGATTTAAAATTGTTCTGGCACGATGAAGGATTTGGCACGATAGAATTATGATATGAACAAAATCATATGTGCATGATTTCAGAAATAAGCCAAGTCATTGGGGCACGATTTTAGAGACAATTTAGAGAATCGAAGATATAATTGAAGTCCAAGTACGGGATGATTTGTATAATCAAGACATAGCTAAACAAGGCAAAGGAAATGACGGTAAGATGAGAAAATCATCATGCGATGGGAGAAAAAATAATGATAAACAAGAAATAATGGTAGGAATTATCTTGCTCAATTGGTAAAAGAAGTGAATCAACTTAAGATATGACCTGATAACCATACACGTCTATCCAAAATCATGTTGCCAGAATTTACGCCACGCCAGTAAACATAGCTACAATAAACGATAGAGTCCATAACTAAGGTATACACCCTATAATCATGTCATCTAGATTCCTCGCCACGCCAACCGGTATGGCTGCAAGAGAATCTAAATAACATAACTATGATAGTATATCTAAATCAGGCTCCATGTCCTTGTCTCGCTAGCTAATATGACTGCGATGAATTCTAAACTCCATAAGTAAAGTAGACATTTATTGTTCTCATCATCTCCATCAAATATGTTTATCAGGATATCTTAACTCAATCCTTAAAAGAATTATCCAAAACAAAATCAAAGGTCAACAACGAATATTAAGATTTAAAATTCAACAACAAGTCAAGGGTAAGTTAATAGAAACAACGGAAACAACTTCCGAGATAGGGTTCAGAGGAAAATCTTAGGAAAAGTCCCGAGGGTACTACATAGGTCAAGATAGAAAATGGTGGAATATAATCTAAAACAAACCTCGACCATGATACGAGGTTGGTAAATCATATTCACGTCTCAACCTAGAAGATACAAGTCCAACTTATAACTTCCCTCTGGGGTCCACAAACTTATCCCAAGAAGGAATAAAGTTTGATACAGACAGATATTTCAGAAATCAGGACGAACAGGAATGAATGGAAAGAGTTTCGAAAAGTTCGAAATAAGATTCCCAGGGGTCATCCCTGGAATCTACCAAGAGTTCCTAATATGTGACCGAGTACCAAAATCCTAAAATATTCCATGACTCAACCTTAATCCTAGGGCAGGCTCGCTGTAGTACAGATAAGCTCAAGTACTACCACGACTTCGCATTAATAGCAAAGACTGACCTGTATGGGCCACCACTAAAAACGTGTCACGACCCGCACCCGGATATACGGGTACGAATACGTGGGCTACGCCCAGCCTATGCCGCAGTATCGGCGGTAGAACGCTGTCAAGTATACTATACTAACTACAACATCTAAAGATCCATAACTAGAAATGTACTCATGTCACATCACGAAAACTAAGGAAGATAAGACAAGAAATAATAACGATATCACTAGAACAACTAAAATCTACAATAATCATAAGACAGGAACTAAAGAAGGAACAACAAGACTAACTAAGAATAACTACCAGGTAACTCACATAGAAGAATAGTGAGATCCACCTCAGCTAGCAACATCATGAAGTCCAATACTGAGGGCACAACTACTCCTAAAATTTTGTCAACATATCCAGTCAGGATGGAACGAGCACAAATCTCAAATAACAGTTCTAATTATACGATATTGAAAATATAGCAGTAAATAGAGAGAATATACAAGAAATCATGAAATGTACATGTGAGTATCATGGCAAGGTAAGCTGTAAATCTAGAGCTAGAACAAGGCAAATAAAACTGATCATGGCATGTACAAGAATCAAGAAACATCTATCTAAGTGTGTGAGTACTAGCTACAACATGTGGCCGGATTGGGTCTGCACAAGGTTATGATCTAGCCAACCATACGTGTGGTGTATGATTGTCATTCACAAGGTTCACAAGATATACAAGGCGGGTATTGACCACACATCTACACTAATACTCCCCGTCCCCAACCAGTATAGTGGATCCAACCATGACACATCATGACACGCGATTCCCTGAGAGGGTAGCTAGCCTTCGCAGGAATCGTGTCTATACAATGCACAAGGAACAAGAAAGACTTGCACAAGATATACCAAGGAGAGCGAGGAACAATATCTCATGACGGAATCCAGGGAAATACCAATCCGTGTGAACAATGTGTCAAGAGAACAAGGGTATCTACACTAAATACAAGAAACATAAACGATATCATAAAACAGAAATATTATCAGAGAATGTACTCGCCTGTGATCTGGTGGAATATATCAACGGGTCCAAGAACAGTGCCTCGAGGACCTATATGTGGAAATACTGTTTCAATATAAGGGTTTAGAAGTAAAATCAAGTCACACTAAGTCAAACTAGGTCAAGACAAGTCAAAGCAAATCAAACTAGGTCAATCTAAGTCAATGGTCGACTTACAGTTGACTTTTGGTCAACTGGTCAACTCTGGTCAACCCTAGGTCAACTCTAGGTCAAACTTGACTAACGTTGACTAACAGTTGACTTTGGGTCAACTGGTCAACTCTGGTTCAGTTCTAGTCAATCTTAGGCTACGGTTGACTTACGGTTGACTTTTGGTCAAAATAGTCAACTGTGGTCAACCAGGGTCAAAACTAGTCTGACCTAGGTCAAATGTTGACTCTACTTCGATGTTCAGTCAAAGTAGTCAACCATGGTCAACTGGGTCAAAGCTAGTCTCTACAAACATCTACAGGGTCAACACATCAATTTCAGTGATTGTGAAATCACCGGAATCGATGGAACTCAAAATACCACTAAGGAGAAAGATTATAATAATTGGGTGAAAACCTACAGATGTTGTCGGATGATGAAACTAACGTCACCAACGTGTCCAGAATGGTCAAATCAGCTAGGATAGCCTGTCCAAAAGTCCAATTTGGACACAGGGGCAAAACGATAATTTCGAGCTAAAATGATGTCCGCCGTTGGATACACTTTGCACCGAAAAATGTGCCAAAACAAAAGTGCACAAAACCTAACAAATTATATGTCCACGAATCCAGAATGACGATACGAACCCAACGGTATATCCAGAATTGGATTCCGTTGACCCGATCTCAAATTGGTCCGTTGACCCGGACATTGGAAACCGATTTGCACGGAAAAGCGTGTCGGAGCCAATGTCCTCAAAACTCAGCAAATTATATGTCAACGAGTCCAGAATGACGATACGAACTCAACGGCATATCCGGAATTGGATTCCGATGAGCCGATCTCAAAATGACCCGTTGGCCCGGATATTGGTATCCGACTTGCACCGAAATGCGTGCCGAAACCAATGTCCACTAAAACCTAGCAAATTATATGTTAACGAGTCCAGAATGACGACACAAACTCAACGGTATATCCGGAATTGGATTTCGATGAGCCGGCGTCAAAAAGTCCCGTTGACTCAGAAAGTGGGACTCGCTTTGCACCGAAATGCGTGCAAGAGCCCACGTTCTCCAAATCAAGCAAACTTTATATGAAAACAGGCCAGAACGATGCCACGAGTCTACTGTTGGTGTCAGAAATGGAATCCGGAGTCCCGGGTTCAAAAATAGAATTTTACAAGTGCAACACTAAGAATTTGAACGGCCAACTTTGACGTCGAATTCGACCGACTTAACAAGCTCAAACTGAAATGAAATCTAAAGGGGGCAGGAAGAGGGTTATACCAGCTGTGCACCGGAACTGGTAGCGCACAAAACGGAGCTGCGACGACGAAGATACGAACCCGCGAAGTTGGCATCGCAAAACTGTCCAAAAATAGTACAAATTAAAACGTCAACTTGGTGGCCGGTTTTGATGTATCAAACGACGAAATTAACGGACGAAACTTGACAGGATTGAAGGTGGATATATCGAGATTGATACGGAGCAAAGAAATTGCCGATCCAACGGTCGGATCTCGCAGAAAATGCGCACGAAGTCGCTGCGACGGAGCACGAATTCTGGAATTTCTCCGCTCGTGCGTCGACGGAACTTCGTACGAAACGCACGAATCGCCTCGACGGCGCGTCCCGGAGGACGGTGGCCGCCATGGAAGTGCTCGCCGGAGTGGGGCGCACCCGCGTGGGGGTCGTCGGAGGCACGGCGGCCGGCGACGGCGCGCGGCCAGCGCTGCCAGCGCGCGCGGCCTGTGGCCGTTGCCGTGCACTGCTGCAGTTGCAGCTGCTGCTGGTGGCGCGGCTTGGCTTGGCCTAGCCCGACGACGGCAGGGGCTGTGCAGCCTCGACGAGGGTCGGGCGGCGGCGCACGGTGGACGTGGAGGTGGTGGTGGCTCGGTTTGAGGTGGTTGAAGAAGGAGGAGAAGAGATGTGGTTAGGCCTGCTGGTGGTGGTGCGGCCAGCCGTGCCCGACCACGGCGGAGGAGGCCGGTGGCCGGCGGCCAGGGAAATGGGGAAGCTCGGCCAGGAGCTGCTGTGGGTGAGTTTGAGTGAAAGAGAGTAATGAGAGAGAGAGAGATTATATAGATAATATATATGTGTATATAGTATTTAAAGAAGAGAGAGAGAATGAGATATTAATAAGGGAAAGAAAGTAGAGAGAGATGGGGGGTGCTGGTCTCGTACAGCAGTAGGGGGCTTATCCTGATGGGAGGGAGAGAGAGAGAGAGATTATATATATATATATATATATATATATATATATATATATATATATATATATATATATATGTATATATATAATATATAGAGAAGATGAGATATTTGTAGAGTAGAGAGAGAAAAATAGATATTTTCAAAATAGAAAAAAAATAGGAAAATTATGTGGGTTATTTGGGCAGTAATGAAAGAACAATATGGAGCTTGGGCTCGGGTCCGGTCGAGCCGGGTCGGGTCAAAATCGGACAGGAGGCAATAATTGAATTAAAATGGATATTTAAAGTCATGGGCAAATAAGTAGCATGCGGGGGCTCAAATAAATGGAACACAAATGTCAGGCGGGTAGTAGGCTTCAAGTGGGCCATGTCCCTATTTGGGGTCGACTAGGTTGGGTCGATGTCGGGTCCTAAAATTAAATTGGAATTTAAATCAGGTTTCACGGTAGATAATTAATTGGCCTAAATTGAACCGAAAGTTGTACGAAGGAAATGGAGCACAAAATGGTGTGTCTGGGTGGGACACGAAGGTCATGGGTGAAGAGCGTCTCGAGTAGATCAAACATGACAAGTTGGTTTCGAAAAAATGACTAGTCTGGTGCTCCTAAATTAAAAGTCATGGTAACGTGCATATGATGATCAAGAAAAAGAGTAGGAATTCAATTAATAATTAAATGGTCTAATATTGACCCGAACTTGCGCGAAGCAAAAAGAATACAAGGGAACAAGTTTGAGTGGGATACGATATATCAATGTGAAGATAATCTCGTCTACTACAAACTCCAAGAAGGAGATTTCCAGAGACTGGCATCCCTGACGCCCTAGAATTCTAAGTCACGGTAAAGAGCATTAAATCAAATAATAATCAAATAATAATATTTATTCAAAATCATTGATTTATAAAATTGAAAAAAATAAGCCCAAAATTCAGGGGCTTACAATCCTACCCACCTTATAAAAATTTCGTCCTCGAAATTAAAGGTTGGTAGTGGGGTTAAAACATGATAGAAGATTTAGGCAATAATTTAGGCACGATCCAAGAATGACGAGTTTGCACGATCAAGATAATCGATTTAAAATTGTTCTGACACGATGAGGGATTTGGCACGATAGAATTATGATATGAACAAAATCATATGTGCATGATTTCAGAAATAAGCCAAGTCATTGGGGCACGATTTTAGAGACAATTTAGAGAATCGAAGATATAATTGAAGTCCAAGTACGGGATGATTTGTATAATCAAGACATAGCTAAACAAGGCAAAGGAAATGACGGTAAGATGAGAAAATCATCATGCGATGGGAGAAAAAATAATGATAAACAAGAAATAATGGTAGGAATTATCTTGCTCAATTGGTAAAAGAAGTGAATCAACTTAAGATATGACCTGATAACCATACACGTCTATCCAAAATCATGTTGCCAGAATTTACGCCACGCCAGTAAACATAGCTACAATAAACGATAGAGTCCATAACTAAGGTATACACCCTATAATCATGTCATCTAGATTCCTCGCCACGCCAACCGGTATGGCTGCAAGAGAATCTAAATAACATAACTATGATAGTATATCTAAATCAGGCTCCATGTCCTTGTCTCGCTAGCTAATATGACTGCGATGAATTCTAAACTCCATAAGTAAAGTAGACATTTATTGTTCTCATCATCTCCATCAAATATGTTTATCAGGATATCTTAACTCAATCCTTAAAAGAATTATCCAAAACAAAATCAAAGGTCAACAACGAATATTAAGATTTAAAATTCAACAACAAGTCAAGGGTAAGTTAATAGAAACAACGGAAACAACTTTCGAGATAGGGTTCAGAGGAAAATCTTAGGGAAAGTCCCGAGGGTACTACATAGGTCAAGATAGAAAATGGTGGAATATAATCTAAAACAAACCTCGACCATGATACGAGGTTGGTAAATCATATTCACGTCTCAACCTAGAAGATACAAGTCCAACTTATAACTTCCCTCTGGGGTCCACAAACTTATCCCAAGAAGGAATAAAGTTTGATACAGACAGATATTTCAGAAATCAGGACGAACAGGAATGAATGGAAAGAGTTTCGAAAAGTTCAAAATAAGATTCCCAGGGGTCATCCCTGGAATCTACCAAGAGTTCCTAATATGTGACCGAGTACCAAAATCCTAAAATATTCCATGACTCAACCTTAATCCTAGGGCAGGCTCGCTGTAGTACAGATAAGCTCAAGTACTACCACGACTTCGCATTAATAGCAAAGACTGACCTGTATGGGCCACCACTAAAAACGTGTCACGACCCGCACCCGGATATACGGGTACGAATACGTGGGCTACGCCCAGCCTATGCCGCGGTATCAGCGGTAGAACGCTGTCAAGTATACTATACTAACTACAACATCTAAAGATCCATAACTAGAAATGTACTCATGTCACATCACGAAAACTAAGGAAGATAAGACAAGAAATAATAACGATATCACTAGAACAACTAAAATCTACAATGATCATAAGACAGGAACTAAAGAAGGAACAACAAGACTAACTAAGAATAACTACCAGGTAACTCACATAGAAGAATAGTGAGATCCACCTCAGCTAGCAACATCATGAAGTCCAATACTGAGGGCACAACTACTCCTAAAATTTTGTCAACATATCCAGTCAGGATGGAACGAGCACAAATCTCAAATAATAGTTCTAATTATACGATATTGAAAATATAGCAGTAAATAGAGAGAATATACAAGAAATCATGAAATGTACATGTGAGTATCATGGCAAGGTAAGCTGTAAATCTAGAGCTAGAACAAGGCAAGTAAAACTGATCATGGCATGTACAAGAATCAAGAAACATCTATCTAAGTGTGTGAGTACTAGCTACAACATGTGGCCGGATTGGGTCTGCACAAGGTTATGATCTAGCCAACCATACGTGTGGTGTATGATTGGCATTCACAAGGTTCACAAGATATACAAGGCGGGTATTGACCACACATCTACACTAATACTCCCCGTCCCCAACCAGTATAGTGGATCCAACCATGACACATCATGACACGCGATTCCCTGAGAGGGTAGCTAGCCTTCGCAGGAATCGTGTCTATACAATGCACAAGGAACAAGAAAGACTTGCACAAGATATACCAAGGAGAGCGAGGAACAATATCTCATGACGGAATCCAGGGAAATACCAATCCGTGTGAACAATGTGTCAAGAGAACAAGGGTATCTACACTAAATACAAGAAACATAAACGATATCATAAAACAGAAATATTATCAGAGAATGTACTCGCCTGTGATCTGGTGGAATATATCAACGGGTCCAAGAACAGTGCCTCGAGGACCTATAGGTGGAAATACTGTTTCAATATAAGGGTTTAGAAGTAAAATCAAGTCACACTAAGTCAAACTAGGTCAAGACAAGTCAAAGCAAATCAAACTAGGTCAATCTAAGTCAATGGTCGACTTACAGTTGACTTTTGGTCAACTGGTCAACTCTGGTCAACCCTAGGTCAACTCTAGGTCAAACTTGACTAACGTTGACTAACAGTTGACTTTGGGTCAACTGGTCAACTCTGGTTCAGTTCTAGTCAATCTTAGGCTACGGTTGACTTACGGTTGACTTTTGGTCAAAATAGTCAACTGTGGTCAACCAGGGTCAAAACTAGTCTGACCTAGGTCAAATGTTGACTCTACTTCGATGTTCAGTCAAAGTAGTCAACCATGGTCAACTGGGTCAAAGCTAGTCTCTACAAACATCTACAGGGTCAACACATCAATTTCAGTGATTGTGAAATCACCGGAATCGATGGAACTCAAAATACCACTAAGGAGAAAGATTATAATAATTGGGTGAAAACCTACAGATGTTGTCGGATGATGAAACTAACGTCACCAACGTGTCCAGAATGGTCAAATCAGCTAGGATAGCCTGTCCAAAAGTCCAATTTGGACACAGGGGCAAAACGATAATTTCGAGCTAAAATAATGTCCGCCGTTGGATACACTTTGCACCGAAAAATGTGCCAAAACAAAAGTGCACAAAACCTAACAAATTATATGTCCACGAATCCAGAATGACGATACGAACCCAACGGTATATCCAGAATTGGATTCCGTTGACCCGATCTCAAATTGGTCCGTTGACCCGGAAATTGGAAACCGATTTGCACGGAAAAGCGTGTCGGAGCCAATGTCCTCAAAACTCAGCAAATTATATGTCAACGAGTCCAGAATGACGATACGAACTCAACGGCATATCCGGAATTGGATTCCGATGAGCCGATCTCAAAATGACCCGTTGGCCCGAATATTGGTATCCGACTTGCACCGAAATGCGTGCCGAAACCAATGTCCACTAAAACCTAGCAAATTATATGTTAACGAGTCCAGAATGACGACACGAACTCAACGGTATATCCGGAATTGGATTTCGATGAGCCGGCGTCAAAAAGTCCCGTTGACTCAGAAAGTGGGACTCGCTTTGCACCGAAATGCGTGCAAGAGCCCACGTTCTCCAAATCAAGCAAACTTTATATGAAAACAGGCCAGAACGATGCCACGAGTCTACTGTTGGTGTCAGAAATGGAATCCGGAGTCCCGGGTTCAAAAATGGAATTTTACAAGTGCAACACTAAGAATTCGAACGGCCAACTTTGACGTCGAATTCGACCGACTTAACAAGCTCAAACTGAAATGAAATCTAAAGGGGGCAGGAAGAGGGTTATACCAGCTGTGCACCGGAACTGGTAGCGCACAAAACGGAGCTGCGACGACGAAGATACGAACCCACGAAGTTGGCATCGCAAAACTGTCCAAAAATAGTACAAATTAAAACGTCAACTTGGTGGCCGGTTTTGATGTATCAAACGACGAAATTAACGGACGAAACTTGACAGGATTGAAGGTGGATATATCGAGATTGATACGGAGCAAAGAAATTGCCGATCCAACGGTCGGATCTCGCAGAAAATGTGCACGAAGTCGCTGCGACGGAGCACGAATTCTGGAATTTCTCCGCTCGCGCGTCGACGAAACTTCGTACGAAACGCACGAATCGCCTCGACGGCGCGTCCCGGAGGACGGTGGCCGCCATGGAAGTGCTCGCCGGAGTGGGGCGCACCCGCGTGGGGGTCGTCGGAGGCACGGCGGCCGGCGACGGCGCGCGGCCAGCGCTGCCAGCGCGCGCGGCCTGTGGCCGTTGCCGTGTACTGCTGCAGTTGCAGCTGCTGCTGGTGGCACGGCTTGGCTTGGCCTAGCCCGACGACGGCAGGGGCTGTGCAGCCTCGACGAGGGTCGGGCGGCGGCGCACGGTGGACGTGGAGGTGGTGGTGGCTCGGTTTGAGGTGGTTGAAGAAGGAGGAGAAGAGATGTGGTTAGGCCTGCTGGTGGTGGTGCGGCCAGCCGTGCCCGACCACGGTGGAGGAGGCCGGTGGCCGGCGGCCAGGGAAATGGGGAAGCTCGGCCAGGAGCTGCTGTGGGTGAGTTTGAGTGAAAGAGAGTAATGAGAGAGAGAGAGATTATATAGATAATATATATGTGTATATAGTATTTAAAGAAGAGAGAGAGAATGAGATATTAATAAGGGAAAGAAAGTAGAGAGAGATGGGGGGTGCTGGTCTCGTACAGCAGTAGGGGGCTTATCCTGATGGGAGGGAGAGAGAGAGAGAGAGATTATATATATATATATATATATATATATATATATATATATATATATATGTATATATATATAATATATAGAGAAGATGAGATATTTGTAGAGTAGAGAGAGAAAAATAGATATTTTCAAAATAGAAAAAAATAGGAAAATTATGTGGGTTATTTGGGCAGTAATGAAAGAACAATATGGAGCTTGGGCTCGAGTCCGGTCGAGCCGGGTCGGGTCAAAATCGGACAGGAGGCAATAATTGAATTAAAATGGGTATTTAAAGTCATAGGCAAATAAGTAGCATGCGGGGGCTCAAATAAATGGAACACAAGTGTCAGGCGGGTAGTAGGCTTCATGTGGACCATGTCCCTATTTGGGGTCGACTAGGTTGGGTCGATGTCGGGTCCTGAAATTAAATTGGAATTTAAATCAGGTTTCACGGTAGATAATTAATTGGCCTAAATTGAACCGAAAGTTGTGCGAAGGAAATGGAGCACAAAATGGTGTGTCTGGGTGTGACACGAAGGTCATGGGTGAAGAGCGTCTTGAGTAGATCAAACATGACAAGTTGGTTTCGAGAAAATGACTACTCTGGTGCTCCTAAATTTAAAGTCATGGTAACGTTCATATGATGATCAAGAAAAAGAGTGAGAATTCAATTAATAATTAAATGGTCTAATATTGACCCGAACTTGCGCGAAGCAAAAAGAATACAAGGGAACAAGTTCGAGTGGGACACGATATATCAATGTGAAGATAATCTCGTCTACTACAAACTCCAAGAAGGAGATTTCCAGAGATTGGCATCCCTGACGTCCTAGAATTCCAAGTCACGGTAAAGAGCATTAAATCAAATAATAATCAAACAATAATATTTATTCAAAATCATTGATTTATAAAATTAAAAAAAACAAGCTCTAAATTCAGGGGCTTACAGGATGGTGGAGGAGAAGTGGAAGATGTTGGAAATTTAGGAGTTGTGGATGAGAAGAGAAAGATGTTGGGGATTGAGGAGAGGTGGAGGAGAAGAGGAAGAAGAAGAAGAAGAAGAGAGGGTGAAGATTTTTAAAGAGAGAGAAAGAATTTTGCAAATGAAGGGAAAAAAATGGGTTTTGGGGGGGGAGAAATTTAGGATAGCCATGATCAAAAATTTGGGCTAGCCTTGTGAAAAACAAAAAAATTTGGGCTAGCCACAATCCGGGCTAGCCATGATCATATTTGGTTGTGCCCATATAAAAAGCCTTTTTCTTCTACTGTAAAGGACCCGATTGAGAGTCTAGTTCTCTTCTTCTCCTAGGGTTTTGGAATTGCAATTTTTTTTTAAAGAGGGTACGAAGGAAAATGGGGGAACGGGATGTTAAATAATGAAAACTAGAAAGGAAAAAAAGAAACCTCTAGTGGAGGGCATTTTATTTTTGATAGGCTAAATATATGGGCACAGCCAAAAGTGATCGGAACTAGCCCATTTTTTCAATTTTTCTGGCAGGCCAGTCTGTAGAATGGACTGTCCAGTTTCTAACAAGGACTGTCAGGATCTAACAAGGAATGCCCACTTTTCTGGCAGTCCAGTCTGTAGACTGGACTGTCAAAAAAGTGGGCAGTCCTAGGACTGCCACAATGGGATGGCCCCGATCACTTTTGGCTGTGCCCATATAATTTGCCTTTTGATAGGCATGGAGGGAATTTTCGACTAGCCAAATTTTGGGCTCAATTTTTCTGGCGGGCGGCACGAATTATTATGGAAAAAAATAGTTAACTTATTGTTGGCATAACCAATAGTCTACAATATTTCTAAAATAAATGTTGTAAAAATATCTAATAATTTACGACATTATGTGAAAACATTGTAAATGATATGTTGTTGTAGGAAAATTTTTATGTAGTTTTGGAACAATACATGACAAACACTTGTTAGTATAATATTTTAAAAATCGGACCGGAGATCGATCCGGTAAGGACACTGAATTGGGTCAAACCGGTTCAACCATCGGTTTAATCCGGGTTGAACAATTGTATAGGCTTATAATTTTATTTGAATATATTACATAGTACACAACTACACATATACTACTTATGCTAAAAATTAATTAGTCAAGAATCATACATATAAACTTTTATTGCATGTAAAGTCCAAACCAAAAGTCAAAAGCTAGCCCCCAAAAAATTGAATTGGAAAAGTCAGGTTCATACCGGTTTAAAACCCAATCGGGTCAAACGGTTCAGTGGTCTATCCGGCCGGGTCGACCGGATTACATAAAAGAAACCGGTTTTTGTAAAAAAACAGTGGGTTGGTATTAAACCAGCACGAAAAAATTACTGGTTCATAGGTTGACCTGTTCAAGCGATCGGTCCGGTCCGGTTTTTAAAACACGGGTTAGTATGTCATTGTTAATCAATATTTTATGACATACTTGGTCTCTATCATTGTTTAAACTAACTATGACCATTAATATTACTGTGTCATTGTTCGAGTCATATTTTTTTTTCGATCTCATACTTTATTCCTTCGTGTGTAGGCCATTTTGGTCTCGATTTTCTTGATCTTCTCAATGATCCCCATCTCGATTCTTCTTATATATAAACCTGTAAATAAGTAAAAAAAAAGTATGAGATCGAAAGTAAGCTAAAATCTATCAATTATTGAGAAAATTGACAAATTGCTTCAAAGTTCGAATGTTTAGCTAACACCCTCAATTCTATCCTAAATTAACAAAACAAAATCAAATATATTAACCCTAATTTAGTAGTAGGTGATCGATGAAACTAAAGATTAAAAAAAAATTTAATGTAGACATAAGAGTTCACGAAACTTTAAATTGAGTTCAGGAAACTTCAAAATTAGTAGAAAATAACAAACAACTTGAACAAAAAAAAATAGATTTGATCATCACAAGATCAACCAAATGCCATGAATCGACCGATTCCATAATCAAGATCAAGAAAATTAAAATTCTCTATCCAAAACGAGAAAGTATGAAGAGATATAGCGATCTATTAGATCGGACGATGCGAAGAGCACCGACATAATAGATCAGTGAGCGTCGGAGATCGGATGGATACCGATGTGTTTGGAGACGGGAAGGGAGGAGCGGGTTGTTTGTTCTTTCGGTAATGGTTATCACAAACATTGTTGTTAATAATAAAAAATTCAACTACTTGCAAAAACTGTTGCACAATTATTACAAAAAATAAGTCCACTCGCAACATGTTATAAAAAGCGTTGCACAAGTGTTGCTGATAGTGAGCCTTTTTATCAGGTTTAATATAATTTTTGTGAAATGTTAACAAATTTGGTATAATTACTTAAAATTCTTGCATAACCGTTGCACATTCAGCTCACTCTGACAACACTTTCATAAAACTGTTGCTTGACCATTGTAAAAAGGAAAAACATTTAGCAAGCATTTATGAACCATTGTAAAAGGTGTATTAGGCAACAATTAACCTTCAACCGTTGTGAATAGATTTAATTTAGGAACGTTATTTCAACTGTTGCTAGACTGTTGTAAATTGCAGTTCTAGCAACACCCAAATAACCGTTGCAATAAAACTGTTACGAAATATGGGTAATTATTGTACTGCCCTGAGGATACTGACATGACATTATAACTTTTGATATGCATGTATTAGTGAGAGTGATAGAAATAATTCTAGTTGCTATTTGAACTATTTTATACTAGAGGTTGGGAATACATGTGTTGCATCGTGTGCAATTTCCAATAAAAGAAGAACATGGGCAGAGAGAAGGTTAGTAGGATTGTTTTAGTTTAGTATGGAAGTTTGAGTTAGCGGATGACTAAATGACTTATATTTTACCCATAAATAATAACATTTTTAGGCAAGAAAGTATTACACCAAAAAGTTAATGATAGCCCTAGTATTTGGGTTATATATTAGTAAAGATGATGGTTTTATATTGATATACGTGCTAATTATATTACATGTACATAAACACTAAAAACTCTTGATGGTAAAGGATGGAAGAAGATGGGATAATTCAACATCACTTCTGAGTGAGTACTCAGTAGGATGTCATGTCTCAACTATAACAGATTTATTTATTTACATAGATTCTATGAATTTCAAAGTTACACCAATTATTTAACATATCATATATGTGGAACATTTCATTTTACAAGAGCAAGTGCAACATACAATTCCTAATGAGCATAATAGTTACTATGCTAGAGGGGACAATATAATGGAAACATGTCTTATTGTTATAGCTTTTTGGCTTCCTCCAACTAACTAAAGTTCTAAAGGATTACAGAAAAGGAAAGGAAACTTCTACAGTACACAAGACTGGCATGATAATTCTTTAAATTGATGATGATCGACAATATTCATACATCAAGAAGTATATCTAATAAGAAACATAATACCAAAACTCTTTCTATAGTAGTCAAATGATGTTCACAAAGGAAGAGTTGATAATTATAAGCCAAATACTATATAACATATGGAATTAAAGTTACTAATGGTTGCATGAATATTCTAGTGGTACTCCGTAATACTCTACGTTATTCCCAAATCAAATCAATACCAATACAAATAGCATCATGAATATTCTAATGGTAGCACTCTTTATCCATCATGGTTTGCACTAGTCTACAATGATTGGAGGACTTGGATATGTGCAGCCAGTCAGCCAGACGGGAAAACTTGAATACTTCGCATCTGAGAATGATATCCTGAGAGTAACAGGTGTGATCACCCATGTAAATATGAAGGGAGTCAAAGAGATATAATGCGAGATAACACAGAAAGAAAAAAATAAAAGTGAAAAAGTTTCAAGTTTTGGCGGTAAAGAAGTAGATGATCTTTCTCAAACATATATTACATATGGAATTAAAGTTGCTAAGTTTTCATTTTTCCATCTAATAATTCAAAAAGAACTTCATTGTTCTTCGTTCGGTATATGTCTGATATATCGATATATCAAGATGTAAAAATAATTGGTAAATTTACCTTAATATTTGGCCTCAAATGGTTTGTGCCATCTCTCTTTGCATTGTTTTCCCATCCTTCCATTCAGTACTTGAGCTATGTGAGACCATCACCTTATTCCGTTCTTTTGGGCCAGTTTGACCAACAATCTACAAGAAAAATAAACACCGAACAACAATTTATTTTAGAAATAAATTAAGGATTAAACTTGCACAGTAAATTCTTATAACTTAAGAAATAATAAGAATATCAACTTGGGGAAGCATGACAAAAAAGGAATTAAAGAGTAAAAATGTTGTACATGTCCTCATCAGCTGTCTACAGCCCTTTCACCACACTAGGTTTTTTGTTAACCCTACCACCATTTGCTTCCATGGGCGCCATAGACTTGTTGCTCAAGTTCAAGTGACCTGCTCCCTGATCATATAATAACCTACATTGATCAGGAGCCAGACCCAAGAGCTGATCATCCGAGTTCCGAAAGCGCTTATAGGCATGGTCTCCTCGTAAGTCATCATCCAGGAAGAAGTCAAGGAGGAGGAAGAAGAGCTACCATTCATGAGATGGGTCATTGTTGGTTTGAGCCTTGTTTTAGCCTTCGACTGAGCTTCGTCATAGAGACATATGTCCATACTTTGGTCCAAGCTCTCCGTGGCGCTAAACTCTATGAAAGGCTTCACGAAGGCTTCGACAAGGCTCAGAGGATCATAAAGAGAGCTATCTAGTAAGGCACTGGCATTCAAGGACCAAATGTATGGTTGTAGACCACTCTAGTCCTATGGGATAAAAGGCACCTATACAATAAGGTTCGTAGTGTCGGTATCGTAATCGGTATTGGACCATTCCTATGAGTATCGGGATCGACATACCGACAGTTTCGGATCAGAGTATCAAATTTTTTTTGGTATTAGAAAGCAAATAATTATTAACATTTTACAAGAATTATTTTATAAATTTAGGCATAATTTTAGGTATTTTCTACGTTGTTTCTTAGTAGTTTTGAAACTGAATGAAATAGTAGTCACCCTTGTCGATTGGTTTACACGCGATGGATAACTTTTCTTCTTTTACATGCTTCTACAACTGTACTTTGCTTTTACATCCTTTGTTGATTGGCCTTTTTTTAATTTTGTTTGTCGAATTGACCGAAAAATAGACTCCCATTGTCGGTATTAGTTAGTATCGGGTATCGGTTGGTATCGGATCGGGACATGCCAAACCGTATCGCTATAGGCCGTATCAGATCAGTATTGGCCGATACTGCGAACTATATTGTTTACTAGGATTTATTGATTTAGATATTAGATGACTAACAAAAAAAAGGTTATCATCAGTAGAGAACCTATATCGTTGCCAAGCAACATAGTTGTTGAAAAGACAACACAGTGATAAAGGAAGTGTTATTGCCGGGGCACAATTTTTCGATGGAAAACAGAGAATATGAAACAATTGTAAAAACAATGTTCCAACGCAACACTTCTAGGAAGGTTGCGTAAGTATAACGAAGATCTAAAAAGATATCATTATGATATTACGAGAATCTAAAAAGATTTCATAATTACAGCAGCGAAGAAGATGACAGGCGAAAGATGGAAGATGGCCTGCTGGGGTGAATGATCACCGTTGCTCAAAGCTTTATTCGCCCTACACGAACAGCTTCCAGGAACCAGCAAGTTCGTCGTAGAACTTGGAACACTCCTGCTCTTCTGACTCCTCAGATGGATACGAACTCCCGTACAAAAGTAACGCTGGTGCGGCGCCTTTTCTCTCTCTCGAAGGCTGCTGGAATTCGCAAGCAAATTCCGATCAGAACTGTGTTAAAGAACACGTCTAAATTCTCTGTTTACTTGTGCTAAAAAATACTTCGTAAACTTTTTGTAGTGGCTTCTCTTTTTATTCTGTAATGAGCCTTGAGAGAGAGGATGCCTTATATAGGCCCCGCAGCAACTGGTCGGTTACCACAAAGTTAGGGACGTGGTAATAACCACCCCAAACATGTAGCAACCGCCCAGAACATGCAAACGCATGTTCTGCTGCCAACTGCGCACACCCAGCCCTCCTTGCACTCTGTGCGACAGAGCGTGCACTGAACTGCGCACATTGCGCGTACTGCACACACTGCGTACACCACGCACGCAGCGCAACCAGCACGCCTGCGCAACCCGAGCAACCCGCGCAACCCAACACAACCCTGCGCAACCCAGCGCAACCCAGCGCACCCAAGCGCAACCTGAGCGCAACTTGGGCACGCAGCTGGGCAACGCAACTGGGCTTGCGCAACTAGGCATGCGCAACTAGGCTTGCGCAACGTGGCAGCGCAAGTAGCTCGCACAACGAGCGTAACTAAAGCCCACTATGCGCCTAGCAATGATGCTGACGTGCTAAGTGCAAAGTGCGCCAACAAAATGCCACATTACGCCTCATGAGCCCATGAGCCCGAGTCCGAGTTCGAGTTCGAGCCCGAGTCGCTAAGCCCCTACGGGGCTTAGCTCCCATGGAAATGAATTTCCCAAGAGCAAAAAGCATGAATGCTTTTATTATTGATTTAGCCCTTTTTCCATTAGAAAAATAATCCCACATGGCACACCCATGTGCACCTCCACACCATATGTGCATCTCTAAAATAGAAAAGCTATTATATAGAGATACAACTCCTGTGGTCTAGCCGATGTGGGACTAAAATTTACTTAGAAAAAGACCAAACTCCAACAATCCCCCACATATCTCTATATATATGGGTATAAGTGTTCCCCACAGTAACTTTCCATCATACATTAGGAGAGATGTCGCTTACGACATGAATCTTCCCGTGTGGGTCAAACAACAGACTATAATACAAGAATGGACTAAGCCTTGAATTCTGCATCATAGCTGAAATTCTTTCCACTCGCATAATGTAGTTACGTGTGCTTCTGGCTACACATTAAAGGTCCTGTGCCAGCCTGGTTTCAGTGTATAATTTTGGACGTCTACAAGTTTACCCTCAAGAGATGGCCTGATATCTCTTTGTCCATACACTATAGGTAAGTTCATTATAAAGAGACAGGGCATGAAGCGCTTTGCGCTTCCCTTGCGGTGCTACGCCGCTATGACATGGCTTAAAGCCACGGCATTACCCCTCTCTGGGAATCACCCCATATCTGGAAACCTTTGTAGTGTCATACTACTGTAGCATGAGGCAACTGCCTCTTTGTAGTGCCAAACTACCCAGCATGAAGCCTTAGGCTCCCTTGCGGTGTTACGTCGCAACGACATGGCTTACAAGGCCGAGGCTTTATCCCTAACCGGGTACCTCATCGTGGTGTCATGCCACTGTAACATGAGGAACTCCTCCTCTTTGTAGTGCTAACTACACCCCTCTTTATATTTAACATACAGCATTAGGCTAACTGCCTATTTGCGGTGCTACGCCGCTGTGACTTGGCCTGCAAAGCCGAGGCTTTATCCTATTACTGGGCTGCACCCCACATATAGGAACCTCATTGTGGAGTCACCCTACTGTAGCATGGAGTTTCACTTCTTGTAGTGCTGCTCTACCGTGCTTCCTGTAAAGCACACCAGGCATTCACTCTGCCTGAGAACTCATTAAGGCAATTAAGCCAACCTGCCCACAGGAACCATTTTTTACAGAAAACAACAGTAGACAACAGTGGTTATAGGTCTGTAACCTCTCCATGCCCAATAGAACATGTACCCACCGTTCCTGATATTCTTTCGATTAGTGGTCCTCCCTTGAACCAAAAGCTAGATGCCTAGTAGATAAATCTTTGAACTAATAGCATAAAACTTTATGGTAGAAATACAATAATACAATATCAGAATGCCTTTAAGCCCATTTTACAAGCTGTGTCATCGACCAGCTGGCGCTTGAGGCCCTTGGTGAACGGATCCGCCAGGTTCTCCTTACTCCGAACATCAATCACTGCAATAACACCTCTCTTGATAAGATCGTGTACTGCCCTGTGCTTCAACCGCACAGTCCTCTTCTTCCCGTTGAAGAGGTCATTTGATGCCACCGCCGCAGTTGCCTGGTTGTCGCAGTATATCGGTATCGCCAGTATTTATGCCCCAACCACTGGAAGATCATACATGAGCTCCCGAAGCCATTCTGCTTCCTCGGCTGCGGTATCAAGTGCAAAGAACTCAGATTCCATGGATGACCGCGAGAGCATAGTCTGCTTCTTCGACTTCCATGATATAGCAGCTCCACCCATTGTGAAAATGAATCCACCTGTGGACCTCTCGCTTTCCGCCTCTGAGCACCAGCTGGCATCACTGAAGCCTTCTACTACCGGCAGATCTTCGCTGTAGTACAGTACATATGTCTGAGTCTTCTTGAGATATCTCATAACCCGTTTCACTGCTTTCCAGTGTTCAGCACCTGGGTTGCTCGTGAAATGACTCAGTATTCCCACGGCGAAAGCTATGTCAGGCCTTGTGGCAGTAGTAGCATACATCAAACTTCCTATTACGCTTGTATACTCCAGCTGTCTGACGCTTTCCCCTGAATTAGGCTTCAGCTTCAGATCACACCTGTACGGCATATCGATCCCTGGAAGATCCCGATACCCATAACGAGTGATCATTTTCTCAATATAATGAGACTGTGACAGTGCTAGTCCAGTGTCTGTCCGGATGATCTTGATCCCTAAGATCACATCAGCTTCCTCCAAGTCCTTCATACTGAACTTGCTTGAGATGAATTACTTTGTCTCCGTGACATAGCTAATATTCGTACCTAGGATAAGCATGTCGTCCACGTACATACAAACGATCATACCTCTTCCATCAGCGAACTTTGTGTAAACACACTTGTCCGTATCGCTGACCATGTAGCCATTTGACCTTATAACTTTGTCAAATTTCTCATGCCACATCTTAGAAGCCTGTTTAAGACCGTACAAAGATTTTACCAACTTGCAGACTTTGTCTTCAAGACCCCTGATGACAAATCCCTCTGGCTGTTGCATGTAAATCTCTTCTGTCAGCTCGCCATTTAGGAAATCCGTATTCACATCCATCTGATGTATCATCATCTTATGTATTGCTGCGAAAGCAATCAACATTCTGATGGTGGTCATCCGGGCTACTAGAGCATACGTGTCAAAATAGTCAATCCCCTGCTTCTGAAAAAACTCCTTGGCTACCAACCTAGCCTTGAACTTGTCAATAGTTCCGTCTGCTTTCATCTTCTTCTTGAAGATCCATTTGCATCCGATGGGTTTCACTCCTTTAGGAAGATCAACCAACACCCAAGTGTTATTTGAGGTGATAGAATCAATTTCATTGTCAATCGCCTCCTTCCATAAAACCGCATCTCTGGTCTTCATCGCCTCATCATAGGTAAGGGGTCAGCTTCCACATGATAGGTGACAAAGTCACTTCCGAAGTCCTTCGGCCTCCTCATACGCTTAGCTGACGGCTCAGCTTGTTCTGGTTCAACCGTTATTTCAACAACAACATCTTCTTGGACCACATCTTCATTGAAGACTTCAGTTTCCTGCGCACCCTCATTGTTCTCCGATACATTCGCAAGAATAATATTCTTGTGCCTTGCAAATTTGTCTTCAAAATATTCTGCGTCGCGAGATTCAATGATATGATTTTACTCATATCCAGAAATCTCCGAGCATCACTCTTCTCGGCATACCCCAAGAAGATCGTCTTAGTAGTCCTTGTCCCAAGCTTCTGAATCTTCAGATCTGGAAGCTTGACATACGCCAGACACCCCCACACTCGAATAACATTCAAGTTAGGTCTGACCTTGAACCAAAGTTCATGAGGAGCAACATCAGAAGTTGCATGAGGCACTCTATTTAGAATAAAAGTGGCCGTCAATGCAGCTTCGCCCCAGTAGTAATTAGGAAGACCCGCAGTCAACAGCATTGAGTTAATCATTTCTGTTAACTTCTGTTCTTCCTCTCTGACTCCATTTAATTGAGGAGAGTACGGAGCCGTAGTCTCATTGACAATTCCATATTCTTTGTAGAACGATGCAAATTCATGAGACCTGTACTCCCCACCTCGATCACTTCTTATCCTTTTGAGTTGTTGTCCAGTCTGCCGCTCAGCTTCGGCTCTGAACTCCTTGAACTTCTCGAATGCTTCGTCTTTAGCCTTCAGCAAATAGACGAATACATACTTTAAGAAGTCATCGATGAAGGTTATGAAATACTTCATCCCGACCTTTGTAGAGAACTGTTTGAAGTCACAGATATCAGAGTGTACCAACTCCAGAAGATCTGTACTTCGATTAACTCGAGGAAAGGGTTTCCTTGTGATCTTTGTTTGAGCACAAACTTCACATTCTCTACCTTACTCCCACATTTGGAGATAAGTCCTAGACTAGAGATTCTGTTATCGTTTCCAATGAACATGTCCTAGCCTATTATGCCACAACTCAAGAGTATAAACAGAAGGAGTGATTTATTAGTCACATTAATTACATTAGACTGATTTACAAGCTGAATTTTGAACATTCTTTCGATATAAAAAGCTTTCCCAAAATATGTTCCCTTGATAGACATCACCATCTGGCCAGCATTGATGTCCATCCTGAGGCCTGCTTTGCAGAGTAGGCCTCTTGAGATCAGGTTCTTGGCGATAGCAGGTACATGCTTCACGCCTTGAAGTGTCAGAGACTTCCCGAAGTCAGCTTCAACTCCACCGTCCCGATCTCGAGCACTTCAGCTTGTGCCTGGTTCGCTATCATAACCACTTCAAAAGTAGGTGTATAGGTGGTGAACCACTCCTTTCTGGAGCAGACATGGCAGGAGGCTCCAGTGTCTACCCACCAGTCAGAGTCAGTCCTTACCGCATCAACCTGTGCGATTATAACAACAACGTCAGTGATCATAGATACCTTACTAGGCTCTCCTTGCTCTGATTGCTTGGTCTTTGCTTTGCATTCATTCTTGAAGTGGCCCTTCTTGCAACACTTGAAACAAGGCATTTGAGACTTTGTCTTTCGCTTGAAGGAAGTCCCCTTCACGTTCAGATTGTTAGGGTCCTTTTTCTTGCTGTGGGAAGCTGCCTGCTTTTTCCTTGGTTCCTTGGTATTTACCAAATTGGCGTTAGCCAATTGCTTGGACAGTGTGTCCACCTTCAGTTGAGTCCACATCTGGTCCTCAACATAGATTTTCTGTAAGAGATCTTCAAGGCTGATCTCTAGCTTCTTCTATGCATGTTGTATAGAACTTACTCTACCCAGCGGGGAGCTTTGATACAATCCCTCCAACAACGAACTTGTCAGGAAGGGGCATCGCCTCGTCTTCCAACTTCTGTCGCAGCTTCAGAAATTCTTTTACCTGCGGCAGCATGGACTTCTCGTCCTCAAAGAGCCATTTGTGATATTTTTCAACCACAAATATCTTGCTTCTGTTTTTGTCTCTTTGTACAGTTTCTCCAGAGACTCCATATGTCTCTGGCAATAGGTTTTTACTGTAGGATTCTGCTAGGGAATCCTCCATAGCATTCATGATAAGCAACCTGCAAATGCTATTCTCCCTTCTCCACTTGGCCTGAAGTTTAGTAGCCGTAGTGATTGCGGCAGCAGACCCAGTATCTGGAACAGTAGGTTCCTCTTCAAGCAGCACGTGATCAACGTCTCTGAGTTGAAGAGTGAGATAAACCTTCCTCTTCCAGACTTGATAATGCTCTCCATCAAACTTTTCTAACTTACAGAAGTCAGTGTTGAGGAGTGAAGCATTAAAGTTTTCCATCGTAGCAATAAAGCTTTGAGATTGTTATTGTCGGGGCACAATTTTTCGATAGAAAACAGAGAATATGAAACAATTATAAAAACAATGTTCCAACGCAACACTTCTAGGAAGGTTGCGTAAGTATAACGAATATCTAAAAAGATATCGTTATGATATTACGAAAATCTAAAAAGATTTCGTAATTACAGCAGCGAAGAAGATGACAGACGAAAGATGGAAGATGGCCTGCTGGGGTGAATGATCACCGTTGCTCAAAGCTTTATTCGCCCTACACGAACAGCTTCCAGGAACCAGCAAGTTTGTCGGAGAACTTGGAACACTCCTGCTCTTCTGACTCCTCAAAAGGACACGAACTCCCGTGTAAAAGCAACGCTGGTGTGGCGCCTTTCCTCTCTCTCGAAGGCTGCTAAAATTTGTAAGCAAATTTCGATCAGAACTGTGTTAAAGAACACGTCTGAATTCTCTGTTTACTTGTGCTAAAAAAACACTTCGTAAACTTTCTGTAGTGGCTTTCTTTTTATTCTGTAATGATCCTTGAGAGAGAGGATGCCTTATATAGGCCATACAGCAACTGGTCGGTTACCACAAAGTTAGGGACGTGATAATAACCACCCCGGAGCACTCTGTACGACAGAGCGCGCACTGAACTGCGCACACTGCACGTATTGCACGCACTGCGCATTCCACGCACGCAGCACAACCAGTACACCTGCGCAACGCGAGCAACCCGCGCAACCCAGCAAAACCCTGCGCACCCAAGCGCAACCCAGCGCACCCAAGCGCAACCCAGCGCACCCAAGCGCAACCCAGCGCACCCAAGCGCAACCTGAGCGCAACCTGGGTGCGCACCTGGGTAGCGCAACTGGGCTTGCACAACTGGGCATGCGCAACGAGCGCAACTAAAGCGCAGTATGCGCCTAGCGACGATGCTGACGTGCTAAGTACAAAATGCGCCAACAAAATACCATATTACGCCTCATGAGCCCATGAGCCCGAGTCCGAGTCCGAGTCCGAGTCTGAGTCGCTAAGCCCCTACGGGGCTTAGCTCCCATGGAAATGAATTTCCCAAGAGCAAAAAGCATGAATGCTTTTATTGTTGATTTAGCCCTTTTCCCATTAGAAAAATAACCCCACATGGCACACCCATGCGCACCTCCACACCACATGTGCATCTCTAAAATAGAAAAGCTATTATATAGAGATACAACTCCTTTGGTCTAGCCGATGTGGGACTAAAATTCACTTAGAAAAAGACCAAACTCCAACAGGAAGCCCATTTTGCGACTACATAACAAAGACAAGAACAAAGTATAACCTAAAATACATCATTGTAATAACGAAATTATTTTAATCGAGACCAAGAAAGAATTCAGAACATAGTAATGTAACTTGGATTTATAGAGATACCTATCAAAAGAGGGCTTTGATCACCATACGTAATGCGACCATAGCTATTACATGTCCTTCGACTCCCTAGGAACCTGCAGCTAACAAAATCGATAGAACCGTAAATATTACCATTCTAACAAAATTGATAGAACCGTAGAACTAAAAATAATAAGAGAAGAGGAAAAGTGGTGTGTGGGTTTACCGATTGTAGAGAATGAGTGCAGTGCCATCGAGATGAAGAACAACTAATCAAAACCCTGACCCTAGTTTTTAAAATCAAAGTCACGCGGGCGAAGACCCAAAAACTAATTATTTATATGAAATTAGGGATTTGAGAAGATTTGAGTGTGGAAGCTTTAATTGAAGAGTGAACAACAACTATTATAAATTTGGCTCAAAAAATTATAACAGAAATACAAAATAATACTATGATTATCGATGAGGATGTCAACGTCGAAAGCGGAGAAGCAACATTGAAAACGTCAACGTCGAAAGAGAAGAAGCAACTTGATAGGGAGATCCATTTTAAGGTTTTGGCATCGCACCATATAAACTCAAAATAGATTTCTTATTCTCAATTCTCCGATCCCTACCTTATGAAATTATAAACTATTTATGCTACAAACAGTCAAAAGAAGATAAACTAAATCTCTAAGTTTTTATCCATAAGATAAGTCAAATCATAACCAACCCAAGAGAAAAAATCTTTTTATTTAGGTTTATCCTAACAAACAAACAAAAAAACCTAAATAACCAAAAATTTAAGTTGTTCTCCATCATTCTCCTAGGATTTAAAAATTTTATCTCCTGGTGAATCAAGTGTAAAATCCTGTAATTATGCTCCTGTTGAAGCCCTCCAATTCGGCCATGGCAAAGGCCTTTGCTTTGACAACTTAGTCAACATTGAAGCTTCTGACAAGACGACAAAACTCTATGGCGGTACTGGAGGTTGTGGAAGTAGAATATTCAATAGGGACCAATCAGGCACTTCAACAACTTGTGGATGTCTCGATGTCTCTAGAAACGTAAAATGATCGCCCCTACAATCAATTATTTTTTTTGCAAACTATTACAATTATTTGTAACAAAATATAATATATATTGTTCACAGGTTTAATTATTGGGACACGTTCAAAATATTTAGATGACTTAATAGGTTTTCTAAATTTATTTGTTTCATCATATGACCTATTTAATTCTTCTAATAAAAATATGTAACGCTTAAAATTTATTAATGGTTTAAATCTAGACTTATAAAGGTCAAAATTTATTACTGGTTTAAATCTACACTTAGACTTAGACTTGGATTTAACTTCCGACTCGTCTATGACAGACTCAGTAGGTTCCACTAATGAATTTTTTTATGTATATGATCATTGTTAGCAATAGTTTTTACTTCATTTCTATTGGAAAATTCTTTAAACACTTTTTCTCATTTCAGCAAGCATCTTATCATATATATTATCGATTATCACACAAAGTTGTTATGAGAAATTTTGTGTAGACATTCTTGAACTATATTTAAACGAGGGTTTGGATTTAATACCAATTTGACGCGGGACGAAGACCCAAAAACAAATTATTTATATGAAATTAGGTATTTGAGAATATTTGGGTGCGGACGCTTTAATTAAAGAGTGAAAACAACTATTATAAATTTGGCTCAAAAAATTATAACAGAAATGCAAAATAATACTATGATTACCATTGAGGACGTCAACGTCGAAAGCGGAGAAGCAACGTTGAAAATGTCAACGTCAAAAGGGACTTGATAGAGAGATCTACTTTAAGGTTTTGACATTGTACCATATAAACTCAAAATATATTTCTCATTCTTAATTCTTCGATCCATACCTTATGAAATTACAAGCTATTTATAAGCTACAAACAATCGAAAGAAGATAAACTAAATCTCTAAGTTCTTATCCATAAGATAAGTCACACCCTAACCAACCCAAGAGATAAATTCTTTTTATTTTGGTTTATCCTAACAAACAAAATAAAAAAACCAAAATAACCGATAATTTAAGTTGTTCTCCATCACGAAGGAGTGGAGTCGGCTTGAGTAGAGAAGGAGCCCAACCTCGAGATGGTGGTATGGTAGTGGTGATGGCGCTTGCAAGGGTGGTGGTAGACGATGCACATCTCGTGATGGCTACGGGGTGGGTGTGAGGAAAGAGGAACTGAGAAGGGGAAAGTTTACGTAGGTTTTGGGATTTTTAGAAAACGGTTCCAGCTAATGGGCGCGAGTTTTGGTGAAAAATTGAGAGCCAAAATTTTTAATGGAGCAGAGAGCCTAAATTTTCAATGGAATTTTGACGTTAAACAACTGTTTTAGTCCGTCAAATATAAATTCATCTTTTGGTGAAATGGATTTTGATGTTAAACAATGGTTTTAGTCCGTCGACAATAAAATGACATTTTTAATACATTTATAGACAACTCTAATTGTCGTAAATTGTCCATTTTGGTAAGTTAATCAAAATTGCCCATGTTACCCGTAGTACAAGTAAACATACCCCCATGAACAACAACAAAGCCAAACTTCTAATTTCGGCATGTCTTCAGAAGATATTATTAAGTCTCTTGCTACTAATACCTTGCAGTTTCAACACGAGACGAGGGCTAGAATCCAAAGTTTGGGCAATCAAATGAGCCAAATGGCTGCAACAATTAATAAACTAGAGGCACAAAGTTTAGAAAAATTATCTTCTCAAACGATAATAAATCCAAAAAAAATGCAAGTACAATAGTTTTGAGAAATGGTAGAGAGGTTGACAACCTAGTAAAGGAAGTGCTACATCGTCAAAACAGGAAGAAAAAAAAAACAACATTCCAGACATGAACATTTTTAATGACGACATTGTACCTAATGCACATCACGTTTTTGAACTTGATGGCAAAGATGGATTGGATGTTGCCATTAGTGAGCATCTTGAGAAAAGGAATGAAGAACTAGTCTCGAGTTCTAATTTGCAGGAAATTTTTGCTGCTTTGAATAATTTTCTAAAAATAAACAGTCAATTAACTTTCCTTATATGTCATTACTAATTTCTAACAAGAGGACGCTATCTTTTGTTTTGCAGGCATCTATTCAAAATGTGAAACATGCTTAGTTGCATCAAGTGTGCATAGAGTCGAACCAATGACATATCAAACAAAGGCACTGTTTTGGAGGCAACCCAAGGGGAGTTTGTTCTTATTCTTGCATTTTTATTACTTTTGCCTTTTTTTTGCATTTAGCTTACATTGGGGATAACGTTAGTTTTAAGTGTAGGGAAGGAGATTTAGATTTTTTTTTTTTGAAAATGCATATTTTTTAAAAATTAATAAATATGTACAAAACAAACTCAAAAATAAATTAGTTTTGTGGTTTTCAATAATTTTTGGTTGTGTATGTCATGAGGAAGATTAACTAGGTTTAAAATTTTCATAACATGATGGAGTAAGTAATCTTTCAACTTATAATTAATTAGTCTAGATATTTTTCTTAAGGATTGCATTGACTAAATTTGGTAGACAAAAGTCAGTGAGGTTTTGAGCCCTTAGACTGACATGTCAGTCTCATTGTCTTTCATGAGAGATATTAATCCATGGATTTGTTTCTCTTGAACTTGCTTTGATTCTCTTCGAGGTCACATTGACACATGCATACATGAACATGATTAAGGCCCCCTTTATTATACGTTACTTAAGCCAAATAGCCTACCATAAATTTATTTTTTCCCTTTGTTGAATGCCTTTGAGCCTTATTGCTTTTATTTTTGTGAACCCACATTGCAAGCTTTAACCTGAATTTTTTTTACCCAAGCCGGAAAGCTAGTGGAGCATTATGATATGTATGGGTGTATAATAATAAAAATAATAATAAAAAAAGTGTGGGGTATCTAATTTGTGGTATTACTATGACTAACGAAAAGGAACACGTTCTTATATATTATCAACTTATTGAGTTCCATTATTGTTAAACAAATGAAAGAAAGAGGGTAAAAGAAAAAAGTGAAAAACAAAGCAGAAAAAAATATAGAGAGAATAAAAGAAAAGAAGAAGTTAATAAAAAAATGATGAAGGAAATTACTTTTGATATCCATATTCATAATTTTTCCTAAAATTCCAATAAAGGGGTATGTTGAATTCTTTGAATTAAAATTGAAGTAGCTGAATGGGGTGATTGGTTTTACATGTTTTATATATTCGAGCTTGAGTTAAATCATTTTTTCTCCACTAATTTTGATGGCTTTTGAGCTACACTCCCAAATATATCCTACCTTGATCCTAATCTCCACTACAACCCATGAAAAGTCCGTATGAATTATGTTATGCATGTGATTCTAGTGGTGGAGAATGAGAATATATGCAAGCTTATGGTAGACCATTTCTTTTGGAATGAATTTGAATGAAATACATAACCTTCAAATATATGAGAGTTAAGTGTTTATTCCCGTGAGGGTCTACCAATTTAGTTTATTCTATTTTCAAGTGAAAATACTTACTAATTAGAAGTTGTCTAAGAATATTTTCATGATATGTTATGAGTTTTGAAGAGCTTGGTTATTCTTATTTATGGCATTACAACCTTGATTTTTGTTTTGAAAAAAATAAATTAGAGTTTTGTTTAAGGACGAACAAAAGTTAAGTATGGGGGTATTTGATGAGAACATAAAATGTTATATTTTTTTATCACTTAATGTTTACCATTTTTATGCTCATTTCATGACTAAAAGTACTCATTATTCTTTTAGTACTCATTATTCTTTTATTTTGATTTAGGATGCAATTGGAGACATTAAATGCAAATGGAGCTAAATAGCAATTTTGGACAGTTTTGACACCTTTTACCAAAATTGGCATAACTTTCTCATCTGAAATACAATTGAGGTGATTAAAAAAGATTTGGAAAGCTAAGACAATGATCTAAAACCTTCATATTTTTAGTTTTTTGAGATTCAGGTGCATCTTAGACACAATTTATGCTTGAACTTGAGTCACAAATGTTGTAAACGAAAATAGGAGCCAAAATAGCTATTTTCCTACTTGTTCTATGACTTATTTTTATTGTTTGAGAAGTTGTAACTTTTAGAAAATTTGTGGGAAAATATTTTGGGCTTCAAACAACCAATTTAGAGTGTATAAAAGGGGTAGTAATCGTGAGGAAAGGAGACCACACAACTCTTCTTATTCTTATCCAACTTTTCTTTAGAGTGTATAAAATGGGTAGCAATCATGAGGAAAGGAGAACACACAACCAATTTAGAGTGTATACAAGTTTTCATGAATATGTGTGGCTAAAGTCTTGTTGGTCAACGAAAACGGAAGCCTCGGAATCAATAAAAACTTGTGAGATCTAATTTGTTTTTATATGTTTGATTTGTTCTTTGAGTATCAAATATTTTCATGTACATATTCTCATGATTGTTTAGTTTAATTACTAAGATGAAAATAAGTTTATTAGTCTTGAAAATCTAACGCTAAATTAGATATCGAATCCTGTCATGACCTGCACCCGTTTTTTGGGATACGAGTGCGTGTCCAAGCCAGCCTACATCGTAGTATCGGCGGTAGAACGTTGTCAAGGCCATGATGCTCATAATCACACAATAAGAAAACTTTATTGGCTTATTCACAAACTAAATTATTTTACAACATTTTAAAGTTTACATTTAATCCAAGTGTATTGTCTCACAAAATAAAATAAAATAACTAATCTATCTAACTAATCTTCTAAGTTGACCTCAGCATACCCATGCCTCCCAAAATGCTAAAAGAAAGTCGCGGCTAACCTGAAAAATGTTGGTTTTCAGTCAGGAATGGAACGAGTACATTCTAACAGCAGTTCTAATAATTTTACAAAATCTATAAACAATAAATAATACTGAAGTACATGATGAGCGGGTCAGCAGAGAATCATGGCAAGAGACATGTGAGTAAAACATAAGAGCACGGCATTCAAGACAATGTTGTAACTATGATAAACGACTGAAACATGAATTGTAATATAGCAAGACTACCTCTAACTAGTGAGTTGAAATACACTTTCGACATGTAAACGGCTAAGGATAAATTCGGCACCCCGCACGTGAATTGTGCAACTGCTATCAGACACGATCAGACATAATGGGATGTTTCTGCGTATGTTTACATGTCTACTAGTATACTTTCCCGCCCGGCTAGTACTCATGGATCCAAACAGGTCACGAACACGGTAATAGATTGGTCACGAACAACATGTAAAGAATCCATAACTACTATCTCATGTAATCATCGTGTCGAGAATCAACAGGATATCAATGTAAAATACTACTAAATACATGAATAATAGAGATAATCAAATATGAAAACTATCAGAGATGTACTTGCATGGGGTCCTTAGCTGGTGAAACCGAAAATTCTACTGCGTTCAGAATCGTCCAGTTCTCTAGGGTTGACGTGCAGAAATCCCAAAGTGGCAAAGAAAGTATGAACACTATTAGCCATGACCAAGGTTCTAATATAGAGAAATTTGATTTAGCAAAGTTATTTCTTTTAACTAAATATATATCGTAGAAAGATACTTAGAATATATATATATATATATATATATATATATATATATAGATATATATATAATATATTAATATATATATTAAAAAAAAATAAAATATATATATATATATATTATATAATATATATATATATATATATATATATATATTAATATTATTTTTTTAATATTATAATATATATATATATAATATAATATATATATTATAATATATATATATATATATATATATATATATATCTATATATACGTTTTTAAAATCATAATATATATATCTTCGAAAAATGTTTATAATTTATTTAGAATCTAAAACATATAAGAAATTATTTGCATTTATAAAAGCCCAAATAATTTTAATATCATCAAAAGGCCCATATCCCCTATTATCTATAGAAACCATAAAGCCCAAATTATAATTTTAAATAAAATTATTTTACTGGTAAATATCAAGTCCATAATTAAACCCAATTAGTTAACCCAAAATATATTCTATAAAATAAAATTCATATTTCTAGAAAGCACAAAATGTCCATCATGACTATCAGTCCAATTTTAATAAATCTCAGAAACAAGCTCAAAAGGTTATATAGGCCCAATATAAATAAATCTAATTAAATATTTAATATCCAAATTACCAAAATTGTCTATATAAATACTTAAACCATATATAAGGTTTGATGTCCAGGCTCATGAATGGACCAAATTCATTATAATCGAAAGTCAAATTATGTTAATACTATTAAAATTATTCAAATGGGCTTTAAGTCCAAAGTCAAATGGAATCAATAATGAAATCAACTAAATAACAAATTGACCCAAAACATATGTTGTGGCTTTCTTCGGCAAACTAAAAATAAATAAATTAAATTAAAAGAATAAAATCACAGAGGGACGGGAGAAGTTCATTGAGAAGTCTGCTCTGTTGTAAAAATAAATATAGTAATCTATGTATATACTGTTTGAAATACTGTACATAATCACCTATACAAGAGTCTTAGTGATATAATAATAAAATCTATTAACTAATAATTCTGAAATTATTATACATTTAACAACAACAATAATAATAATAATAATAATAATAATAATAATAATAATAATAATAATAATAATAATAACTATATGTATATATAAAATAGTAGAAATAGGTTAATTTAATAGTTAAAATTGTTACTCTGTACTATGTACAGATCGAATGGTAGTACTGTCTTCTCATTGAAGACTCTAACATAAAAATAATGAAAACTTAATAACACTTATTACTTATTCCCACCCTCTCTTCGTTTTCTGTGAAATCAATATCCTAATATAATAAAAGTTGTTGTTCCTAAAACCAGTAAAATAAGGCCAAATGACATGGAGAGAGAGACTTAAATAGTGGTGTTCTCCACAGAATATATAGAGGGAGAGCTGGATAAGGGGTAGGCTTACCAAAGATCGACGACGATGCCTGCATGGGGAGTTTGCCGGCGTGCAGGAAGGTCAGGCGGCGAAGTCGGCGCTCAGCGCCGGGAAGCGGTCGACGGAAGCTTCGAGCGATGGCCTCTAGTGCGGTGGAGGAGTTGCTCGCGCGATCGTCACCCGTGACAGCGGCACTCGACGCGAGCGTGGTCGCAACAACGGAAGGAGGTCGAGGGGCAGTCCAGCGCAGAGTGCGGCTCCGGTCGAGGAGTTCCCCGCCGGGGCGGCGGATCCGCACGGGGAGCACTGTCACTGGCTCATCGACGGCGCGGTGCACTAGCTCTCGGCGGTGGGTTAGTATGGGGTCGTGCAGAGGGGACAGTCGGTCGTGGCTCGTGGGGAGCTCAACACGGCGGAGGCGGACGTCGCTGGGATCGGGCCAGTGGATCGGCATGGGGTGTGCGGCGATGGTCAAGGAGCATCATCGGTCGGCGTGGCCACAGCTAAGTTAGGTTATAATTGTTATTGCCGGGGCACAATTTTTCGATGGAAAACTGAGAAGATGAAACAATTGTAAAAACAATATTCCAACGCAACACTTCTAGGAAGGTTGCGCGAGTATAACGAAGATCTAAAAAAATCTCGTTTTAGTATTACGAGAATCTAAAAAGATTTCGTAATCAACAGCAATCGATCGTGGTACTTCTAAAAAGAAGATACAATCAGAATTACTGACAGCAATGAAGAAGGTGACTGGCGAAAGATGGAAGAACTCTTGTTGGGGTGAATAATCACCGTTGCTCAAAGCTTTATTCGCCCTATACGAACAGCTTCCAGGAACCAGCAAGTTCGTCGGAGAACTTGGAACACTTCTGCTCTTTTGACTCCTCGGATGGACACGAACTCCCGTACAAAAGCAACGCTGGTGCGGCGCCTTTCTCTCTCTCGAAGGCTGCTGGAATTTGCAAGCAAATTCCGATCAGAACTGCGTTAAAGAACACTTCTGAATTCTCGTTTACTTGTGTTAAAAAATACTTCGTAAACTTTCTGTAGTGGCTTCTATTACTTGTATATCTAGCCTTGTGAGAGAGAGAGGATGTCTTATATAGGGCCTGCAGCAACTGCTCGGTTACCACAAAGTTAGGGACATGGTAAGAACCACCCTGAACATGTAAAAACCGCCCAGAACGTGCAAACGCACGTTCTGCTGCAAGTTGTGCCAACTGCGCACACCCCGCGCACCTTGTACTCCGTGCACTAAGCCACTTGCGCCAACTTGTACCACTGCGCACACGGCGCCACTGCTCAACCTGCGCAACCTGTGCGACCTGTGCCACCTTGTGCCACTCGTGCAACGTGCGCCACGTGCGTAACTTACGTAACGTACGCAACGTGCGCAACCGACGCAACCGACTCAACTGGCGCACCCGATGTAACCTGTGCGTAACCTGGCACGCAACCTGGCGTAACCTGGCGGCACCCTGGTCGTGCAACCTGTGGCGCGCAACGTGGCAGCGCAAGGGGCTCGCGCAACGAGCGCAACTAAAGTGCACTATGCGCCTAGCGACGATGCTGACATGCTAAGTGCAAAGTGTGCCAACAAAACGACACATTACGCCTCATGAGCCCATGAGCCGAGTCTGAGTCTGAGTCCGAGTCTGATTCCGAGTCCGAGTCGCTAAGCCCCTACGGGGCTTAGCTCCCATGGAAATAAATTTCCCAAGAGCAAAAAGCATGAATGCTTTTAATTGTTGATTTAGCCTTTTTTCCATTAGAAAAATAACCCCACATGGCACACCCATGTGCACCTCCACACCACATGTGCATCTCTAAACTAGCAAAGCTATATATAAAGATACAAGTCCTTTGGTCTAGCCGATGTGGGACTAAAATTCACTTAGAAAAAGACCAAAACCCAACAATCCCCACATATCTCTATATATGAGTATAAGTGTTCCCTACAGTAACTGTCCATCATGTATTAGGAGAGATGTCGCTTGTCACGCCCCGATTCGTAGAGTCATTTCTTCATATTTTATCTCTTGGAATCGATCGTCCTCGCTTGGGCGTGATACGTACAAGTCTGGTATTGCACTTGTACTAGGCAAAGATGGTACATAATCGATTATCTTCAAATAGAAACACATCGCAGCGGCAGAAGCAGACAAATTGAAGTTAGTGAGGACAATCTTCTCATTGAATAGAAGTACATCACTTCTTTATAGCAGCGGAGAAAAAGAGTAACTTGAAGCCACACAGAGTATATAGAACTTATTCTCTTTATTGATAATTAAAGAAGAGTACAAGACTTGTATTGAAGTACAATGATTACAGTACATCTCTCTTTACATTGGAAACCAACTGAACAATGCTATACAGCTTACATTTGATATTTGGACACATGGATGACAACTCGATATACCGACTTGGCTCACAATCTCACTGGTACAACTGATTACAATGTTCCATACATTATGCCCTTTATAAACAGAAGACATCATCTTGTACAAGGAGAGCTTCTGTATGCCCAACAAATCTTCGATGCCGCGGAACCAATCAAGCCAATCGTGTGTAGAATATTCCAAGCAAGAGCACCTGCCCACAAAACGTGGGTCAGCACATCATCTATGTACTGGCGAGTAGAATCCAACCCACTCGCATAAACCAACATTTAAAGTGATCATTTAAGCAAACATTTATTAGAATGGTCTTTCTACTTGGGACCTAGCATCAGTTTACAGTTCATGGGCAATAATCAGAGTGAAGCATGTAAACATATTCTTTGTAGCATTCATGTGGACATATCTTTTAGCATTCTTGGTGTTATCATGCAAAGGCATCATTGAGGCATACTAGGTGTTATCAAGAAAAGGTATCATTGAGGCATCGTTAACATTAACATCTTAAACATGTTATAACAGTTCTCACTTCAAGCATCACTTAGCATGTATGTTGTGTTGAGCAATGATTAAAGCATGGCATCTTTCTAGCATACTGAATTTAACATGTTAAGCAGGATCTCATTCTGAAAGGCTACATACAGCATCATCAAACTTATTGGAACGTAAGCATGCAAGTTAAACCAACACATATATTAAATTATCACATTTAAGTGATTTCTTACCGATAGCCGACTCCCACATACCTGCATCAATTACAGGTTAGCAGATATACTTACTCTGCCCATAAAACATTCATTAGCATGCATCCTGACTACATGGTCACTGGTGTTTAACCATACGGACATTGCCATATAGGTCTTCATTGGTAATGAGATGACTCCAGAGAAGGTAGCTAGCCCAAAGGATGCCTCACAAAAACCCGTGCCCCTACTGGCACGCCAATGTTTTCTCCTAGGCCGGATCGGTCGCCCTAACGTCCCGGGGTACCGTCCGAGAAAACATATCCCCATCACTTATGCATAAGTTGTCCTATGACCATGCGAATGCGTGTCCATCTCAATCGTGAACATAAAATGCATGGCAAAATATTGAAGTAAAGACAACAGTGCATCATCATTTATCTCATTCAAGTCATGTTCAATGACTTATTCATTCCCAACATTACCATCATTTCATTTGGTGATCTCAACGATCCCAAGCCTCATCAATTCTCATTCATTGCTTTATTGCAACATTTCATTGTTCCTTCTAAGGAGGAACAACAGCATTCATTCATTTGAAAGGGACCTGTAGCATTTCATTCATTTCATAGGGACAATAGCATATTCAATTCTTTTCTCATGTATTATTTATGCAAATCTCATTATTCAAGTGATTCATTCATTTCATCGATTACGCATAAGGGACATTATCAATTCAATCTCAGGCATCATGTTACATTAGCAGTTCTAGTGTAATTCGTTCAGTAGTCCAAAGTTCATGTGTTATTCATTCAATAATTTCCAGCATAGGCATCTCTATTGATTTAGCAACTAAGGCATCGCATCACAATTATTCAACATTCAAGGCAAGCAACATTAGGGACATATTCATAATCATAGCATCATATTATTCCATTATTAAGCATGCAGGAATAAGGAGGAAGGAGGACAGTTCCACTTGCCTTATATAACGGTCTTCCTGCTCCAATCTCATCAAGCGTAGCTCCACCAGCGAGCCACATTCCAATACCCATTCCATCTAGCCAGCTAAGAAAGACTACATCAGTCTCAATTTCCTAACATCCAACATAAGTCATGGTCAACATTCTGATCCCATCCAACAAGCCAACCAAATGCCTCGTGCAGAGCGGGGCATTACATAATATACCACTCAGAAAAAGTTTCGTCCTCGAAACTTAAGAAAACAACTCATCTACTAGATTCACTTAATCACAATGAGTTACTCATTCAGCTTCAATTCAATATCAATTCAGCCCACTCGGTCATTTCAAAATAGTTGTCCAACAGTATCATTTTAATCAATCAACGATTCAATCCATCTATCTCTTTTTCCAAATACTTGCAACTTCTCATTGATTCACCAACATTTTTCTTGCATTCTATCTTGGTCGCAACACATCACTTCATTTGGATCCATACACATATTTCAGGCGTCCCCAAAATATATGCATTTCAGCCAAAGTCTGCGCTAGTGCGATAAATTCTTCCAACAATATTATCTCAGTCGCAACCTATCACTTCGGCTGTATCCATACATATTTTAGGCGTCCCCAAACATATGTACTTCAACCAACTTCCATGATAGTATAATTCGATCAGCCACGATAACTCTCTTTTCCAATCAGACTTAGTATCCTTTCAATTGACTATCACTTTATTCCCCTTGCCACAATCATATTTTCCAGGCCACCACTTAACATCAGGGACAATCTCCATCCAAGCATAACATTTCTAACATTCGATCAAGGGTCTAACTTAGAGCCAATCATATCAAGGTTTCACACAACAATCATTTTCCTTCCCAAATCCAACAATATTTTCACCGAGGCAATTCATCTTTTCTAAAAGAACAATCCAAACATCACCAACTATCGATTATCCGAGTCAGGGTATATTCTATGAACAGTCAAGGTTAACCCAGCTACCCGACTATAGATACTTATAACATTTCCGTCATGAGCAGTCAATTCCATCTATAATAATTCACTATTCGATATATACAATCAAGTCTCCACGATTCCATTTCTGCTATAGGACCATAATTCTCAAGGGTCGAACATCTCTAAGGTTCATATTGGAGCATATACTTACAACTTATCATTCTTAGATCATACTCATCACCATCTCTCGTTCAATGCCACAAGGTCATTCTATGGGTCGCCAACGGCCATCTATTATTCGGTCCAGTCTCAATGGTTAGCTATACCAACAGCTATACCTAATCATTCAGGTGACTCCCCTAGAGTGGATGGCTACTAGGGTTATACTAGTTTCTATTTCTTAGGGCCAACAAGCAACCGACAGTTCTAAGGAACTCTACCCAAACCTATGGGTATCAATTCAGTCTGAATAATGAATCGCCAATTGGGCTAAGCCAGCAATTGGTAAATCAACAACTGGTCGCTAGGGTCAAGTCTATCTATTCAGGGTCTTCCTCAAGGAAATAATTCCCACAGAGGCTCATTCTAGACTTACCCAACAATCGACTAAAATCGATCTATCAACATTACGGTCAATTCCAAATCCGACATACGATCTTCATCGTTCTAATAATCCATCAAGTAAATTTCCAATGATTCAATTTCTGGTCCGATTCCTTCGTACCCACATAAACCCATAACCAAGGTTAACTATTCAAGGGTCAACGATTCGATAGTTTTAATATAACTATAGAATCATACTATTCGGTCTGTATGACAAGGTTGCACCACTAAGTCATAAGCCAACAATCTATATCCCAACTAACAATCACCTATACCGACATTATCCAACACATTTGAAATTTCTTGTTCCCATTCGTTTCTCAATCATCAAACTCTCTTACGGCATTCTTAAAATTCTCTACCTCAAAGGTCGAGTAGTTCATTCCATTCAATCTGATAATTCATGTATCAATTAACCATCCTCTATGCCACATAATATTCAGGGTTGCTACTTGTTACTTTTCTAATCCCATTAAATTTCTCAGCATACTTGCACATAGGCAACAACTATCCTTTGGTGATCTAGATGGGTTAACATCTATTACACCTTAGGGTCAAGGCACAAATCTCTAATATTCCTTTGGTCACCGATAACTTTTTCCAAAACTTTTATCTTAGCAATCAACATTGTATTAGCCACAAATAATTTGCATCCAACCAATCGAAATCGACATTCAGATATTCTAAGCCACAACATTCTCTAGCCAAATCCATTTACTCATAGCATACTAACGGTCTTACTAGTCTGAGTCAGCACTCGACTAAACAATTTATAACCATGCCACCGATTACAATTTCCGACAATCTCGCTATCCAACATAACATCACCGTCAAGGGACACTCAAGTCATTAGCCACAATACATGACTCCCAGCTAAGTCTCGACACTACCCAGTACTCACAGATAGTCTCACTGCTATCCCATGGAAAGGGTCAACATACATCTCGTTCTGAGGTGGTAGAGGCAATATACCACTCAGAAATGAAGCCATCCTTAAACAATACCAACTCAATTCTATTCCAGACATTCGTGATCTATGATGATCACAACACTTAGCCAACATCTCGGGGTCTCAATAGTATAAGCCAACATTCTTAGCGTCTCTAAAGCACTTAGCAACACACATGAGTCAATTCACCAGTTCTGTCAAACTCATCCATCAATTATTTCATTCACAATTCTTTTCCAACATCACATGCAATTCTCAACTTGTTGCAGCATACATAGCCATTTCCTTTATTCCCAAAATTCCAAACAGCATTCACAATATAACATACTATGGCATCGAGTCATTGTTGGGTTATTTGTGTCCAAACCAACAACAATTATTCATTTATGGGCATCACAATGTATATAGACTTATTGTATGGAACATCCAGTGAGCAGCCAAGAGGGTCAACGAACTTTCAAATATGAACAATATAAGGATGATTACAGAACGACAACAGCATAATCGCGGAAGCAATCTTTGATTTAATTCGGAAGCAACGTTGAGTGATCGCGGAAGCAACTTTGGTTAATCATCGATACAACTTTGATTTGAAACGAATCAAAGAAGAGACCAAGGACGTAAAGCCGTGCTCTGATACCAATTTGTCACGCCCCGATTCGTAGAGTCATTTCTTCACATATTTTATCTCTTGGAATCGATCGTCCTCGCTTGGGCGTGATGCCGTACAAGTCTGGTATTGCACTTGTACTAGGCAAAGATGGTACATAATCGATTATCTTCAAATAGAAACACATCGCAGCGGCAGAAGCAGACAAATTGAAGTTAGTGAGGACAATCTTTCTCATTGAATAGAAGTACATCACTTCTTTATAGCAGCGGAGAAAAAGAGTAACTTGAAGCCACACAGAGATATATAGAACTTTATTCTCTTTATTGATAATTAAAGAAGAGTACAAGACTTGTATTGAAGTACAATGATTACAGTACATCTCTCTTTACATTGGAAACCAACTGAACAATGCTATACAGCTTACATTTGATATTTGGACACAATGGATGACAACTCGATATACCGACTTGGCTCACAATCTCACTGGTACAACTGATTACAATGTTCCATACATTATGCCCTTTATAAACAGAAGACATCATCTTGTACAAGGAGAGCTTCTGTATGCCCAACAAATCTTCGATGCCGCGGAACCAATCAAGCCAATCTTCGTGTGTAGAATATTCCAAGCAAGAGCACCTGCCCACAAAACGTGGGTCAGCACATCATCTATGTACTGGCGAGTAGAATCCAACCACTCGCATAAACCAACATTTAAAGTGATCATTTAAGCAAACATTTATTAGAATGGTCTTTCTACTTGGGACCTAGCATCAGTTTACAGTTCATGGGCAATAATCAGAGTGAAGCATGTAAACATATTCTTTGTAGCATTCATGTGGACATATCTTTTAGCATTCTTGGTGTTATCATGCAAAGGCATCATTGAGGCATACTAGGTGTTATCAAGAAAAGGTATCATTGAGGCATCGTTAACATTAACATCTTAAACATGTTATAACAGTTCTCACTTCAAGCATCACTTAGCATGTATGTTGTGTTTGAGCAATGATTAAAGCATGGCATCTTTCTAGCATACTGAATTTAACATGTTAAGCAGGATCTCATTCTGAAAGGCTACATACAGCATCATCAAACTTATTTGGAACGTAAGCATGCAAGTTAAACCAACACATATATTAAATTATCACATTTAAGTGATTTCTTACCGATAGCCGACTCCCACATACCTGCATCAATTACAGGTTAGCAGATATACTTACTCTGCCTGCATAAACATTCATTAGCATGCATCCTGACTACATGGTCACTGGTGTTTAACCATACGGACATTGCCATATAGGTCTTCATTGGTAATGAGATGACTCCAGAGAAGGTAGCTAGCCCCAAAGGATGCCTCACAAAACCCGTGCCCCTACTGGCACGCCAATGTTTTCTCCTAGGCCGGATCGGTCGCCCTAACGTCCCGGGGTACCGTCCGAGAAAACATATCCCCATCACTTATGCATAAGTTGTCCTATGACCATGCGAATGCGTGTCCATCTCAATCGTGAACATAAAATGCATGGCAAAATATTGAAGTAAAGACAACAGTGCATCATCATTTATCTCATTCAAGTCATGTTCAATGACTTATTCATTCCCAACATTACCATCATTTCATTTGGTGATCTCAACGATCCCAAGCCTCATCAATTCTCATTCATTGCTTTATTGCAACATTTCTCATTTGTTCCTTCTAAGGAGGAACAACAGCATTCATTCATTTGAAAGGGACCTGTAGCATTTCATTCATTTCATAGGGACAATAGCATATTCAATTCTTTTCTCATGTATTATTTATGCAACATCTCATTATTCAAGTGATTCATTCATTTCATCGATCTTACGCATAAGGGACATTATCAATTCAATCTCAGGCATCATGTTACATTAGCAGTTCTAGTGTAATTCGTTCAGTAGTTCCAAAGTTCATGTGTATTCATTCAATAATTTCCAGCATAGGCATCTCTATTGATTTAGCAACTAAGGCATCGCATCACAATTATTCAACATTCAAGGCAAGCAACATTAGGGACATATTCATAATCATAGCATCAATTATTCCATTTATTAAGCATGCAGGAATAAGGAGGAAGGAGGACAGTTCCACTTGCCTTATATAACGGTCTTCCTGCTCCAATCTCATCAAGCGTAGCTCCACCAGCGAGCCACATTCCAATACCCATTCCATCTAGCCAGCTAAGAAAGACTACATCAGTCTCAATTCTCCTAATCTCCAACATAAGTCATGGTCCAACATTCTGATCCCATCCAACAAGCCAACCAAATGCCTCGTGCAGAGCGGGGCATTACATCGCTGACGACTTGAATCTTTCCGTATGGTTCAAACAACATACTATAATACAAGAATGGACTAAGCCTTGAATTCTGCATCATAGCTGAATTTTTTCCCACTCACATAATGTAGTTACATGTGCTTCTGGCTACACATTAAAGGCCCTGTGCCAGCCTGGTTTCAGTGTATAATTTTGGGCGTCCACAAGTTTACCCTCAAGAGACAGCCTGATATCTCTTTGTCCATACACTATAGGTGAGTTCATTATAAAGAGACATGGCATGAAGCACTTTGCGCTTTCCTTGCGGTGCTACATCGCTATGACATGGCTTAAAATCGAGGCCATACCCCGTACCTGGAACCTCATCGTAGTGTCATACTACTGTAGCATGAGGCAACCGCCTCTTTGTAGTGCCAAACTACCCAGCATGAAGCCTTAGGCTCCTTTGCGGTGTTACGCCGCAACGACATGGCTTACAAGGCCGAGGCTTTATCCCTAACCGGGTACCTTATCGTGGTGTCGTGCCACTGTAACATGAGGAACTCCTCCTCTTTGTAGTGCTGACTACACCCCTCTTTATTTTTAACATATAGCATTAGGCTAACTACCTATTTGCGGTGCTACGCCGCTGTGACTTGACCTGCAAAGCTGAGGCTTTATCCTATTCCTGGGCAGCACCCCACATATAGGAACCTCATTGTGGAGTAACCCTACTGTAGCATGGAGTTTCACTCCTTGTAGTGCTGCTCTACCGTGCTTCCTGTAAAGCACACCAGGCATTCACTCTGCCTGAGAAATCATTAAGGCAATTAAGCCAACCTTCCCACAGGAACCGTTTTCTGCAGAAAACAACAGTAGAAACAGAGGTTATATGTCCGTAACCTCTTCATGCCCAATAGAACATGTATCCACCGTTCCTGATATTCTTCCGATTAGTGGTCCTCCCTTGAACCAAAATCTAGATGCCTAGTAGATTTCTCTTTGAACTATTAGCATAAAACTTTATGGTAGGAATACAATAATACTATATCAGAATACCTTCAATCCTATTTTATAAGCTGTGTCATCTACCAGCTAGCGCTTGAGGCCCTTGGTGAACGGATCTGCCAGATTCTCCTGACTCCGAACATAAATCACTGCAATAATACCTCTCTTGATAAGATCGTGTACTGCCCTATGCTTCAACCGTACAGTCCTCTTCTTTCCGTTGAAGAGGTCATTTGATGCCACCGCCGCAGTCACCTGGTTGTCACAGTATATCGGTATCGTCGGTATTTGTGCCCCAACCACTGGAAGATCATACATGAGCTCCTGAAGCCGTTCTGCTTCCTCGGCTGCGGTATCAAGTGCAAAGAACGCAGATTCCATGGATGACCGCGAGAGCATAGTATCACGACCCGCTCCCGGATAACCGAGTACGAGTTCGTGTCCAAGCCCAGCCTACGCCGCGGTATCGACGGTAGAACGCTGTCTAGTACACACAATAACATCCTCCACTGATACAATAGAACACAATTACAAATCGTACTCAGCAGTGACACAAACCAAAGAGGATAAGAGTATGATAGATAATGAAATAATAATATCCAAATCCAATAACAAAGAGACTGAAATCCAGAACAGTAAAATATCGTCCATCCATGAATAAATCTGATCCATCTAAGAAATAAACTAAGACATGCATAAAGGTAAATCTAGATCCCTCCAGAGATCAGCCATGGCTCCTGAGTCTCGGTACCAACAACGTCAGCACTACCCACTGCTGGTCCATAACATGAAGTGCTAGAGATACTCTCCCTCACCTACAACAACGATCCAATCAGGAAAGGAGCAGAGTACAACCATATTGCAATTAATGTTGTTAGTCAAAAATAAGTTAGAACAAGCGAGAAATCATAAAGGTAAAGAATATAAAAGAACTAGCAAGACAAAAAATAATAGGATATGAAGTGGCAAAAGTAAACTGGCAAGATGTAAACTAGCAGGATATGAACTGACAAGATAATGAACTAGATAAAGAAAAATAGAAACCAATACGTGTGTGAAATACCTTCAAATACGTGAACGGCTGGGCTAATACGGCACATCATACAATGGCTATCATTCAATAATTGGTACGGCTAACTCATACGTGTGTGTGTATGACTTAGCTATCATTCAGTAACGGTAATTGGGTTTGTTCACGTATTTACCGAGTATTTCCCCTTCCGACTCTCTAACAATCAAAAACGGTCAATTATATGGTAAGAAGAATACGATAACTACAACGTCACAATCATGTCTCAATGGAATATCAAGCAATGTCTTAACGAGATATCAAACAAGAAAAGCTATAGAGTAAACGTTATAATGAACTATAACATAAATGCAATACCGTACTTGCCTGAACCCTTGCACAAACCGTAGCCACAAGTAGAGGATGTGAGGGTACTGATCTAGAAGCTGTCAACCTATAACACATATCGAAACACGAACCGTGCACAAAAACTACAAATCAATTCTAATGTTCTAATTCTAAATTCATGGAATAGTGGCTAGTTGGGTTACTAATCTAATAATAATTAATTCTAGAATAATTTACTTAAAAACCTAATTTAACCTAATAATAATCTGAATATAATCTAAATATGCAAGTTTGGCCATCAAAAGTCGTGTTTCTCAATTTTGGAAACCACGACACGCAAATCAAGACGTGCCGCTGACTTTTTAGTCAAACGCTATGAACACTAGATTTTGAAAGTGAATCTTGGTTGATTTCAGCGCCACGAGTGCGCTGGAATCGACCGTGCCACAAATCACGCTTTGGTCAAAAGATATCGTCGTTATGGCTAATCGTGACCAAAACGGGGATCAACCGATCAGTTCTGAGTTTAACAGAAAAATTAAATACTAGATTAACAAAATAATTTCTGGGAAAAATATATATCGTAGAGCTCTGTGTTAGCTTTTGGAAACTTCAAACGGTTCGTGATTTTGATTTCTGGTTCTCTCGGAATCACGAAAACACTGAAACGTGTCAAGTTTCGGACAACCGACACTCTACGAATTTTTCAGAAATTTAGTTCAGAATTTACAAAATAAATTACATATTTAGAGAAATTACCTCAATACGAATCCAACAAAAAAAACGGCACGCTAAAAGGAGGTTGGGGTTGGCGGGAATCACCTCGGGAAGTCGGGGAATCGTCGGATCAAACTCCACAAAGTTGGCTGATAAAATAATTAGGGTTTCTCGAAAACCGAAAATATAATATATATATAAGCAGCGGCTGGGTCGGTTGAGTGGCTCAGCTCCTGCCATGTGGCGTAATCTGCTCAATCCCGCTCAATGGGTTGGACGGCTGGATGTCCATGCGGCTTCACCAAGCCGACTAGGATTCGGCTACGAGCCGACTCAGCAAAAAGAATACCCAGTCAGCAGCCACAGCCACTGACAGCTGGGCCCGCCCACTTTCAGCGGGTGGCTGACGGGTGGGCCAGCCTGCGCTGACTGTGCGCTGACTGGATAAATAATTTCAGAAACTGATTTTTAAATCAAATTAAACCCAAATAAATTCAAATAAATTCCTAAAAATTCTAGAAAAATCCTAAAAATTATAGAAAATATTACTAACCACCTAGAACCTAGATAAAATAATTTGTCTCAAAATAGTCCTAAATGATCTTATAGTAATTATTAAAGCCTTTAAAAATATATAAACCATAATAAATGCATACTTAAATATTGCCAAAAATTATGGAAAAATTCTAGAAAATATAAAATAGTATAATGAACCCTAGAAAAATATTTGGGGTCAATATTTGCTATTAGGTTACCACAATAAATTCCAAAAGTCCTAGAAAATAAGTTTTCCTAATATTTAATAATCAAAATAATTCCAGAAAATTCCTAAAATTTTTTAGAACATTAAATATAAACTATTCAATTAAAAATAAAAAAATATCACTAAATTATAATCGGGTGGCGGATGCCACATACTATCCCCCTTAAAAAATATTTTTGTCCTCAAAAATTAACAGGTCATACTAAATAACTTCTACAGGAAACTCTAAAATAATTCATAGTCTATATCATGGAAATGTGAAAAATCTAAGATTACTAATCTAGCATTAACCAAGCATACATGCTAACTATAACTATGGAAAGCCTTTAAGGAACTTAGTTAACTACATATACCTTAAGGTCGGGTCACCGTTACAGATGCTTGATCTTGTCCTTGCTGCTGCAGTCCTCCTTGTCCTCCCTGAGTAGGTATTTGACCTTGACGTATAAATAATGTTGGACATTCTTTCACTTGGTGCGTAGCTGATCCGCACGATAAGCATTGTCGTAACCTCTTGCGACAGTGATCAAAATGATGACCTGGCCCCCGACAGTAGGAGCATGTAATAATCGGCTGGATCTAATTTTGCTGTTGTAGGGAACGAGGCTGCGGGTGAAGTCTCCTCCGAAATATTAGGACGTTTTGTCGATCTCAATTGGTTGTTCAGTCCTCCATTTGCGTCTCTATCTCTCTTTTGTTTACGCTTCAATTCTGTTTCTACCGCCTGTACGACCTTCAAGATCCTTTCGTAAGTTGTGGCCTGGCTGGTGGCGATGGCTATCCGAATTTCATATGAAAGTCCCTTCCTGAACTTCTTGGCTTTGGCTGCAGGGGTCATGACGTCTGCGAAGCGGCTGAGGCGGGAGAACTCGGCGGTGTACTCGTCGACGGTGAGGCTGCCCTGTTCGAGGCTCTCGAATTCGTTCTCCAACTCTTCGTGGGCTGCTTCAGGATAAAACTTCGTCTTGAACATCTTTTTGAATTTCTTCCAAGTTACGTCTAGCACGGTGAACCGAGGCTCGTCTCTATACCACGTACGGGGGATGTCATAGAGCTGTATGCTAGCATTATCAACCTTCTGGTCTTCGGGGATTCGGGCCCTCCGGAGATTGCGGTCCACATTTTTCAACCAATCGTCGGCGTAGAGAATTCCCTCCATACCCTTGAATTCCCAGGGCATGAGGTCTGTAAAATGTTTGGAGGTGCCGGGGCGCTGCGGGGGAGCCTCCCTAGCCTGAAGAGCCTCCCTCATAGTATCGCGGAAGACGTCAGCCTGTCGTGTTTGAGAAGTCATGATCTGTTGGAAGATCCCGAGGAGGGCAACATTGTCCAGCGCAGGTGGTGGAGGGAGGACTGGTGCTGGATGCTGAAGGGGTGCTGGCTGGTGGAAGGGTACAGGCTGGGGGAAGGGTGCTGGTAGAGGAAACTGTGCTGGTGGTGGAATCGGCAAAGTGAATTGAGGAGGTGGCAAAATGTCATCACGGCGAAATCTTGTAGTCTGCAGCTGGGGTGTCTCATCTAAGTAGGTGAAGCGGCCTCCGTAAGTCGGTGGGGTGTTCAGGAAAGTATTATTCCTGTCTTGAGAATCCATTAGCTGTAACAAAAAAAAAGCGTTAAACGGCAGAAAGATTTCAAGCAGGATATAAATCAAGAAAGGTTAAAGTCAAAGGTGGAGATTAATAATCAAACATGTGGAGGATGTCCTTAAAATCTAATCATATTCGCAGGCTCGCAGTAGTACGACTAACTTAAGTACTACCACGAGTTCACAGTCTTTACGAAAACGGACCTGCATCGGCCACCATAAAAACTTGTCACGACCCACTCCCGGATAACCGAGTACGAGTTCGTGTCCAAGCCCAGCCTACGCCGCAGTATCGGCGGTAGAACACTGTCTAGTACACACAATAACATCCTCCACAGATACAATAGAACACAATTACAAATCGTACTCAGCAGTGACACAAACCAAGGAGGATAAGAGTACGATAGATAATAAAATAATAATATACAAATCCAATAACAAAGAGACTGAAATCCAGAACAATAAAATATCGTCCATCCATGAACAAATCTGATCCATCTAAGAAATAAACTAAGACATGCATAAAGGTAAATCTAGATCCCTCCAGAGATCAGCCATGGCTCCTGAGTCTCGGTACCAACAACGTCAGCACTACCCACTGCTGGTCCATAACATGAAGTGCTAGAGATACTCCCCCCACCTACAACAACGATCCAATCAGGAAAGGGGCAGAATACAACCATATTGCAATTAATGTTGTTAGTCCAAAATAAGTTAGAACAAGCGAGAAATCATGAAGGTAAAGAATATAAAAAGAACTAGCAAGACAAGAACTAACAGGATATGAAGTGGCAAAAGTAAACTGGCAAGATGTAAACTAGCAGGATATGAACTGACAAGATAATGAACTAGATAAAAAATAGAAACCAATACGTGTGTGAAATACCTTCAAATACGTGAACGGTTGGGCTAATATGGCACATCATACGATGGCTATCATTTAGTAATTGGTACGGCTAACTCATAAGTGTGTGTGTATGACTTAGCTATCATTCAGTAACGGTAATTGGGTTTGTTCACGTATTTACCGAGTATTTCCCCTCCCGACTCTCTAACAATCAAAAACGGTCAATGATACGCTAAGAAGAATACGATAACTACAGTGTCACAATCGTGTCTCAATAGAATATCAAGCAATGGCTCAACGGGATATCAAACAAGAAAAGCTATAGAGTAAACGTAATAATGAACTATAACATAAATGCAATGCTGTACTTGCCTGAACCCTTGCACAAACCATATCCACAAGTAGAGGATGAGAAGGTGCTGATCTAGAAGCTGTCAACCTATAACACATATCGCAACACGAACCGTGCACGAAAACCACAAATCAATTCTAATGTTCTAATTCTAAATTCATGGAATAGTGGCTAGTTGGGTTACTAATCTAATAATAATTAATTCTAGAATAATTTACTTAAAAACCTAATTTAACCTAATAATAATCTGAATATAATCTAAATATGCAAGTTTGGCCATCAAAAGTCGTGTTTCTCAATTTTGGAAACCACGGCACGCAAATCAAGACGTGCCGTTGACTTTTTAGTCAAACGCTGTGAACTCTAGATTTTGAAAGTGCATCTTGGTAGATTTTAGCACCACGAGTGCGTTGGAATCAACCGTGCCACAAAATCACGCTTTGGTCAAAAGATATCGCCGTTATGGCTAATTGTGAGCAAAACGGGGATCAACCGATCAGTTCTGAGTTTAACAGAAAAATTAAATACTAGATTAACGAATTAATTTATGGTAAAAATATATGACATAGAGCTCTATGTTAGCTTTCCAAAACTTCAAACGGTTCGTGATTTTGATTTCTGGTTCTCCTGGAATCTCGAAAACACTGAAACGTGTCAAGTTTCGGACAACCGACACTCTACGAATTTTTCAGAAATTTAGGTTCAGAATTTACGAAAATAAATTACATATTTAGAGAAATTACCTCAATACGAATCCAACAAAAAAATGGCACGCTAAAAGGAGGTCGGGGTTGGCGGAAATCACCTCGGGAAGTCGGGGAATCGTCGGGATCAAACTCCACAAAGTCGGCTGATAAAATAATTAGGGTTTCTCGAAAACCGAAAATATAATATATATATATATAAGCAGCGGCTGGGTCGGTTGAGCGGCTCAGCTCTTGCCATGTGGTGCAATCTGCTCAATCCCGCTCAATGGGTTGGACGGCTGGATGTCCATGCGGCTTCACCAAGCCGACTAGGATTCGGCTACGAGGCGACTCAACAAAAAGAATACCCAGTCAGCAGCCACAGCCACTGACAGTTGGGCCCGCCCACTTTCAGCGGGTGGCTGACGGGTGGGCCAGCCTGCGCTGACTGTGCGCTGACTAGATAAATAATTTCAGAAACTGATTTATAAATCAAATTAAACCCAAATAAATTCAAATAAATTCCTAAAAATTCTAGAAAAATCCTAAAAAATTATATAAAATATTACTAACCACCTAGAACCAAGATAAAAATAATTTGTCTCAAAATAGTCCCAAATGATCTTATAGTAATTATTAAAGCCTTTAAAAATATATGAACCATAATAAATAAATACTTAAATATTGCCAAAAATTATGGAAAAATTCTAGAAAATATAAAATAGTATAATGAACCCTAGAAAAATATTTGGGGTCAATATTTGCTATAAGGTTACCACAATAAATTCCAGAGGTCCTAGAAAATAGGTTTTCCCAATATTTAATAATCAAAATAATTCCAGAAAATTCCTAAAAATTCCTAGAACATTAAATATAAACTATTCAATTAAAAATAAAAAAATATCACTAAATTATAATCGGGTGGCGGATGCCACACATAGTCTGCTTCTTCCACTTCCACGATATAGCAGCTCCATCCATTGTAAAAATGAATCCACCTGTAGGCCTCTCACTCTCCACCTTTGAGCACCAGCTGGCATCACTGAAGCCTTCCACTACCGACGGATCTTCGCTGTAGTATAGTGCATATGTCTGAGTCTTCTTGAGATATCTCATCACCCGTTTCACAGCTTTCCAGTGTTCAGCACCTGGGTTACTCGTGAAACGACTCAACATTTCCACGGCAAAAGCTATGTCAGGCCTTGTGGTAGTAGTAGCATATATCAAACTTCCGATTACGCTTGCATACTCCAACTGCCTGACGCTTTCCCCTGAATTAGGCTTCAGCTTCAGATCACACCTGTACGGCATATCGATCCCAGGAAGATCCCGATACCCATAACGAGTGATCATTTTCTCAATATAATAAGACTGTGACAGCGCTAGTCCAGTGTCTGTCCGGATGATTTTGATCCCTAAGATCACATCAGCTTCCCCCAAGTCCTTCATACTGAACTTGCTCGAGATAAATTTCTTTGTCTCTGTGACACAGCTCATATCCGTACCTAGGATAAGCATGTCGTCCACGTACAGATAAACGATCACACCTCTTCCATCAGCGAACTTCGTATAAACACACTTGTCCGTCTCGCTGACCATGTAGCCATTTGACCTTATAACTTGTAATGCCCAGATTTCGTATTACGTATTTAGAATATGTGTATGTATTTTTGACCTATATTGCATGTCTCCCTGATTGATTTAGATTGGCATTTCATTGATTTGATTATCTTGGTTCGATTTTGCTTGATTTTATGTGAACCAACCCACTCCCACCTACCACCACCTTCATTAAATATCCCACTCCTATTTCTCTCTCCACATTAACTTCTTCTTCCCCACCATTACTTCTCCACCAACCTGAGAGAGTGGAGAGCTTAGGCAAGTGCATCTTGCTTTATGGAGGAACCATATTTTTATTGTTCCATTGTCTTCCTTATGTATTTCTAACCCACTTAAGTATTTAGCATTTTTCATTTCCATGGTTAAATTCTTGTAGATCTAGTTTTGTGGTATTTTTGGTTTTCATAAATTTTGATCTATCAAACTTGTATATTTTGCTAGTTGATGGTTCCATGTTGTAGAGAATTCCATTTTACCTAAATTTGACCTACGGGAGTTTGAATTTGGGTTCCTGATATTGTTTGGAGGAGCATGGAGGCCATAGTATTTTCCGTGGACATGTTCTCTATGGGAGCCATTAATTGCACTTTGGCCACATGAGCATTTTTAGCTTGCTAGCCGCATGAGTATTTAATTGTTGCATGGCCCTTTTAATTCAGTTGCTTGCAAGCTTTCATACAATTGCATGCAACTTTGCCTGGGCCGCATAGGCCATTGGACAATTCATAGCCGCATGGCCTTGCAAGCATTATGGCTTGCATGCATTAATTGCTTGTATTACATAATATGCATTAGTAAATAATTCCATGCATTAGTAAGCAATTCCATGCATTAGTAAACAATTCCATGCATTAGTAAATAAATCCTATGCAAGCACTTGCTTGCTTATAACGTTATGGCCGCATGGGCCTATGCCAGGTACTAATTGAGCTGCATAGACACATTTGCAAGGCCATGTAGCATGGCATGGCTATTAAAGTATTGGCCGTATGGGAGTGCTAAACTTGCTTTAAGCTTGGTGGCCGCATATGCCCCTCCAATGCTTGCATACGGTTGCATGAGAGCTATTTAATATATTACTTGGTCCTTGCATGCATAGCTTGTTTTGCTTGTAGCTTGCAAGTTTATATATAAATTGCATGCTTATATATTTAATTAGTGTATGCATAAGCAGCTTGCATGGACATATGTTTAGTTAGTTGCATGCTTATATTTAATTGGCCTTGCATGCATATTTTAATGCATGCATTTCCATTATCAGTCACATATGGCCCTTAGGCAATTGCTTGGCCACGTGGCCTTATTTCCATAGGCCGCAGGGCAATATTTGTACAGTTGTATTTTGTGGGCCCTATGACATTCCTTTGCTTGCTAAATGCAAGCTTATCTTGTGGCCGCATGGCCTATATATTATTATTTTAGCCGCATGGCCCTTAGCTTTTAGTTGCATTCAGCAACTTAGATTGGCCGCATGGCCTTACTTTAATTATTTGCACATAGCCATTTTAATTTTAGGCCACATGGCCCCAGTACTTGAGTGGCCACGTGTCCTTTTCTTTTGCGTGAGTGGAAGCTTGCATTTATTGCGGGTTCCTCTCTCTTTGACTTTTCTGGTTGCATAAATATTTCTTGCTGGCCGTATGGCCCCTTCCGCTATTTTCTGGCCGCATAAGCTTTGGCTGGCCGCATGGGTGGCCTCCCACTCTCTTTGGCCACATGTATGTTCTCCCACTTTTGGGCCGCATGGGGTCCACTTTGATTATTTTGTATTTTATTTGCTTGAATTGTGGTCAGAATTTCTTTCCACTCCCAACATGAAAGTTATAGATTTTTTCCTTGGCTTCAAGAATATATATTATATATATATTATTATTTAATTGTGCAAGTTTCTCCCTTCTTGATAAATGACATGACTTGATAGTGACCCGCCGTGGTGCACTCCTGACAAGATAACTTGACCTGACAATTTGACATGATAACTTGACATGATAATTCTTGATAGTGGCCCGAAGTGGCATACTCTTGACAGTGAACCTGGCATGATACTTCTTGTAATGCATGGCTTTGGATGGCCGTATGGGTGGCCTCCCACTCGCTTTGGCCGCATGTATGTTCTCCCACTTTTGGGCCGCATGGGGTCCACTTTGATTGTTTTGTATTTTATTTGCTTGAATTGTGGTCAAAATTTCTTCCCACTCCCAACATGAAAGTTGTAGATTTTCTCTTTGACTTCAAGAATATATATTATAGATATATTATTATTTAATTGCGCAAGTTTTTTCCTTTCTTGATAAATGATATGACTTGAAAGTGACCCGCCGTGGTGCACTCCTGACAAGATAACTTGACCTGACAATTTGACATGATAACTTGACATGATAATTCTTGATAGTGGCCCGAAGTGGCGTACTCTTGACAGTGAACCTGACATGATACTTTTTGTAATGATGTTGCGATGGCTAACATGACACGACAAGATTGAATGGCCTGGACACCGTGCACGATTGTGCTTGTACAAATGAACCCGTCTTGTTTTGCATCATGTCTAGGACGGGGACCCCTGAGTACCATGGTCAGGGGTACCCACTGAAATCGACTAAGGTTAACAACTAGAATAATCCAGTAGTCATGAAGAGATTTTCCAGCTACAGGCAATCCCGTTACCTGGACGCGCTTGTGGATTTGTAGCCTGCCGACGAGTAGGGCACACTTCCAGCACACTGTTATGTGTTGCACCCTTATTGTACTAATATTTGCCTGGATAACCTGGATGGTCTGCATGGCTTGTGGCTGAGGAACATCTCATTGTATATTGCTAGTAACTAGGCCTGTGGTAACCCTAGTTAGTTAAAGTATCAAGCCGTACTTATTGCTTGGCTGTGAATGTTAGATGGAGTTTACTCAGTCTAGTCTTATCTTGGTCCTGTACAAGATTGTTACTTGACCTGATTTCTTATTTTATCTTGCCGATAAATGGTAGGAGAATCCAAGTTCTGTTCAGACGAATGGTTACAACCCCGGTCCTTGTTTGGTTTACGGGTTGTAACCTGGTTATCTGAATAGTTCCATGGTTATCTCATCGTATATCACCTGTCACGCTTACCCACAAGATTTAGAGACGGAGTCCTATTCAGGTGAATGGTTACAACCCCAGTCCTTGTTTGGTTTAAGGGTTGTGACCTGGCTACTTGAATGGTTCCCTCGTACTCCATTATGATTGTTGTTATTCTTTTAATATCAAGCCTTAATTACTGTCTTTTATTATGTAATTATATTCTTGTGCTAATTGCTGGTTTTAGTTCTTAAGTGAAGCCTTCTTTGTGGTACTTGCTCTTTCTGGGGTCTGACCCAGCTGGTTTTGTATGGCCAGATACCGGAGCAGCACCAGAGGATCTACCGACCTTCCAGCCACATGGTGACCACCAGGCGTAACCAGGGCAACGAGTGGGTTTATTTTGGCTCTCCCACTCTATTGTGAAATTATTCTTTTGAGGCGTTTAGCCGTCGAGCAAGTGTTAGCTCGTGTACATTTTACTTACTGTCTGCCTACGGGCTGTAACATGATTGGCAACCTAGGGTTGATCATGTATGACTAAACTCTTGCTAGTCCTCACATTTTATAACGACTAGCTTCATGATCAGCTGAATATGTAATGTTTGGGACACCTTTCTATTATATATTTGGTGGTCTTACATCTTGTAACATTTACTTACTTACTTGTGATTGAGACACTAGGCTTGTCATTGACCATAAGAGACTGTTGGCTTGTAGATCAACCCTCATATATCTAGACAGCCGTGACCGTATAGTGGAGTGGATCCCATTTCATTATACGTAGCTGGCTATGTCTGCCTCCGCTCTCCAGTGTTCTGGTTTTGGGACATGACATAACTTTGTCAAATTTCTCATGCCACATCTTGGGAGCCTGTTTAAGACCGTACAAAGATTTCACCAACTTGCAGACTTTGTCTTCAAGACCCTTGACGACAAATCCTTCTGGCTGTTGCATATAAATCTCTTCGGTCAGTTCGCCATTTAGAAAAGTTGTTTTCACATCCATCTGATGTATCACCATCTTATGTATCGCTGCGAGAGCAATCAACATTCTGATGGTAGTCATCCGGGATACTAGAGCATACGTGTCAAAGTAGTCGATTCCCTGCTTCTGAGAAAACCCTTGGCTACTAACCTAGCCTTGAACTTGTCAATAGTTCCGTCTGCTTTCATCTTCTTCTTGAAGATCCATTTGCATCCGATGGGTTTCGCTCCTTCAGGAAGATCAACCAACACCCAAGTGTTATTTGAGGTGATAGAATCAATTTCATTGTCAATCGCCTCCTTCCAGAAAACTGTGTCTCTGGTCTTCATCGCCTCATCATAGGTAAGCGGATCTGCTTCCACATGATAGGAGACAAAGTCACTTCCGAAGTCCTTCGGCCTCCTCACTCGCTTCGTTGACGGCTCAGCGAGATCTGGTTCAACCGTTGTTTCAACAACAACATCTTCTTGGACCACATCTTCATTGAAGACCTGCGCACCCTCATTATTCTCCGGAACATCCGCAAGAACAATATTTTTGTGCCTTGCAAATTTATCTTCAAAATATTTTGTGTTGCGAGATTCAATGTTATGATTTGACTCAATATGAAGAAATCTCCGAGCATCACTCTTCTCGGTATACCTCAAGAAGATCATCTTAGTAGTCCTTGTCCCAAGCTTCTGAATCTTCAGATCTCGAAGCTTGACATATGCCAGACACCCCCACACTCGAATGACATTCAAGTTAGGTCTGACTTTGAACCAGAGTTCATGAGGAGTAATGTCAGAAGTTGCATGAGGCACCCTATTTAGAATAAAAGTGGCCGTCGGTACAGCTTCTCCCCAGTAGCACTTAGGAAGACCCGCAGTCAACAGCATTGAGTTAATCATTTTTGTTAACGTTCTGTTCTTCCTCTCTGCTACTCCATTTAATTGAGGAGAGTACGGAGCCGTAGTCTCATTGACAATTCCATGTTCTTTGCAGAACGATACAAATTCATGAGACCTGTACTCCCCACCTCGATCACTTCTTATTCTTTTGAGTTGTTGTCCAGTCTGCCGCTCAGCTTCGGCTCTGAACTCCTTGAACTTCTCGAATGCTTCGTCTTTAGCCTTCAGCAAGTAGGCGAACGCATACTTTGAGAAGTCATCGATGAAGGTTATGAAATACTTCATCCCGGCCTTTGTAGAGAACTGTTTGAAGTCACAGATATCGGAGTGTACCAACTCCAGAAGATCTGTACTTCGATTAACCCGATGAAAGGGTTTTCTTGTGATCTTTGTTTGAGCACAAACTTCACATTGCTCTACCTTACCTCCACACTTGGAGATAAGTCCTAGACTAGACATTATGTTTATTCGTTTACAATGAACATATCCTAGCCTATTATGCCATAACTCAAGAGTATAAGCAGAATGAGTGATTTCATTAATCACATTAATTACATTGGACTGATTTACAAGCTAAATTTTGAACATTCCTTCGGTATAAAAAGCTTTCCCAAAATATGTTCCCTTGATAGACATCACCATCTAGCCAGCATTGATGTCCATCATGAGGCCTGCGTTGCAGAGTAGGCCTCCTGAGATCAGGTTCTTGGCGATAGCAGGTACGTGCTTCACGCCTTGAAGCGTTAGAGACTTCCTCGAAATCAGCTTCAATTCCACCATCCCGATCCCGAGTACTTCAGCTTGTGCCTGGTTCGCCATCATAACCACTTCAGAAGTAGGTATGTAGGTGGTGAACCACTCCTTACTGGAGCAGATATGGCAGGAGGCTCCAGTGTCTACCCACCAGTCAGAGTCAGTCCTTACCCGCATCAACCTGTACAATCATAGCAACAACGTCAGCGATCATAGATACCTTACTAGGCTCTCCTTGCTCTGATTGCTTGGTCTTTGCTTTGCATTCACTTTTGAATTGGCCCTTCTTGCCACACTTGAAACAAGGCATCTGAGACTTTGCCTTCTTTCACTTGAAGGAAGTCCCCTTCACGTTCAGATTGTTAGGGTCCTTTTTCTTGCTGTGGGAAGCCGCCTGCTTTTCCCTTAGTTCCTTGGTATGAACCAGATTGGCGTTAGCCAATTGCTTGGACAGTGCGTCCACCTTCAGTTGAGCCCGTATCTGGTCCTCAACATAGATTTCCTGTAAGAGATCTTCAAGACTGATCTCAAGCTTCTTCATATGCATATTTGCATAGAACTTACTCCATCCAGCGGGGAGCTTTGAGACAATCCCTCCAAAAACAAACTTGTTGGGGAGGGGCATCGCCTCATCTTCCAACTTCCGTCGCAGCTTCAGAAATTCTTTTACCTGCGGCAACATGGACTTTTCATCCTCAAAGAGCCATTTGTGATATTTTTCAACCACAAATATCTTGCTCATGTTCTTGTCTTCTTCGTACAGTTTCTCCAGAGACTCCCATATATCTTTAGCAATTAGTTTTTTACTGTAAGATTCTGCTAGAGAATCCTCCATAGCATTCAGGATAAGCAGCCTGCAAATGCTATTCTCCCTTCTCCACTTGGCCTGAAGTTTAGTAGCCGTAGTAATGGCGGCAGCAGACCCAGTATCTGGAACAGTAGGTTCCTTTTCAAGAAGTACGTGATCAACGTCTCTGAGTTAAAGAGTGAGATAAACCTTCCTCTTCTAGACTTGATAATGCTCTCCATCAAACTTTTCTAACTTACAAAAGTCAGTATTGAGGAGTGAAGCATTAACGTTTTCCATCGTAGCAATAAAGCTTTGAGATTGTTATTGCCGGGGCACAATTTTTCGATAGAAAACTGAGAAGATGAAACAATTATAAAAACAATGTTCCAATGCAATACTTCTAGGAAGGTTGCGCGAGTATAACGAAGATCTAAAAAATCTCATTTTAGTATTACGAAAATCTAAAAAGATTTCGTAATCAACAACAATCGATCGTAGTACTTCTAAAAAGAAGATACAATCAGAATTACTGGCAGCAATGAAGAAGGTGACTGGTGAAAGATGGAAGAACTCCTGCTGGGGTGAATAATCACCGTTGCTCAAAGCTTTATTCGCCCTACACGAACAGCTTTCAGGAACCAGCAAGTTCGTCGGAGAACTTGGAACACTTCTGCTCTTTTGACTCATCAGATGGATACGAACTCCCGTGTAAAAGTAACACTGGTGCGGCGCCTTTCCTCTCTCTCGAAGGCTGCTGGAATTCGTAAGCAAATTCTGATCAAAACTGTGTTAAAGAACACTTCTGAATTCTCTGTTTACTTGTGTTAAAAAACACTTCATAAAATTTTTGTAGTGGCTTCTATTACTTGTATATCTAGCCTTGTGAGAGAGAGTATGCCTTATATAGGCCCTGCAGCAACTATTCGGTTACCACAAAGTTAGGGACATGGTAAAAACTACCCAACAAGAATTTAGGATTGGATTTGGTTTTCCGCTGTGTCGTGTCCTCGGGGCTGACTTGGGGACACGGGGTTCTGGTGTATTGTCTGGATGATCAAGATTGGGATGTAGACAAGGACACAGACACACGGATCCGGACACGATTGGTATTATAATTTCTATGGTGGACACGGACACTTGGGCATGAAATTTTGGACTGGTTATGTTGGTGGTGGTGATGGAGTTGTTTGGTGACATTGTCACGCCCCAGTACCAAACTACGGAGATGGACTAGGCCAGCTACTCCATATGAGGTATTCAAACGTCATATGGCGATCGTGGCTGTCAAGAGACAAGGGGGTGCACGCTACATTCAAGTCACCTATGGTCACATAGAACATCTACGTCTCAATCATTCAAAGCAGAAATCATCAATTAATGAACATAAGATAAAGCAGTAAGGCGTCCCTAACCGCTTCATCAAATGGTCATGGGGTTCTAGCTTTATAAGGTAGCTAGCTGTAGCCTCCCTTCCCGAAATTTTGAAATTTTTTTTATTTTTTTTATAAGGTGATTTTTAGATTTTTATGAATAATTATTTTAATTAATTATTACGGTAGATGATTTTAGCCATGGTTGAGATTTGGAGTACAAGGTGACTAGAATTATGGCACGGGTAGTGCAGTGGCATGCTTTGACTAGTGTATCAGCCATGCCAAGGAAGACAGAGCCATATGATGTCCTAACTAGAAAACCAGGCCAAGTTATGACATGACCATTTTAAATAGTTAACTATCCATTATAATATTTTTGACGTCTAGGTGACCGGGTTGTACCAAACTAGTGCAAATTGGACCCAAACCAAGCCCAAGCCTACCTAGACGTACTTTTAGGTATGTACAAATATTTCCTAGCTTTTTGGTAGACTTAACGATATTTCCTAGGTATTTGATTATTTATACAAATGGATTTATTATTATTATTATTATTTATTGAGATTTTTATCTAATATTATTATTATTGCGTAATAAATATAATGTATATGTGTATATGAATATATATTGTACATGTCTCTTTGTAGTATATATAGTATACATTAATGTATGTGTGTGTATATATATAATATATATCTATAAATAATATGTGTACTTGTATATA
>JANAVB010027800.1:5959611-5963526 GCA_029216955.1 Iris pallida | reverse complement strand
TATTATATATATATATATATATATTTTAGGTGTGTAATAACTATATATATATATAGGATTAATTAAAATATATATATATATATATATATATAAATATATATATTATATCTAATATATATATATATATATATATATATATATATATATATAGGATTGATTAAGAAGGGAACCCCAGCCAGTCGGGCCAGGCCAGAGGCCCAAACCCAGGGTCGAGACATAGCGGCCCCATGCCCTGGCCACCCGACTAACCCCATAGATTTCCCATTCAGCCAAACCTCACCTGAGCCTCCATAGACCAAGCTAATACTCCAAACCCAATCCCCTTAATCCCATACCCGAGCCCAGGTTTCTTCCCCCGGCCGAGCGGTTCTCGGATTTAGTAATATATTATATAATATATATTATATCTATATATATATATCTATATATATAATATATATATATATATATATATATATATTATATATATAAACGTAGAGAGAGAGAGAGAGAGTTCGAGAGGTCGCCAAACCCTAACCCAGAGCCGCGTCGACCCCCAGCCTGGGCAACCAACCGCCGACGCGCCGCCGCGCGCGCGGCCACAGCCGCGCGGGTGCGTGCGCGCGCGCGCGAGAAACTAAGAGGACAGCAGTAACGACAGCTATCGTGCCAACTTCGTGTCGATATTTCTCCCATCTCGTTCGTTTGTTTCGCAAACGAATTGCAAGTAAATACCTAACCTTACCCTCTGTTTTTCCCTTCCACTAGATTCCATCGCCATGCGTCAGATTCTTCGAAAATTCGATCCAAATCGAAAAATCTCGAAATTCTGATATAGAGACTGTCCCAAAGTCCCCAGTTTCAGTCCCAATTTCTTGCAACCCAGGGATCAAATTCGAAATCCACCTGAAGGCATTTATTACAACATGTAGGGCTTCGAATCCCTCTTACGGAATTTGAATTCATCGACTATGCGTCGAGAAATCGAATCCTAAAGTTTTCCAAAACCTGTTTTAAAAACATAAAATTATTCCCAAGACGTGCATCACGCCAATCGGGACGACGTGGTCGCGAACCGAAAGCATCGAAAGCTGCGTAACGGCTTCGTGGTCGTGTAGGCTTTGACGGAATTCAAATTGGTCGCGTGTGCGCGAATTTGATGCGTATCCGTCGAAATTCCCCGTATCGTGCACTTTGCAAATTCTCCAATTACTTTGTGCACGCTCGTCAGATCGAGACAAAACTTGTGCCATCAGGACCGTATCGTTTTTCTGGTCCTGCATGCCAAGTTTGGTCCAAATCTGAGACAGTTGAATCGAACGTCGTTTTGCGGGCCCCACGGTCCCACTCAACGAGCGATTTTGTGCACGGCCCGCCGGAATCCAACTTTGGACATACGGTTGGGTTCGTATCGGAAAACCGGATCCGTAGACATGTAGTTTGATGACTTTAGAGACCGTTGACTCTGGCACGCTTTTCGGTGCAAAACGGGTCCAACGGCAGACATCATTTTCGTCCGAAATTACCGTTTTGCCCCTGTATCCAGAATTGGACTTAAGGACAGGCTATCCTAGCTAATTTGACCCTTCTGGACACGTTGGTGATATTGTGTTTTATCATCCGACAATGTTTGTGGATTTTTTCTATGTCACCATTAGTTAGTCAATTCCTATTTTTTTCGTAATTCGGAATTAGTACAACCTCATAGTTTAATACTTAGAGACTAGAGTTGATCCCCTTTGACCAGGTTGACTATATTAACCAAAAGTCAACTATAGGTCAACCATTGGCTTAGTTGACCCGGATTGAATTAGAACTTGACTAGTTGACTTAGTTTGACTCTAATTTGACTTTAGTTGACCTAGTGGACTTGTTGATTAGACTTTGACCTAGAAGGACCTATTACATCTAGAATGCACTGTAGATTACTTTTATGTTAGACTCTTTGTGACTTGTGATTGCTCTAAATAGGACACTGTGACTCCAGTTGGACATCTACATTTATCAGCGGCTTGGATTACCAGGCGAGTACATTCTCTGATCTTTTCATGCTTCTTTGGATATGTACTCTTGTTATAGACTAGTATACTTGATGCTGACATGACGTTCACACGGATCGGTACCCTATGGATCTTTTCATGCGATGTTATCCCCTCGGATACATCGAGTATGTCATGTTTCATGTACTTTATCATGTTCATCATGTACTCCATGTATTCACTTTTATCCATGTGCACTCATATGTTATTCATGTACACTCATGACCATATGAGCTCCATGTATACAGTAGTTGTTATCCATGTGCAATAACATAACATGCTTCGATCCTTGTGTATTGGTTGGGGCAGGGAGAGTGTAGTTGGTTATGTGATCATTATCCCCAGTAGTATCCATGTGCATTCCATAGTTGTATCCATGTGCAACCCAAGCTGTTTACATAACCAATTCATGCTCTGATTCACGTAGAAGGTTATATTCTTTATTTATCATATTATATCTCAGTTATCTTCTCTCTTGTTGATTTCTTTACAGCGATTCATGTATAGTTTTCTATAGCTTGCTTTATATGTCCATTCCTGATATGAACTGTTGTGAGAGATATGTGCTCGTTCCTGTCCTGATTGGACCCGTTGATAAATTTTACAGGTACTTGGAGTTCACAGTTAGCCTAGAGGACACTGGTAGAGCTTGGAGTATTTACCGAGAGTTGTTATTTTTTGTATTGTTGTCTTAGAGTTGTATTTGAATCTTGTGTTTGTTTAAAAGAACTGTTTTACTATCACTCCTGGTTCTCTCTCTTGTGGATTATCTTATCTATTTATCGTGCTGTTATCTATCTTTAGAGTTGTGATTGAGATAGTATCCTTGTGTTGTCCTCCGTCTGGAGAGTATAGCATATTGTTTAGATGTGATTATGACCTAGAACAGCGTTCTACCGCCGACACTGCGGCGTAGGCTGGACGTACCCACGTCTCGTGCCCTAACGCTAGGGTGCGGGTCGTGACACGTTTTTAGTGGTGGCCCATGCAGGTCGAGATTCGCATTTGTGCGATTTCGTAGTAGCGCGACGACTTAGTTGTACTGCTACGAGCCTGCTATAGAGTATAAGAAATAAGGTGTTAGAATTAGAGATACTCAATCACACTTTGGATCCTTGAGAGATTCCAGGGACGACCCTTGAGAATCTCATTACGAATTTCGATTTGAATTCTTTTCCTCTTGAATTTGATCTTGATTGGTTCATCTCTTTTGAGCGGATCTTCATTATTCCTTCCTTACCATTATTTCTTGTATTCCTATTTTTCTTAAACTCTGTCGTACCTACATACTTTGTAACCCTTGAATCTTCGTATTTTTCATGGAAAAGGTTGAGGAAGTATCGAAAATCATGTAGCTCGAAAATAATTGAACTGGTTATCGTGTGATAATTTTGTAGGAATCTAAAAGGTTGGATGTTAACATGGAAACTTGAGAATCATATGTGGTAAAGGTCTAGGATAAAATCAAAGAGATGTATACTACCAGTCTGGAAACAAACCACACTTAGAGAAAACTTGGTATGAATAATTCGTAAGTGTATTTCAAAACTGATGAGGATATTCAAGATCAACTTAGTTTGAGAACTTCAAATTTTGGTTATTGATTCTCGGGTAGTTTTACCCTAAGGCTTTAAAGAAGGTTAGTAATGGAAAAGAGAATTAAATTGTATTCAATAAAGATATGAAATTGAACAAGATATTGTAAGAAAATGACTAGGGATAGAGAGGACACAAGGCTATGAAAATTTGGACATTGTTGTGAATTTAAAAAATTTTTTTGAAGAATAATATTCATGGGTGTATGTCGAAGAAAATATGAAGGTTGATTTTACGATGGAAAATAAGTTTGTAAGTCCTAGAGGTTTTGGGAATTGAATGATACGAGAAAACAATTTAA
>JANAVB010027800.1:5942111-5954611 GCA_029216955.1 Iris pallida | reverse complement strand
TCTCTAGGTGTCACCATTAGTTAGTCAATTCCTATTTTTTTCGTAATTCGGAATTAGTACAACCTCATAGTTTAATACTTAAAGACTATAGTTGATCCCCCTTTTGACCAGGTTGACTATATTAACCAAAAGTCAACTATAGGTCAACCATTGGATTAGTTGACCCGGATTGAATTAGAACTTGACTAGTTGACTTAGTTTGACTCTAATTTGACTTTAGTTGACCTAGTGGACTTGTTGTTTGGACTTTGACCTAGAAGGACCTAGTACTATCTAGAATGCACTGTAGATTACTTTTATTTCATGTTAGACTCTTTTGTGACTTGTGATTGCTCTAAATAGGACACTGTGACTCCAGTTGGACATCTACATTTATCAGCGGCTTAGATTACCAGGCGAGTACATTCTCTGATCTTTTCATGCTTCTTTAGATATGTACTCTTGTTATAGACTAGTATACTTGATGCTGACACGACGTTCACACGGATCGGTATCCTATGGATCTTTTTATGCGATGTTATCCCCTCGGATACATCGAGTATGTCATGTTTCATGTACTTTATCATGTTCATCATGTACTCCATGTATTCACTTTTATCCATGTGCACTCATATGTTATTCATGTACACTCATGACCATATGAGCTCCATGTATACTGTAGTTGTTATCCATGTGCAATAACATAACATGCTTCGATCCTTGTGTATTGTTTGGGGGCAGGGAGAGTGTAGTTGGTTATGTGATCATTATCCCCAGTAGTTATCCATGTGCATTCCATAGTTGTATCCATGTGCAACCCAAGCTGTTTACATAAACAATTCATGCTCTGATTCACGTAGAAGGTTATATTCTTTATTTATCATATTATATCTCAGTTATATCTTCTCTCTTGTTGATTTCTCTTTACAGTGATTCATGTATAGTTTTCTATAGCTTGCTTTATATGTCCATTCCTGATATGAACTGTTGTGAGAGATATGTGCGCGTTTCTGTCCTGATTGGACCCGTTGATAAAATTTTACAGGTACTTGGAGTTCACAGTTAGCCTAGAGGACACTGGTAGAGCTTGGAGTATTTACCTAGAGGTTGTTTATTTTCTGTATGGTTTGTCTTAGAGTTGTATTTGAAATCTTGTGTTTGTTTAAAAAGAACTGTTTTACTATCACTCCTGGTTCTCTCTCTTGTGGATTATCTTATCTATTTCATCGTGCTATTATCTATCTTTAGAGTTGTGATTGAATAGTATCCTTGTGTTGTCCTCCGTCTGGAGAGTATAGCATATTGTTTTAGATGTGATTATGACCTAGAACAACGTTCTACCGCCGATACTGCGGCGTAGGCTGGATGTACCCACGTCTCGTGCCCTAACGCTATGGTGCGGGTCGTGACACTAGCTCCGAGAGTCAAAGTTACATAATTGTATTCAGCTGTAGTCTGATTTAATTACAATTGTGCAAAAGACAAAATGTCTAGATTAGTCGGCTAAACAGGTGCCGGTGGCTAAATGCCAGGACATAAATAACGATACAAGAGTGGTAGAGAAGAAACCCACTCGAGTCCTGCGCCAGTCATGCTCCTAGTATGCACCATTGACGTCAGGGAAGAATGTCGGATCCTTAGGCTCTGCTACGCGATCTGGCCCAACAAAACCAGCCGGGTCAGCCCCGAAATAGCAAGTACCACAAGGGAGCACAAAAAGTGAGATAAAACCCAGTCATAAAATAATAATAATAATAGTAAGCTTCCGATCGTAACCTCGGTCTACAGCCTGTCCTAGCACGATAGACCAATCCAACAACCAAACAAGGACATGGGTCGGTCCACGAACCATGACAGTCCGTGTCCCTCGGCTACTAGCGGAAAGCCCAATCACAGTCAAGTCGTTTTTCAAGCGGCCATTCATTCCTGCGGCTTTCTATATTTGGCAGAGTTATCCCCGTTATACTGATTTAAAAGGAATCCTCAGATCGTGTCAAGCCAGCAGGGCTAGCCAAACCATAAGACTTATAACACTTTGATGATGCACCAGTCCCCCGTAGGGCTACCGCGCTAAGACATTTAACACAAAGCTCGTAGGAGTCGGATATAGCTATTCGCTATAGGCGAATGAAACCATATCCGTGGCGGCCAACCCGGTACGTCAGGACTGGACCTGGGGTGGCTAGTATGGCACGATCTCGGGATTCTTCCCACCCAATGCATCTACTAAGTTAGTTGCCTAGTTAATCCCTAGGTTATCCTCAGAGTTCACATGTTGACTCCCTTAGATGTCGTACATCGTACGAGTAATCCAAGAAGGGATCCGTACTGGCTCAGTGATTCGTACGTATATTTCCCCTTCTTGGTGTAATGCAACACACAATACATACCACGTCATTACCAACGACCATTACTATATAAATGCTGGACTCTTGGGAGAACTGGCAGGTATCACAAAGGAACACTTAGCGCATAGGATAGCACCTCGGTGCTCACATAGGTTGTACCGTTGTACACACATAGGATCATCCAGCCTTCACATAGGTAGTCAGACTAGAAATAAAGACTAAGACCCAAGGGAACATGCGGCCATGGCTCATGCGGCTGGAAAATGCCGGTGTATGCGGCTGAAAAAAGTCATGCATATGCGGCCCGAGAGAAAGGGTCGCATGCGGCTCAGGGAGCTACGTCCCATGCGGCTAGAGAGTCGCTGGGCCTATGCGGCTGGAGAAATGGTCAAGGCGCATGCGGATGGAGGGTGAGATCTCATACGACTGGAGAAGGACAAAGCCCATGCGGCTGGAGAAGAACAAAGTCCATGCGGCAGCGTTCTAAAGTAGACTTCTGCGGCTGAAATACTTATGTGGCTTCCTTTCTTATGCGGCTGCGAAGTGCAATGTGGTCGAAACTGCCCAACGCTATGCGGCTCAGACGCTCATGCGGCTGAGAATTGCACATGCGACTGCAATGCTCAAGCGGCTGCTTTGCTCCTGCGGCTGGGAACTGCTCATCTTCCCTGCCAGAGCCGGCGTAGGAGAACCACGGAGAACCCAAATGTTGCTTTGGCCATAACTTCCTCCAAACAGGTCGGAATCTAACTTTACAAAGGTCAAAACTGTGTAGAATCAAAATTCCTGCAACATAGTACCATTGGTTTTTGAAAATAGCCAGATTTGATAGATCAAAACCATAAAAACCCATGAAACCCTAGATTTTAAGAACTTAGATCTACACAAATCTTGCCATTAAAATCAAAGATTTCAAGAACTAAACTTGTAGAGAATGAAGAGAAGAACATTATAGAGAAATAATAACAAGAAAAATCAAGAATGGAAAAAAAAATGCTAATCTCCACTTCTGAGCAAGGTGTACTTGCCTATGGAGTGGTGGTTGAAGGAAATAAATGGAGGAGTGAATGAAGAGAGAGAGTGAGGAAGAGATATTAAATAGGGGTTGGGTTGGTTTAAGAAAACCCTAATCCCTAACCACTTCCACTAATGACAAGGCTAAAAAGGCTACATGTCATCATTAATAAATAATAGACAAAACTTTATGCACATGCTAAATACAGATACCGTCTACAGAATTCATGAAGATTACGTATATCGGGATCGAGGAGTGACAGACATGGGGAAGAGACGCGATGGACTTTCGGTGGTGACGCGGAGGCTGGTAGATTGTTTGGAGTTGATGGAGGGAGGTAGAGTTGTTGTATGTGACAGATGTAGATGGGAGGATATGTGGTGGTGTGGTTGGGCGTTCTTTGTGTTGTGTCAGAGATGGTGGAGGCGGAGTAACAATGACGGTGAAGATGACGACTTAGGTTTGGCCGGAGGTGTCGGCCAGGAAATTGGGGCTCCGGGCAGAGGGTGGCTGGCCCGCTGGTGGCGGATGGTGCTTGACAGGATCCTGGGTTTAATATTGTTTACAAGGAGCAATAAGAGTAATTGGCCTATATATATGTATACAGGGAGAAAGTGAGGAGACCAGGTCGGCAAGGATGATAAGATGATAGGGTACAGAGGATATACTATATATATTTTTATATATCCTATATGATTTAAGATTCATTTTTAATGTAGAAGTACTTTAATCTAGATACATAGGTAAGTATCTAAAAGTTCAATAGATAGTACTTATAATTAATTTAAGTCAACCAAAATATCTAAAAACAAATTTAATTTAATCTTAATCCAATAGTTAATCATACCAATAATTTAAATCGACATTTATTATTATCCAATAATTTAATATTACTAATTCGAATATTAGCCAATAAAACAAACAACTTAAATAATTAATGTTTATAAAAATAATTTAAATCATATAACTTCAAATTCGAAATCAAATATTGGATATCATCAAATATTTATAACAATAAATCTACAAAACCTTTTTTTCTATTTATTATTGTTCTAAAATATTTATATTTTAAAACCATTTTAGAAAATAATCCTTTTATTATTCAAAATAATTATGACTTCAAACTATTTTTAGAAATCAGCTAATGATAACATCCAAAATAATGTCAAAACATCCCTTCGTGATTCCAATAATATAATTGAATAAAATATTTTTATTAAACAAAGTAGTACTCCCGAAACATTTAATTTTGAAATTTAGTTTTTGATAAAAGGTAATATCGTTTGCAAAGTTTCGACGAAATATTACCTTTGAGCACAATAAAATAATATAAAAAATTGAAAAATTCAGGAAGAGGAGTTATAAATTCGGAATTGTTCGATCACTCTAATTTGTGAGGCAACCAAGATTTAAATATTACTGCTTTGTATTATTAAATCTTAGGAGTAAAATATTTGACTAAATTAAATGCAACCACTTGTGCTTGTGTTATTTTTCTTCGTCGATCTCAGTGATTTTAATATGCTACTAGATTAAACCTTTAGCGCTTGTCTGGAGTTGTTTAGTAGTTAAGGTTAATTAGGTCGCTTGTTACTAACTAACTGTGGCTAAAAGAGATAGAAAAGTAATTCCAATGATGAATATTCATAATACATATCAATATATGTTTGCATCTATGATCAGTTTCAAGATTCTGATGGTAAACGTTGACTTAGACCAATATTTGTTATTTCAATTTATTTAGTTATTCTACTTGCTCTTCTTAAATTTATTTTATTATATTCAAAACTCTCTCCCCCCATCCTTGTCCAAATAGCATAAAACTACAATTATTGCTCTCCATGGGTTCGATCTTACTCTCACTACTACATATAATTTTAAGAATAAATGTTTTATTTTTGGGTGCCTGCGACAGCACACCATTCGCCCTGTGACTCTAAGGTTGGGTGAGTTTTCTCAGCCATGGTTTACTTGTGAGCTATGATATTGTACTTCACCGTCTATATAGTTCATGTGTAGTTAGTTGTTCTCATTCGTATATTGACTGCAGTAAATGTTATGCTCTAGTATATCTTTATCAATGTCTATTGATATGCTATATTTTAGATACTTGGCTTGTATATTATGTGTCTTGTTATGTCCCACTGAGAACCTAGACTTTTCTTCAAGTATTCGCTGAGCTATCAAGATAGAATAGATTATAAATGATGATTGCTCTCCAGGATTTCTAGTATATTTAGTTGATGCTGTCATCTTATTCTTTCTTATTTATATTTTGTCCTATAATGACTCATGCTGCTATTATTGCTTTGTATTTTACAAGCTTCATCTTTTTTCTAGCTTGTTCATGATATATGTGTTATTGGGGATCTACTCTAATATATTTATCTATTCTATAATCAGTGTATTGCGGCTTTGTTCAACCATAGTGCACTTGGCTTACTATTTTTATTAATATTTTATGGATTGTGATATAGTTGACTTGACATTTTAAACAGTTATATTTGACCTTATAGACAGCTTAAGTGTATTACTTAAGGGTTTCCATGGATTGGGTTCGTCCTTGAGTATGTAGTAGCTGGCCGTGTCACGTACTGGTCCTGTGAGTTTTGGGACAGGGGCGTGACAGGTTTTTTGGTGGCCTATGCAACTCAGAGAATATCGTCTAGGTTACGTTACTGTAACGAACGAGCCTGCGCTAGGATAAAATCTGATAGAATTTTCAATCCATAACTGCCTTGACATTTCTTTTGGAATTTCTCTATCGTTCTTGAGCCTCGTATTTTGTACTCAACTATTATCCTTTGCTTCTCGTGCCATTGCTTCTCGTTCTTTCCTATTTCGGAGTGACGAATGCTCGTACTTTATAGAATTATTACTATCCCTTAGACAAATTACATAAATTGGTTGTTCTTGACAAATTTTGGTTGCCTTGACAGATATAAGCGGTATTAGGGATGCCATATGCCATAGGTATATAATGGTACTGATTTTTATGAAGAATAGCAACTAGTAGACAAAGGTTTGTTAATTTTATGGCAACGTGTGTTTGAAAGAGTAGTGCGATCAAAGGTGGGTAGACGCCCTTGTAGGACCGTTGAGCACCTCTAGAGGGGGAGGGGGGGTGAATAGAGTGTGTACGTGTGCAGTAGAAAATAATCACCAATTAAAAGTATTAAGCAGTTATATATTATGGCAGATAAAAGATGGTAAATAAAATACGGTAAAGTAAGAGTTAAGAATTCAAACTCAGTGAACACCATGGTATATACTGGTTTCCCTCTGAGAGGACTAGTCCAGTCGTGAGTACTCTTGCTTGCTGTTAATCTACTATGGCACAAGCTTTAACTGAGTGCTTGCAACTCATACAACACCGTGCTTGGTGACAAGTGCACGACCGACTTCACAACACCGTGCTTGGTGACGAACGCACGACCGACTCCAGAAGGCAATTGGAAAACTGGAACATTTTCTGAATACAGCCTCCGATACAACTCTTCAACACCAAACTCTAGATTAAACATAAACTGTACTGGCTTGGCTAAGAGTCGTAAAGGCTTAGATATGAAAGTAAAAAGCTCAGAACACTTTAGATAGAGGAGAAGAGATGAAATTGGATGATTTAAATGAATGGTAATCTCAACTCTATTTATAGTATTTTTGGGGGACCGAACTCGAACAGAGTTCGGGCAGAGTTCGGATGCTAGAATTTCGCATACGAACGTTGGATACAGATTTGGTGGGAACTAAAATTCAACCCAGATCGAACTCGGACCGAACTCGGTCAGAGTTCTGTCAGAGTTCTGCTGGGTCAGAACAATAAGGAATGGACCAAATTTGCATAGGTTTTGGGCTTTTTTGAATTGTGGATATTTGGGATACGTAGGTAGGCTTAGTTTTGTTTGTGGACTAAAAAAAACTTAAGCCAGTACCGTTCCGATCAATCTCATATTTTTTCTATACTCAATAAAAGGAAAAATACAGAATAAATATGAAAACTAATAGCCCATTTGATGACGCCTTTCTCTAGACAATTGAGCAGACTTGAAGACGCCTTTTTCCTTGACGACAATCGTCCAAAAATAAACAGATCTAGAAATCTGAATACCTTTCGGGGGCTTCATCCCCGAACCCTTAACGGGGGGGGCGCTGCCCCCTCTACCCCCGTCCGCTGACCGGGCAGCGGAACCCCTGATGCGAGGCCCCGGATAAGTCGTTAGGCGGTTCAGAGAAATCTTCTTGTATTATGCCGTCTTTTGTCCATCAATAATTATTTGTTGCATATGCCCTGGTTTGATCATACTTACTGCTTGCCTGCAAGTATATGTTAGACAAATAAAATAATATGATGCAGTATGATACAAACATAGCAATATTGATATAGTAAACATAAGGACAATGCTATGTTTAAGGACAATACTAAGTTTAAGTAGCAACATGATAGTGATTACATGAATATTAGTGACATCACTAGTTAAACTTAATTGATTAGCCATATTAAAAAATATGATATAATCATTGGGCTAACAGTCCTCAGTATAGAAATAAATATATAACCATATTAGGATAAGCACTCATAGTAGTCACTTGATCAGGAATAGAGTAGTAGTTTTAGTGTAAAGATTGACCCTCTACAAGAAAAACCTAAACATAGCCTAACCCAACCAATTAACTATTATGCCCTATTAGTTATATAGTAAGAATCAGACAGAATAATAGGTATCACTTAGCTTGGTCAGGTAGAAAGAGAGTTATATAATTGTGATAATAATGTGGTTAGGAGGATATAGTTAGACATTCAGACTAGAGGATCTCTAGTAGACAAATAAGTTAGAAATCTCTCAAATTTAGGAAGGAGTTAGTGGCCATGGATGTGACAAAAAATAAATATAGATAGTTGAATTAGAATTAGCCTGTCAGTTGTTTCTTTAGGCTAGAGTAGCAAACTTTTAGAGTACGTCTCTTAAATGCTTGAAGACAAGGCGTACTATTTGTTCGATAGTTGAAAAGTGCCTTCTTTCTTTTCATCATTAAGTTGCTTGATAAATTTAAATTTCTAGGACAAAATTATTTTAAGGTGGGTAGATAAACCCCATATTTTTAAAATTTTTAATATTTATTTGACGTAAATAGTGATTTTTGGATATATATTATATATACTTTTAAAAAATATTTATTATATAAAGGGGCCATAGTCATGGTTGAATTTTAGTATGTATGTTGACTTGAAGTATGGCATGGCTAGTGTAGTCGAGTGCCACGACTAGCATACTATCCATTTTAGGAATGTCCCAGTTATATTTTAGTCCCTTGCATGTTGACAACTCGAGTTGTGGCCCAAACCATATTATTAATTAATTAATTAATTAATTAAATAAGTTTTTTGACTTTTTAGGAGATCTGGTTGTATCAAACTAGTTCGAACTTGACTCGAACAAAACCCAAACCTATGTAGGCTTGTAGTACTCTCAAATACCTTCATGTTGATATATATATATATATATATATATATATATATATATGTGTGTGTGTGTGTGTGTGTGTGTGTATATATATAATATAATAATATAATAATATATATATATATATATATATATATATAAATATATATATATATATAAATATATATATATATATATTTTAACCTCCGAGTTTTATTGAAGAGTAGGCGCAAAATGCCGAAGCCTATACAAGTAAGCGCGAAGACGCGACAAAATAAAAGAAAACGAAAAGTGCGAGACGCGCACACCAAAAAGGGGAGGGCGGCCTAAGCCAGAGCCTCCCAGAAAGAGTTGGAGACGTGAGAGCAGCGTCTCCTAGCTTTGAAGCATTGTCTGATGACCTCTCTGTACAGCTGAGGGGGAAGAAGTTGTCGTCCTTCATATCTGAATTTGTTCCTATTTTTCCATAGAACCTAAATCCCGGTGGCAACTACGATCTGATGTCCGTAGAAGCGGGTCCAGTAGTCCAGGAGATCGTAGAAGCCCCCAGTCGGCTGACCCATACTAAGTTTATTACAAAGCTGAGACCAAAGGCCGGTAGCCAGCTCCCCCGAAAGAAAGACGTGCTCAGCAGATTCCGTGGAGTGCTCCATACAGTAGTGGCATCTCGAAGCGAGGCTGAATTCCATAGAACTGATGGTGTCATCCGTCGGAATCTTTCGGCAAAGAGCGCGCCAGATGAGAATAGACCATTTGATGGGAATACATTCCTGCCAAAACTTGGCGTAAACAATGTTCGGCACCCCCGCTGCCTCTGACCACATGTCTGGCGGAGGCCAAAGTGAATGACCCGTACGGGTTGGGGGACCATCTCCAAGTGTCGATCGTGTTAGTAATCTGGAGATTAGCAGCAAGAAGTCTGTTTTCCGCTGGCTGGCCAAGCCAATTCTGACCTTCCTCCAATTCCATCCGGAGCTGCCCTCCCAAAGATCCCTAATAGCGTACCCTAGAGGAGTTAGAATGTTGGGATGTATGATCTCATCTCTAAACCACCGCTCCAGACATGCCGGAGAGCGACCGTCACCCAACTGAAACCGGATAAGGGGTTCAGCGGTAATGTGGCCCCGAATGATGCGACGCCACAATGTCGAGGATCTGTTATTAGAGCTCGCCTCAGACAAATAGGAGAATCTGGAGTACATAGCTCTCATGAACTTCGTCCATAAAGAGGTCTCGATGTGCAACTTCCACCATAACTTAATGGAGCAGGCATCCACCATGTGAGCAAGCCTGCTGAAGCCCAGACCTCCTTCTTCAGTTGGTTTGGCCATCGTCTCCCAACCGGCCCAGTAATGTTTGTCCTTGCCGTCGCATTACCTCCAGAAAAACTTGGCGAAGAGGGATTCGAGGGAGTGGAGCACCTTCAAAGGAGGGAAGCAGACGAGTAGGGTGTACAGTGGGGTCGATGATAGAACGTGTTTGATGAGGATCATTTTGCCCCTGGGGATAGGGTGGCATTGTGCCATCCTGCAATAAATTTGTGGATACTGTCCACGAGGTGCTCGTATATGCCTGAGTTGGCCCTACCATACACAAGCGGGCACCCGAGATATTGGAAAGGGGGGTAGGCCGTGCTGAAGGAGGTCATGTTCGTGAGCAAGGTTGAGCGTGTTCTGTCAGCTTTGTGATAGGTATAGATGACGCTCTTGTTGTTGTTGACGCGTTGACCGGAGCAAGAGGTGTATCTGGCGATCGTTTGCATGACCACCTCGATCGATCCGCTGTCTCCAAAGAAGAAGATGAGGGTGTCGTCAGCGTAAGCCAGGTGAGTGATGAGAGGGCAGCCGATGGTGGTATGGAAGTGGTTGAAGCCAGACATATTGGGCATACTGTTAAGGCTTCTGCTGAGGGCCTCGACCGCAATGATGAAGACGATAGAGGAGAGTGGGTCCCCCTGTCTAACCCCACGAGTAGAAAGAAAGAAACCCGCCGCTTGGCCATCGATGATGGTGGAGAACCATGCGTTGTTGATTGATCTGAAAACGATGTCAATCCATGGTTCGGAGAAGCCAAATGCCCTGAATACCCAGATCATGAATTGCCAGTCCAGCCGATCATACGCCTTCTCCATGTCGAGTTTGATGGCAACGTTCCTCCCCCTCGACGAGAACTTCATACACGTGATCATCTCTTGGACAAGGAGGATATTGTCTGAAATGTTGCGGCCTTTGACAAACCTGCTTTGCTGTTCCAAAATAATCTTGGGGAGGAGGTCGGACATCCGATTGGCGACGATCTTGGATATGATCTTGTTGGTGAAAGTGCAGAGGCTGATCGGGAGGAAGTCTTTGAATGTTTTAGGATTATCTGTCTTGGGGATAAGGATGATGTTGGCGCTGGAAATAGAATTGGGGTATCTGGCCCCTTGGAGAAATGCTTTGGTGGCTTCAACTAAGTCTGTTTTAAACGATGTCCCAGCAAGCTCTGAAGAAAACCCCGTTGAATCCGTCCGGCCCAGGGGCGCTGTGCTCGTTAATGGACCAGACTGCCGTTTTGACCTCCTCCACCGAAGTGTTGGCCAGCTGGGTAGCGTTATCGTGGTCGCTAATGAGGGAAGGGATAACAGACAGAAGCGTCACGTCTTTCACGACTTTGTCTTTGGTGAAGGGGTTGGAGTAGTACTTCACAGTCGCAGCCTGAATACCGGCCTGATCGTCCATAAGGTTTCCTTTTTTGTCGAGAATCCGGTGTAATTTTAATTTGTTTTTGCGTCTTTTGACGCAAGCATGGAAGAACCTGGTGTTCCGATATCCGTCGGTGTCCCAAGTCGATCTGGCTTTTTGCCTCCAAAAATTGGTCTCCACTCTCAGTCTGGATTTAAGAAGGGCTCTAGCAAGGTTGAGAGATGCACGGGCCTCCAGGGATCTGTTAGTGGCAAAAGCGGTCTCCGTACGGGTGACGTCGTCCTCCGCCTCCCTGATAGCCTGGAAGATGTCTCCGTATGCCTCTTTGCTCCAAGCCGAGAGGTCCTTACGAGTAGCTAAAAGTTTAGACGCCATACGGACCAAGGGTCAAGACCTGAGACAGAATTCCACGCATTAGCAACGATGCTCTGGAATTGGGGGTGATGACGCCAGAAGTCGAGGCAGCGGAATGCTTTCTTGTTGCTGGTGTCGTTTTTGCTGATCTAGACAAGAAGAGGGGAGTGGTCCGATTCTGTGGAGTTAAGGTGAGAGAGGTTGGTGATCAGTCCCATGTCGGACCAGCGATCGTTGATCAACGCCCGATCTAATCGGGAGTACTGGTACCGATGTCCCTCCTGCATATTGTACCAGGTGAACACGCTGCCGTAAAAGGGGATAGGGATAAGGTTCCCGAGAAAAGTGAAGTTGTTGAAATCATCCATCGCTGGCTGGGGTGGAGGGCGGCCTCCAAACTTCTCCTCTCTGTTGGACACCGTGTTGAAGTCACCGATGCACAGCCACGGAAGCCCATGTGCATGGACCGCCAGAAGGTCAGCCCAGAGCAATCTGCGCTCGGGGATGTTGCAACTGCCATGGACGGTGGATAGAATGGAACGGGACTTAAGGGCCGGGTGTTCAACCCAACATGTAAGGGCCTAGGGCGAGTCTTGGATGATGCCAAATTTGAAGTCTTGCGTAAGAAGGATCCAGATGTCATTGCCGCCAGCGATGGCATACGGGAATCCTAACTTGA
>JANAVB010027800.1:5912111-5937111 GCA_029216955.1 Iris pallida | reverse complement strand
GGGTATGTTGTTGACATAGAATAGCTAAAACTTAGTGAATAATTTGGCCATTGAATCCAAGTTTATTTTTTGTGAAATAATCAGAACTAATTATGTTTTAAAATATTATTTCATATATTTAAGTCATATTAGAAGTTTGGCGATGTTTGATACAAGTTTTAGGTAGACTAGCTGATATAGAAGTAAACTAGCCATGAATTTTTCCTTAAAATTAAAAATCTATAATTCAGAGGTTAGTTCCATATAAATTATATTTAAATCATTATTTATATAATTTCAGATGATTTATATGCATGTCCTTGAAGTAGGGACTTAACCGTGAATTTTGGAAGTCGGACGCGATAAAACTAGGTCCTGATGTCTCATAAAAATATGTATGTTGTTGTGTATGAATTTAATGGTTCCATGAGGTATTTGCATATTGTTTTTATGGTTAGTAATAATAATTTAGATAATTTAGTCATACTATAATTTTCTTGGTTAAATACTTATAGTAGTTAATTAAATGTTTAGGATCATTGGATTCCAGAAGCCTTGACATGAGAGCGACATTCCATCTTCACAATACGGAATCAGGAAAATACACCTTGCCAAGTTTTTCAATTCATATAGCATGTTTAAAATATTTCTTATTTTATCATAGATTCACATGATTCTAGTCTTAGAATTTATTTTGTTCTTTCTTGATTAGAGACATTTGTCATAGACCTTGTATTTGGTTTGGATATAATTGATTGTTGTACCCATGTGAGTGTTAGAAGCACGAGAACGATTATAAGCACATGGACTATTTTCTTTCCTTAGTGCACTTGATTAACTATTGTTATTATTATTTTATGGATTGAGATTGACTTGACATTTTAAACAGTTATATTTGACCTTATAGACATCTTAAGTGTATTACTTGAGGGTTTCCATAGATTAGGTTCGCCCTTAAGTATGTACTAAGTGGCCGTGTCACGTACTTGTCCCATGAGTTTTGAGACTCGGGCATGACAGTTAAAACCCTTCTTAGGAGCATTGTGTTGACTTGCCTCTGGACTTGTAGTGGTCCTTCCGTGAGCACCGTCGGGCGAGCTTCTCGTGAACTAAGCTTAGATGTCGTTAGGTGCAAATTTTGATGACGATTACTGCCGACCGGATTAAGATCAATGAGAGCCTACCTGAAGCCCGTCAGAGAATGGTAGCCAGCCAAGATTCATCCTTCTGTTGGAACAAGTGAATGCAGGGAAGCTTCGCTCCACCAGGGGTGAAGGACTTTTGAAGTCGGTCTTCTTCTCCGACGATGCCCTCTTCTCCCCAGCCGTAGAAGTGAACAAAATTCGAATAGATTGGTATTTCTCTTCTGGTGGGTCGCGTATGTATATGCCCTCCATGGAGCACCATTTGTCGCTATATGCTTTTAAACTGGTGACAGGTCCGAAGAGGAAAGGAGTCAGGCTGACCATGGAAGAAACGGGATACCGATTAGTTTTATTTATTTTTCTCCAAATGAAGAAGGCATTTGCGAATTATAGGGATCTACCTTCTCGTCCACTCGTGGGTCTGATGCCTAATGTTGCCTCGAACGAATGTCTAACTGTTTGTCCTTTGGCCGGAGACACTTTTTTGAACTGGTTGGCAACAAAGGGATCATATCCAACCGGACAACTTTGGATGGTCGGTTGGGCCCATTACAACCCCGAGTAGGATGCCTTGTCTGGATGGATCCTGGAAAAATACGAGGACATTTTGAGGACGATCGACTTGTTTTTCGCTGTGAGGGCTAGTCGTCGTGGATTGGATACCAACTCGGACCTGTTCATCACTTTGACGGAGCTGTACAACTGCTGCACTAGTACTTTCTTCCTGCCCGATGGCGAGATGGGGCTTTGTCACGACCCGTACCTGGATATTTGGGTACAAATATGTGGGCACGCCTAGCCTACACCGTAGAGTCGGCGGTAGAACAATGTCTAACTAAACATCCAACAAATCACACAAGTATATAAAAAGTAGGTGGAACTGCAAATGTGTACTCAATCACAATACTAAAGTAGATAATAAAAACAAGCAAATAATGTCCCAGAATATCTTAGAGTCATAAGTCTGAAGGACACAAGTCTAAACCAAATAAATATACACATGCCAAGAGTAAAATATCGGAGACAAGAACTTCCTCAAAATTTGACTAATCCCGAAGGGTATATCCATATGACCTCTTGATCCATCATCACTATGCATTCTATAAAACTTCTAATTTCTCTAACCTTTGTCTTGAACAAAATCTATGATCTTCAAGTCAAAATTTATGTCCATAGTTTAGCCTATTCATCTTATCCTCAAATTAGTCTTGTATTCCTTAAGTCCTCCCAAAAATTCAATGTCATTGCCTCAATCATATTCTTATATTCCAATTAATAATCATACTGCTAAATTTGAAATTTTTAACCTCAAAATATGTATAATCTACCAATCATCATTCACCAAAATTTTACTCTATGAAAAATTTAAAAACTTCAATTCGTAATCTCGATTTCACAAATATTACTCTCAATTCAAATAATACCCCAAGAGTTATGAAATCTATGTTTCATTCTCTCCAAATCCTTAATTTTATTATTTTATTCCATATTATCAAATTGATAACTTTTGATTCACATAATTGAATTTTCTTCCGTTGATGTTACCTAAATACTTCAATTAATTTTTATGAATAAAAAGTCATAATCTCGAGACTATAATAAATGACAGTCAACATTTGCATACTTCATAAATTTAATATCCTCAAAATTTATCTATTATGTGAGATTTGACAATCCTTCAAGCTAAATTCTATACTTTTATTGCTTGATTTACTATCATTTCTAATTTCACTCTCAAGGGTATCATAATGTCATCAATGCATCCATCAATATAAGACTAAGGATTTATTCAAAAGTTGTACCATAATTATAGATTAACCTCATACCATGATGTAGCGTGGAATCCTAGTCCCTCTAGGATTCCTTTTCTTTTCCTCTTCCTTTTGGATTCCTTTTTCTTTTCTTTACTTTTTTTATAATCCTATTTATGATAGGATTCTTATTTTGACTTTATCTTTTATTAGGATAGATTTTATCTTTGTTTTATTAGGATTTGGTTGTCACAAAAGTCCTATAAATAGACACCTTTTGTATGTAATTGAGAACAACTTTTAATCAATAAATTTCTTCTTTAAAATTTGAGATTTTGCTCTTATTTCTTTGGTTGTGGACTCGACTGTTCCGTGGATTCGGAAGCCCCTCACTTGAGGTTTTCAAGCAACCTTCGTGCGGATCCCTCACAAGGCCCTCCGTCGGAGTTTTTGCGGCACCGCTTCGCTCTCACCAGGCAACGGTGGTCCAGTTATCGTCATCACCGATCGACTTGGCCATTGACAAGCACAAAGGTAAGCCCGTTCCGCTATCCCGCTGCGTCAAGTGGTATCAGAGCCCCATACAGATCGAGGATTCTAATTTATTTTGGAAACCTTTGGGAATCTTTCTTTTTCAAAACAGCAATGACGAAACCAGTAACGTGCGAGGAGTTTGGACATCCAGTATATATTGTTAGGCGACTACTGTTAACCCCAAAGATTGAAGAATCACCCCAGCACCACAATATCTTCCGAACCCGATGCAAGGTCAAAGACAAGTTATGTGACATCATCATTGACAACGGGTGTACAGAGAACATTGTTTCAAGAGCAATGGTAGAGAAGATGGGACTGACCAAAGAAGCACACCCGGCTCCATATAATTAGCTGGATTCAACAGGGCTACAATATGGTCATCTCAGAAGTTTGTCGCATACCTTTCTCCATCGGAAAGACCTACAAGGATGAAGTCACGTTCGATATTATGACATGGACTATTGCCACATCATCCTCGGCCGGCCGTGGCAATTTGAGAAAAATGTCACTTACCGGGAAAGAGACAACACATATTCCTTCTTTCAAGATGGATGACGTCTCACTCTCCTTCCATTAGCATCAGATGATATTCCTAAGACCAGTCCACAACTACAAAAGGGGCTCGAGCATTCCTACAACAATTGTCCCCTCATAACACCAGTTGTCATTGTTAACTATGAAGACAACAATATTGCGAAGAACAAATCAAAGTCAGATGAATCCATTGTAGATGCTGAATTGAAATCTTCAATGCTTCAAGAAGATATGAATTTGAAGGTTTCTAATCAAGAAACAGAACCAACTGAAGAGAAGGACATGATAATCTTTAGTGAAATTATTGTGGACACTACGAAGATGTATTTTTCACTCCCTCAAGAAAATTACCCGAAAGAAGACAAGATCCTCCCCGAAGATGACGATCAAGAACATGGTGCAGGATCTCTACAAAAAATTATGAAAAGAAGCATTAGCAAAAGTTTACACGACAAATAGAGAATTTCAGTGGAGTCAACCAAGACATTATTATCATCATCATTTTCATCGTCATGTTCATCGACCTTTTCTCTTGAGTGTACGACTCAGCAAGAGAATTTCTCCTGCGATGGAGCATTAAAGAATTTACCAATATTGAAAGCTCCCAATGCCAAAGAGATGAAAGCTCATGGATGTAAGCTTGTGACAAAGAAGGATGGCTCGCGGCATATGTACATAGACAATTGGGCTATCAACCACATCACCATCAGCTGCTTTCAAATCTGGATCCAACCTGATGATGAGTGGAAGACTATTTTCAAGATCCGAGAACTACTCGAATGGCTATTTTTGCCCTTCGGACTTTTGAATACATCAAAGACCTTCATGGCCATCAAGAATCATATTTTGAAGCCATTAACAAGAAAGTTCGTAGTCATCTACTTTGATGATATCCTAATTTATAGCAAGAGTCAAGCTGATTATTTGAAACACCACAGGGAACTTCTCAACCTTCTTCGAATTAAGAACTGTAGATTATTTACTAACCAACTCATCTTCTTGGAATTTGTGACTAGCATCGATGGCCGCAGTGTTGATGAAGAGAAGATTCGAGCAAGCCGCGACTGACCTACACCAAAGATAATGACTGAAGTTCAAAGCTTATATGGTCTCGCCAACTTTCATCCGCAACTTCAGCATTAAGACACACATACCTCTCCAACCTTTAATGTCGTTGATCTTTACGAATACTTTTCATCTAACGAACCACTTTATTTCTGAGAAGAACTCAGGGACGAGTTCTCTTGAAGCAGGGGAGACTGATGTAGCGTAGAATCCTAGTCCCTCTAGGATTCCTTTTCTTTTTCTCTTCCCTCTTGGATTCTTTTTTCTTTTCTTTACTTATTTTTATAATCCAATTTATGATAGGATTCTTATTTTGACTTTATCTTTTATTAGGATAGATTTTATCTTTATTTTATTAGGATTAGGTTGTCACAAAAGCCCTATAAATAGGCACCTTTTGTATGCAATTGACAACAACTTTTAATCATTAAAATTTTTCTTTAAAGTTTGAGATTTGTTCTCTTATTTTCTTGGTCGTGGACTCGACTGTTCCGTGGATTCGGAAGCCCCTCGCTTGAGGTTTTCAAGCAATCTTCGTGCGGACCCCTCACAAGGCCCTCAGTCGGAGTTTTTGCGGCACCGTTTCACTCTCACCAAGCAATGGTGGTCCAGTTATCGTCATCACCGATCGACTTGGCCATTGCCAAGCACGAAGGTAAGCCCGTTCCGCTATCCTGCTGCATCATACCTCTATCCCACAGTGGACAACTGGGGTTCCTCCTATGCGCTCAACCCAAAGGCAATCTTTCATTCTATTCTCACTTGATCCACAATATAGGCACCCCCCTTTCCATTTCTTGCATTAATTCTACGTATGTCCCTACTTCCTACTGTAGAAGCATGAAAAAGAATAAACAAAGGTCTATGCGGCCAAGGATCTCCATGCGGCTCAGAGAGCCCATGCGGCTCAGGGCTCCATGCGGCTCAAGCGTCTATGCGGCTCGGATAGTTCCATGAGACCCAGAGCCGCGTGGCCTTCAACAGCTTTTTCTTTTATCTTTGGCTGCATTTAATGCCCTGACGGCTGACAGCTCTGACATAAAGGTGCAATAATGACTGACATAAAGGCGTGTTCCTAGGGAAGAGGAGAAAATCTCTTCACAACTGGCAGAATCCATCGAGTCCCGAGGCATGCGGCTTCTGTATTTATGCGGCCGCCCACTTCATGCGGCCACCCATCTTCATGCGGCTGCATCCTTTATGCGGCCGCCCGTCAGCATGTGGCTGCCTGTCCTCATGCTGTTGCCCATCTTCATGCGGCGGTTCATCCCCATGCGGCTGCCCATCTTCATGCGGCCGTTCATCCTCATGCGATCCACTCATATGCGGCTCTGCCAAGATGACCCAATGGAGACACGTGGCACTTTTTACGACGATTAAGACACGTGGCAATCTTATCTTCCTGGAATTATGGGTGCTAACGAATCCTAACAAAATCAAATTTGTTGCAATCACCATAAGTGCCCAGATCAAATCAAATCAAATCAAGAAAATTAGGCACATGGCAGGCCATTACAAGTCACGAATATTCATGGGAATCCACATTTATTGTCCAAAGAAGATTTAATGCAATCACATTAATTGCTTAAATCTATTATATGCAAGATGGACGGCCCAGATTAATTAACTCTCAGGCCACCGACTTTTGAGAATGAGCAATCATTGCAACCCTAATGATACCCCCCACTCTTATAAATAGCAAGGTGCCATTCCCTTGCAAACCCCCCCGGCTCGGATCCAGAGAGAATCAGAGAGAGAATATATAGAGATTGAAAGGACAGAGGAGCATATACAGAGAGAGCAAGGAGACATTTCTTCATCAACGCCAAGCAGTTCTTCTCCAGAGCCAAGGCTGCACCCGATCGTCCAAGGAGTAAGGCAGAGCTGCCGCCGCTTTTTCGAGCCTCTATCGTCACCCTCCATAATCTAAAATAAACAATTGTACTTAGATTGCTGTACCTAGGTTTTCATCCCTAGGCTTTCTTTGTACAAGCGAGTTTGTATTGTGAGTCTAAGTTCAGTCCTCCGATAATTGTTCTGTTTTTTTACAATCAATGGAAAATACGATGGCGACTCTGCTGGGGACAAACTTCTCCATGGCTGAGGAGTTGGTGACGCAATCGGATGCAGCCAAACTTGGCTCCACACAACAGAAGATGGTCGTCCGCTTCGACCAACAGGCGTTCGAAGAAATGCTCTCTGAAGGAAGCGCTGGCCCGGTCCAAAAGTGAACCCGCACAAAGAAGGCTCGCAGGAAGTGGGGGCCAAAGTCATTTGCTCCTCCCCAAGCTTTGGACGGAGTACTCTTTACTGCCCAAGACGACGAAGGCAACTTTCATGCGGCCCCACTTCAAGCCATAGAGGACTCTGCTGTCCCCAAGTCCGGCAGAGGAAAGCACTACGATGCTGGACTTGTAGGGGTAAAGAGTGATTCTATGTGCTCCAGGAAGAAACCGAACTAAGGCACTAGCCGCAAAACGAAGACTCATACAGCCAAGATTGCCAGCCGCATGAATGATGACTATGCGACCGAAACTGCCAGCCAAATGCATAACACTCATGCGGCCAGGATTTCCAGCCGCATGGAGAACCCTCACGGGGCCAGGATTTCCATCCGCATGGAGAAGACCTATGCGGCTGAGACTTCTAACCGCATGAAGAAAGCCCATGCGGCTACGACTGCCAGCCGCATGAAGACTATTGATTCCAGCCGCATGCCGCCTGCTCCACGCGGCTCAGTCTTCGACCGCCTCTTCTATGGTCCTGATCTCTCGTGCTCCCAAGAAGACATGTCTGACTCTCTCCAGCACCACTTAGACTCTTTCTATTATGTGCCCTCACGCACCAGAGTGAAAAAGTCTAGGGCAGTACGAGCTTCGCAAGCTCAGTCCGTTGACCCAACCTCTGACAATCCGAGCGTTCCACATACTGTTATGCGGGCCTCTGATGGAAAGTTGTACAGAACCACTCGAGTCCGGCCCCCGGCGGCAAACGGACAGGGTGGTTCCCAAAAGTCTTCCAAAATCCAGGGAGCGAACATGGTCGTTCCGGACCCGTCTGACTTGCGTGAGGCTATCCTCCACAAACGCAAGGAAAGAGAAGGGGCCTCGGGTACAAAGAGTCCTCCCACGGACGTCACTGCACCCAAGTCATCGTCAACTGCTGTTGCAATAACGCGACGGTACGAGAAGACCGGCAGTCCATCTTCCAAAGACTGCAACAACCATGTTCAGAGGATGACGCACCTCCTGTTGTCTCCTATAACTCTGCTCAGAAAATCTCCGCCGATGGGAGAGAGAAGAAGACAAATGTTTCCAGCCTGAAGATTTCAACCACTATGACTAAGAGACCGTCGTCTAAGCGGGTGCCCACCACCGGAGTTTTCCATGGTACCCGTTCAAAGACGAAATCTGCTACAGTGGGAGATTCATCTTCCATATCACTAGGGGTTGCTGGAACTGGGGGTAGCACTCCTCCGAACCTCCACGACAATCCGATGTTCCAAGAAGACGAGCTGGAGGAAACAACTCCCCTATCAGATGCAGTAAATCTCGACGTCCCCGAGGACGTCCACAATTCCCAAGACGAGGCAAACTCGAAAGCTGGGGGTACTGTTCCTTCTGAATCCGAACCAGAGGAAGACATTTCCACATACCCCGATGACTTCTCGTTACAGGGGTATGATTCGGAGTGTACGTCATCCACCGTCCCTTCCACTTCTACTCATGTCAGGACGGCATTCATGACAAACGACGAACATGATGGTCCCAGTGATCGCCAACGCATTGACACTCTGGAGGCCATACTGCGCACTTTGGTCAAATCCGTGGACGAGATCAAAGCAGCCCTCCCTACTCTGCAAGGAGGGACGCCTGGCCAAACAAACTTGGGTCCCGCGGTCAATGCAGACTCAAACTCAGCGACACCAAACCCGGGCAATATTCCTCCTGAAATGTCAGCTCCTACCGCTGCAGACGAAGCCAGGGAGGCAAGAAGAGAGGTCCAGGAGCTTCGGGCCATGTTCCATGCCCGAGAAAACTGCCAAGATCTCAGGATACGACAACCGTATCCTGCTGTGTGGAGAGATGTTCCCTTCCCACCAAAGTATAAACCATTCCACATCAACCCATATGATGGAAAGACCTTCGCATCACTTACTTCGAGGTCACCACCGACCATCTGCCCTATGATGATGCCATCCTTATACGATTATTCATTGGGGCATTGGAAGGGGTCGCCTTCGACTGGTATCGCAACCTGCCAGACAACTGCATCCACTCCTTCGAAGCTTCAAGCGCATGATCTTGGAGAGATTCTACGAAGTAGGATAGGACGTCATAATGTCCACCCTCACGGACGTCGTTCAAGGGGAGAAAGAGCTGACAAGGAACTATATTGAGCGGTTTCGCCAAACTGCCATGAAATTGTCGTCCGGTAATCCGGATTCCTCTTTAATTAAAATCTGCCAAAAGAGACTGCTTCCAAAAATTAGCCTCTGGATGGGTGAAAGTCAATTCAAGGACTGGAAGACGTTTATTATCAGTACCACTAGCACCGAAGAACGGTTGAAGAAGGCTCGCCAACTGGGATTGCACATCTCAGAGGGAGAGGACAAGAGCAGGTGTCCTAATGCCAACAATAACAATGGGGTTAGCTCCACCAACAATCGGGACAACAAGGGTAAGCAGGCTATGGTGGTCGACACAGCCCAGAAACCTGAGTCAAAACTGGCAGACAAACAATGGCCGCAAATGACCTACTCCTTCGAAGACGGCCACGTCAAGCCCATCTTGGACATGCTCATACAAGGAGACATAATTCAGCTCCCTCCACCGAGACGGGAACCTCGGCCGGCAGAAATAGAGATCCCAAAGTATAAACCCCCAATATTTTCTAAATATTTTAGTATTTTAGAAATATATTTTTTAATATTATTGGAATTAATGTGGTAATTAGTATATTCGTAATTTTAGATATTATATGTATAATGGTGCTTGATATATTTCTAATTATTAATAAATATAGTTTTCAATTATTAAAAACCATTTTTTGTTACGTATTAATAATTTATAGGATTTTAGAATTATATATATATATATATATATATATATATATATATACCCATATATATATATATATGTATATATATATATAAAGTTATATATATATATAATTAATTATATAAAGGTTATTGTGTAAAAAAAAAATGTTAGTGGAGGGGGGCCGAACCCCCCAAAGCAGCAGCAGCTGCGGAAAGAGGAGGGTGGGCCCGACCCCCTTAGTAAATTCTTAGCAGCAAGCTGCTATGGGTTTGAAACCGACCCCCTTAAATGTCAACAACTTAGCTGCGCCTTTAGCGCTGACCCACCTATTCCTAAAACCCGACCCCACACTATTTTGCTAACAGCAGAGCTGCTGTGTACGTGAGCAAATCGAGTGCAAGTGGGATAACAAAACCCTTAGCAACCCGAGCCCAGGAACCCCTACTCCTAATAGAAGTCGGAATCAGCAGCAGTATATAAAACCTACTCGTCGAACCGAAACCCTAATCCTCCATAACCTTTCACCCTCCACAATTTCCATCTCCTCTCCACCTCGACCCCAAGGCCGCCGACCTCCCCGCGCACACCCCAGTCGCCGGCGAACCACCGTCGTCAACCGGAGACGTCGCCGGAGTCGAGTTCGCGAGAAAACAGAGGGAGTTCTGTTTTCGATCAACCGCAAGGTATCATTTTCAACCCAGTATTTCTCCCTCCGTGCTTAGCCGATTCTAGTACCGTAACTTCCTAGGGATAACCAATATAACCATCTAGGAGTCCTCCAACTGGATTGGAGAATACTCGACCCGATTCCTCAGGAGACTGATTTGAAATTCCTGAAAAACTGTCGAAACCGAACAGTTTTAGGGCAGTCCCAAATGCATATTTGGAAGCCAAAATCTTGGCGATCCTTCGACTGTTTTGTAAAACTAATTGAACACAGGTAAAGACAACATAACCACGGTTAAAATGCACTTTGTAGATCTGAATTTCGTTTTTGTGCGAATATTAAATCAGCGTTAAAGTTGGGCGAAAAACTGTTTTCTAAAGTATAAATTTCAGAAAATTTCCACGATACGACGTACACCCCGACAAACCGGGCAACGTGGTCGTGCGTTATACGCATCGAAAGGCGCGTATGGACGTTGCGGACGTGTGGGAACTGACGGAACTCAGTTTCGTCGCGTGTGTGCGACGAAATCAACGTGTATCCGTCGAGATACCCCCGTATCGACGTTTTGCAAACTTGTCCATAACTTCGTGTATAGTCATCGAATCGAGACAAAACTTGCGCCAACAGGTCCAGATCAAAATTCTGGTCCTGCATGCCAAGTTTGGTTCGATTCTGAGAAGGTCAAATCGGAACCCAATTTTGGCGGGCCCGCGACCCACTCAAACGGGCGATTTTGTACACGGCTCCTCGGAATCCAAAACTGGACATACCATTGAGTTCCTCTCCTCAAACTGAAACTGTAGACATGTAGTTTGACGACTTTAGAGACCGTAGACTTTGGCACGCATTTCGGTGCAAAGCGGGTCCAACGACGGACATCGTTTTGACCCGAAACTACGATTTTGCCCCTGTTCCAGAATTTGACTTTTGGACAGACGTTTCCTAGGTATATCTTCTTCACCGAGATCATTTTTGATGTTTGTTTCAGCGTTTGTAGTCATCTGTGATTTGTGAGTTTTGGTGCTGACACTTGCTACTCTTGGACTTGCCACTTTGCACCACTAGGCAAGATACCTTGCCACCCTACTCTGTGATTATTATATTCTTATTTTCAGTTGTTATTTTTAGCATTGTTTTGTGATATTTAAACTGTGCGTCCAAGTCACACTTGGGTGCAAGCGACTCTATCGGTCGTTTTTTTTGCTTTATTTATTCTCTTGTATTGACTTAGTTTATTGACCACCCACTGATGTTGAGGTATTGGTATATCTCATATGGCCTTGACACTTGTTGTATCACGTGATGTGTGTCACATATAGGACACGTTTCTGCGCAGTTGGCTGGCCACCGATGCGTATGGAGCGTGCGACGGATAGGAGTAACTGCCAATAGTATTGCATGTTAGAAGACTTGGCGGTTACTAGAGGTTCATATCAGTCATGGAGATGATGATACTAGGCATTGGGTGGGGAGAACAATACCTGACGTATGGGCTTCTTTACACTCCCATGATTTACCTGTGCGCTCCACCGGAGACGCAGGCTCCAGGCGCCCTCTGACGTTTCCCAGAGCGTTATGGACGTAGCCCCTTGCACATGGTGCCCTCTGACGCTTCCCGAGCGTTATGGACATAGGCCCCTGGTACCCTCTATGGGAACTATGCCGATCCTATTTTCAGCCAGGGCTCATGCGTCGAAGGATTGTATCTCAACTGCATATTTACAGTAGAATGGTCAGGAACCCGGTTGCATGCATACCTTTTTCTCTTATTATATTATCACAGTTTATATGGCATGGTGTTTTCTTGTATCTTGCTATGTCCCCTGAGGACCTGGTTATCTCTCCAGGTTTAGACGATTTTCCATAGGAGTACGGAGCGGCTTTGGAGCTATCTTACATTGATGACGAGGCAGTGCCTTATGACTTTTAGTCTATTTCTTATCTGGGACATTTGTAGACATTATTTTACATCTCTTTTCTTTCTATTTTACGGAGGTTGGACTCCGATCTTGTGAGACTATTTTCATAGCTGTTTGGAGTGAGTATGTTCACCCGGCTATCTTTTGATACTCTTATTTATTTATTTGGACTTCATTATCTTCTGTGTTGAGCTGTGATGAGATTAGATATGTTATTCTGGCCTGTGATTATTTATTTACAGCTTATATACATATATGAGAAATTCCAGATATTAGAGTGTTCTTCGTATATGTGCAGCTGGCATGTTTACGTACTTGGTCCTATGTATTTTGGGACTGGGGCGTTACACAAAGTACTGCCATTACCACCGCTACGTCCACCATGCTACACACGACTGCTACCAACTAAAACGGTACATCCAACATCTCATCGATTCGAACGCTCTGGCCATCGATTTCGAAGAGGTAACTGTGGCGGCCAATATGGTGTTAGTACAATTTGGCAGCTTTCCTCTAACAGAAACTCAAGACGGTGTGGTCCCCATCCCTCTGGCGACAATAGAGATTGCTAATCTTCCACCTCCCCTAGATCAGGCTGCTGGTCTAGTGCCCCTCACCATATCACGAGGGGAGGTCATGTGGGTCCATCCGGACCTGGTACTCGAGGTAACTCAATCCACACCACCTTCCATTCGCAAGAAGAAGAGTGGAAAAGTCAGATTCTGCCGCACAATCTCGGCAGATGTCGAAGAAGTCACGGCTGTCATTACCCGATCTGGGGCACAATCCCAACCTGTGGCTGATAACTCGGCTGAAGATCATCAGCCAGCTACTGCTGACGCTCCAGGACCTTCTCAGCCTCCGACGACAGACAAGCCTAGGCCGAAGGAGACTCGCTTTGACAAATCCCTCCGAAAAGAGGCACCGCAGGGGCTGGAGAGGCCCTACAACTTCGACATCTTGGCGCAATTGGCCAACACACCGGCCAAATTATCATTATACGAGCTCCTGAGACTCTCAAAGGATGTTCGCACAGCTTTGAGCGATGCACTCCAAAATGCCGACGCCTATCTGGCTCAGGTCAACCTCACGGGAGAGAGCCCGCCTGCAGATCTCCAAGACAGCGCTTGCACAGGAGCGATACCCAATATTGTCTTCACTCCGCAGGATATGCTCATCAAAACCAACCTGCACGATCGTCCGTTATATTACACTGGATACATCGGCGACATAAAGGTGGATCAGATGCACATTGATCCCGGTTCTTCTATAAGCATCATCCCGAAGGGTCTGTTACATCATCTCCGCATTCTTATGCATCGCCTGATGCCAACAAGCACCGCCATTAGCGGTTTCAATTCGGGCAGGAGCTACCCGATTGGGAAGATTCGCTTGAAGTACCAAATTGGCGATCTTCACTCAGAAGTAACCTGTTACGTCATAGACGCGGATACTTCCTACAATATCCTCTTGGGGCGCCCTTGGATACACGATTACATGATCGTGCCTTCCACGCTGCACCAATGCTTCAAGTATGTCGACAAACACGGCTTTGTGAGGACAAAATTTGCCGACATCGATCCCTTCAAAGGGGTCAAATCCTACTACTCAGGCTCCTGCCTATACAAAAAGTTGAAGAGGCACCTTGGTGAAGGAGATGTGCAAGCTCGTACCGAGATAGCCACAGGATCAGAAGAACCTCTGACGATCCACCTCCAAGCTCGTAAACCTGGCAAGTCTGCACCCCTTACAGCCACTCTGCGTAAGGACGTAATCAGCCTCTCGGCACAAGAAGAGCAAATGATAATCCGGCTGCCAAGGTCTGGCCAAGTGCCAAGACCTACAACGGAGCCACTGACAATCAGGCTGCCTAGAGTCGGCCAGCCACAAATGGAGAAGCTCAACCCCTCCGACAAGCCAATGATGATACGCCTTCCCAAGAAGAATCGTCACCCCGATGCATGATTTGCGTCTTCTAGCGAGCCAACAACTCTCCGCCCAGCATCGAGTACCAAACTGGGGGTCGCAAGTTTGCCAACGACTTCACGTTCTGCTCCACCGACAGAATCCCTGACGATCAAGCTCTCCAGGTCATCCTCTCAGTCTTCATTTATACAGGGGGTGGCCGAAGAAGAACCGGAGCTAGCCAAGTATGTGGCTGCCCACACTGATGTTCCCTCCGAAGATGATGTAATCCTGTTAGAAAAGATACCTTACTTTATCAATAAAGGGTTATCTTTGATCTACCTCGAGCTTAATAAGCTTTGTACAATGTATGCTATGGAACACGGTATAGGCACTCACCTACACACACAGGTGACAAATGTTTACACCGCAAATCAGCTTACTCCAGTAGAAGATGCTTACCGCATAATCGAGGGAGGGGACCATCTAATCATCTTCGGCCGGAAGGACGACCCACAACCTTTCACCATAGAGAAGGTCGATCTTGAACCAGATGCCAGAAGACTGCCTCTGTATCATTATAGCCCCCAATCCAAATACCTCATGCAAAAATAGGGGTATGATCTGGAGGCTACACCAGGCTTGAACTACGGTACTGGGCGACGATTACCTTTAAAGCCACCAGTCCCGGCTGGCAAACCACGGGACTACTACAACAAGACCCGATGTGGATTAGGGTATGTTACGCCTGCAACGACCCCTAAAAGTTCAGATGAGAAATGCGACTGGCATTCACATTCAACCGGGTCACCAACTTCTGATTCGGATACCAGCATCGGAGACGTGCTCAGGCAAGTCTGGTCCGTCAATATGGCATTTGCCGATGCCTACGAAGAAGATGAAGACATTCCTAAAATCCTCGAGTTAGAATCATGGGCCCAACAGCTGAATGCACAATGGGAAAAGCGGTTCGAACAGAGAGAACCTCCTACTGAAGATGAGGTTATACAGGTCGACCTCGACATCAAATCTTCTCCAAAACCAATCTTCGTCAGTAAAACCCTAACAGAGGAAGAGCGAGAATCGCTACTGGAACTTGTCAAAGAATATATTGATGTGTTTGTCTAGAGCTATGAAGACATGCCAGGACTAAACCCTGAGGTTGCCCTTCACAAGCTCAACATTCGGCTAGATGCAAAGCCGGTCAAACAACAACAGCGACGCTTCCGCCCAGGCATCATGGATGCGATCGAAGCCGAAGTCAACAAACTGATAGCCAGCAGCTTCATTCGTGAGGAACAACATCCAGACTGGGTCGCCAACATAGTTTCGGTCCTCAAGAAGAATGGCAAGATTCGAATCTGTATCGACTTCCGCAATCTGAACGAGGCATGTCCCAAAGATGAATTCTCCCTCCCTATCACAGACATCACGATCGACAACACATGCGGCTTCGAACGCATGTCATTCATGGATGGTTTCTCGGGGTACAACCAAATCAAGATGTCTCCTGACAACAAAAGCATACATCATTTCGAACACCGATTGGCACATACTGCTACACAGTCATGCCTTTCGGTTTAAAGAATGCTGGCGCCACATATCAAAGAGCTATGAGTATCATCTTTAGGGATCACTTGCGCAAGACCGTGGAGTTCTATGTTGATGACATCGCCGTCAAGAGTCGCTGTAAGGGTGACCATCTCTAGGATCTGAGGACGGTATTCGACCTGATGCGAGCACACAACCTGAAGATGAATCCCACAAAATCCTTCTTGGGTGTATCCAGCGAAAAGTTCTTGGGTTTTATCATCAGCGCCCAGGGTATCCACGTAGACCCTGAGAAGACAAAGGCAATCATGGAGATGGGTCCCCCGAGGAATCTCCGAGAACTTCGAGGCCTCCAAGGGAGGTTAGCTTACATCAGGAGGTTCATTTCTAACCTCTCCGGGCGTTGTCAACCATTCACCCATCTCATGAAGAAGGGCGTCTCATTTGTATGGGATGAAGAATGTCAGCGTGCCTTCGACAGCATCAAAGAATATTTGTCGAACCCTCCACTCCTGGTGGCCCCGGTTGCTGGAAAACCATTCCTGCTCTATGTACGAGCAATGGAGCATTCCCTCGACGCTCTGCTGGCACAAAACAACGATACGGGCCATGAACAAGCTATATATTACCTCAGTCGAATGATGATCGGGCCAGAGCATCGATATACCGTTGTAGAGAAGGAATGCCTCGCCCTGGTGTTCGCCATTCAAAAAATGCGACATTATGTCACAAGGCAAACCCTACATGTGATATCACGAGTCAACCCCCTTAGGGTTCTCATGACAAAACCAGGGGCACTCAGCTCTCGCCTCGCTACATGGGCAATATTACTGTCCCCCTACCATATGATCTTCGTCCCACAAAAGGCTGTTAAAGGTCAAGCCCTGGCAGACTTTTTGGCAGCCCACCCAGGCTCGGAGTCGTCCAGAATATATGAAAGAATCCCAGATGAGGTCGCCGACTCGCATGCAACCTCTCACGATGATATATGGCGAATATTCTTCGACGGCGCCTCAAGGACAGGACCTAATGGCAACATCATCATCGGAGTCGGGGTGGTGCTGGTTTCTCCTTTCGGATTGGTGATCAATCACGCTTACTCCCTCACAGAACCCTGCTCTAACAATGTGGCCGACTACAACGCTTTGGTCATTGGCCTCTAACTTGCAAGAGAGCTGGGGGTAGAATATCTTGAAGCATATGGCGACTCATAGTTAATCGTCAATCAGATCCGGGGTTCATACGAAGTCCACCATGAAGACATGATCCCCTATCACCAAATAGCGATCAACATCATCTCGTCGTTTGAGGGGTTCTTCATCGAACACGTTCCCAGACTCCAAAATATCGAAGCCGATGCCTTAGCAGGCCTTGCCGCTTCCCTAGCAGTGCCAAATCATACTCATCAATCGGTGGATGTGATAGGCCAGGAACTGATCTGTCCTAAGAACAATGTTCAATTCGTGGCGAGTTATTCCGCTCAGACGATCGACGAAGTCCCAGACTGGAGACAACCATTCATTGACTTCGTAGTTTACGACATCTGCCCGAGAACCCAAAACAGGCCACCACTATCAGAAGGCGTTCTCTCAGATTCTTCTATGATATGGAGACGAAAATGCTGTATCGCCGATCCTACGATAGATTATTGCTTCGATGTCTGTCAAACGCAGAAGCCAAAGAAGCCGTACGTGAAGCTCATGATGGTGTCTGCAGGGCCCATCAGCCTGGCCCAAAATTGCAAGACCGTCTTCGCCGAATGGGCTACTACTGGCCTACGATGGTAGCAGATGCGATAGACTATACAAAAAAGTGCAAAGCCTGCCAAGTCTACGCAGACTTTATCCACAAACCATCCGAATTTCTACATCCGATGGTAGCATCCTGGCCATTTGAAGCATGGGGAATGGATATCATCGGTCCGATTACTCCACCTTCTTCCCGAGGACATCGCTTCATACTCGTAATCACAGATTACTTCTCCAAATGGGCGAAAGCTGTTCTGTTAGCAGAAGTCAAAACTTTAAATGTGATCAGCTTCCTCAAGCATCAAGTCATCTATCGCTTTGAACTGCCCCGAAGGATCATCCACGATAATGGTCCGTAGTTTGCAAGCCACGCCTTCTATCGGTTTTACGACAAGCACAGAATTCAGAATGTTTCTTCAACGCCATACAATCCGGCATCAAATGGGTTGGCAGAAGCATTCAACAAAACCATCATCAAGTTACTCAAGAAGTTCGTGTCCTCCAACAAATGCGACTGGAATGAGAAGCTTGGTGAATGCTTATAGGCGTATCGTACTACAGTCCGAGCAGCCACCGAGAATACACCATTCTCCCTGGTATACGGGAGTGAGGCAGTTCTCCCATTGGAGACTCAAATCCCCTCGCTCTGCGTCGCTCCGTGTTGCTCTCACTTACCAATTGACGACGGACGATAACTACCGTCGTCGGCTACAAGAGTTGGAGGCCTTAGATGAAAAATGCCTACTGGCTCAGCAACGGATCGAGCTATACCAAGCACGCATCTCCGGAGCCTTCTACAAGAAGGTTAAAATCAGAATATTCTAAGTGGGCGATCTCTTTCTGGCAGTTCGGAGGCCGATGGTTATGACTCACAAGACCGCCGGCAAGTTCCAACCAAAGTGGGAATGCCCATTTATCATTGAGGCTGTATTTTCTAACGGTGCTTACCGTCTCGCAAAACAAAACAGAGACTTGCTCATGCTGCCTATTAACGGCAAGTTCCTGAAGAAATATTATGTCTAAACAATATTTTCTAGATTATCGAGTCATGTACCCGCTGGTACCACTGAACTCATAATCACAAAATTTTAGATTATTGAGTTATGTACCCTCCGGTACCGCTGAACTCACATTCTCCAAATCCCAGATGATTGAGTCATGTACCCACTGGTATCGCTGAACTCATGTTCACCAAATTCCAGATTATTGAGTCATGTACCCGCTGGTACCGCTGAACTCATATTCACAAAATCCTAGATTATTGAGTTATGTACCCGCTGGTACCGCTGAACTTATATCCCAAATTCCAGATTATTGAGTTATGTACCCGCTGGTACCGCTGAACTCATATTCCAAATTCCAGATTATTGAGTCATGTACCCTCTGGTACCGCTGAACTCACATTCACAATCTCCTGGATTGTCGAGTTATGTACCCGCTGGTACCCCTGAACTTACATCCCGGTCACTCTTTTAGGAAAAAAGTCATGTATAACCATACCTCTGAACTTTCTTCCTGAAAGAGCTCCTTCCTCATGATCTACTACCCGCACTCCCAGTGCACAAAAAGGGTAACAGATCCACAAATTTCCAAAATGACCACGTCAATGTTACCTCTGAGTCGTTTCACTTCCGCCAAAAACAAATCACCCTACTACATAGAACTTCCATGTCCTCATTACCTTTGAGTCGTCCTATGTACCCCTTCATAGAGCCCACTCCTGTCATGTCCTTATTACCTCTCAGTGGGAAGGCTCCGTCGAAGAAATCCTCATGCTTGCCATGTCCTTATTACCTCTGAGTAAGCATGTTGATCCTCTTTCGACTTATTATCCGTACCCACGACCGGAGTACGCCAATGATAGTAGGTCCACAAATATCCTCCATTGAGTCCACTCCTGCCATGTCCTCATTACCTCTGAGTAGGAAGACTCCACGGTAAAACCCACATGCTTGCCATGTCCTCATTAACTCTGAGTAAGTATGTTGGTTCCCTTTCATCCTATTATCCGTATCCTAAGCCAAGGTACGCCAAGGATAATAGGCCCACGAATGTCCTTTGCTAAGTCTCTTAGTACAGGCCCATCATTTCTCATCATGCCACGGGAGCCCAGCTGCTCTATGGCATTCTTTCTCCAGATACCAGGAATGTCCATGACCACCTTACCGCGGAATTGTTCTAGGTATCCCCAATCAAACTTGCTACCCGTACCTAAAACTAAGGTATGACAAGGGTAACAAGTCCATAAACAAGTCCCCCATGCGGGACAAACATCACCATAACACCACAAGCACAACAAGCAGTACAAATAAAGGATAGAATAAAGCATACACTTTTATTTGGAAGGCGAAAGTACTACATGTTCTAGAGACAACGTCCCACTTAAAGAAAGGAAAAGAACAGAACAAAAAAAGAAGAAAAATGCCGACTATGGTTCGGTATTACATAATTCCAGGAGGCGGTTCTTCACCAAGGTGGCCCCCTGTTAAAGCCGCTGTTTAGCTCGGCGCTCCGTTTCCTGGGTCAACCGCTCCCTATTATCCAAGTCCATGTGTGCCCGTCAGTCGTCCTCCAACTTTTTTAGGGCAATTTCCAGATCAGCCGAAGCTCGATTAACTCTGTCAGCCTCCTGGATAATTAGCCCCCTTTCGGTACGGGCAGCCTCAAGCTCAGACTCCAGGAAAGCTAACTTCCTCTGAAGCTCAAGGATCTGCTCCCGCGTGTCAATGATCCTACGGGAGGCAGTCGCTTCCCGAGCCGTAACATCTTCACTCTCGCGGCTCAACTGATCATATAACTCAGACAGATCGTGTAGGTCCTTCTGTATGGCCGGCCTGGTCTTATCCCGAGCAGCCCTTATCTTCTCTACAACAGCTGTGAGGAAACCGTACTCCTGATCTATAGCGGCAGACAGATCAGCCTGCCACAGCACCTGAAGTTGGGCCACCAGCTGATCAGCCTCCAGCAATTTCGCCTCCAGAAGCGCAGCTACTCCCGTCCCACCGGGAAGGGTCTTAAGGATATCAATATGAACCTGGGTGCATTGCCGGGCCAAGGCAAAATGAGGGCGCTTTGATTCGCGTGCAGTATGAAAACTGACTCTTCGGTTATCGAGACGAACCGACTAAATAAAGATCAAACTCTTGGGATCCTGTCCCGAAAAACGGCTTCAAAATCTGACAGCAAATCAAAGGCAATTAATGTAAAAGATTTGCATACGTGGCAGGATGACGTGGCAAGGAGCCCATGCGGCCAGACAGCCTATGCGGCCAGACAGTCCATGCGGCTGGTAGGTCAATGCGGCTCAGATGGACAGGCGGCTGAGGAGGCCATGCGGCTAGGACGTCCATGCGGTCAGAACATCCTATACGGCCAGAGGAGTTTATACATAGCCATGCTTCTTATTCAAAGTATGTCAATTTTGCAAATTGAAAACTTTGAAGGGGGTCTTGTAGAAGCATGGAAAAGAATAAAGAAAGGTCTATGCGGCCAAGGATCTCCATGCGGCTCAGAGAGCCCATGCGGCTCAGTGGTCCATGCGGCTCAAGCATCTATGTGGCTCGGATAGTTCCATGAGACCCAGAGCCGCGTGGCCTTCAACAGCTTTTTCTTTTATCTTTGGCTGCATTTAATGCCCTGACGGCTGACAGCTCTGACAAATGACAGCTCTGACATAAAGGCGCAATAATGACTGACATAAAGGCGTGTTCCTAGGGAAGGGGAGAAAATCTCTTCACAGTTGGCAGAATCCACCGAGTCCCGAGGTATGCGGCTGCTATATTTATGTGCCCGTCCACTTCATACGGCCACCCATCTTCATGCGGCTGCATCCTTTATGCGGCCGCCCGTCAGCATGCGACTTCCTATCCTTATGCGGCTTCCCATCTTCATGCGGCTGTTCATCCCCATGCGGCTGTCCATCTTCAAGCGGCCGTTCATCCTCATGCGGTCCACTCATATGCGGCTCTGCCAAGATGACCCAGTGGAGACACGTGGTACTTTTCACGACGATTGAGACACGTGGCAGCCTTATCTTCTGGAATTATGGGTGCTAACGAATCCTAACAAAATCAAATTTGTTGCAATCACCATAAGTGCCAAGATCAAATCAAATCAAGCAAATTAAGCACGTGGCAGGCCATTACAAGTCGCAAATATTCATGAGAATCCGTATTTATTGTCCACAGAAGATTTAATACAATCACATTAATTACTTAAATCTATTATATGCAAGATGGACGGCCCAGATTAATTACCTCTCAGGCCGCCGACTTTTAAGAATGAGCAATCATTGCAACCTTAATGATGCCGCCCACTCTTATAAATAGCAAGGTGCCATTCCCTTGCAAACCCCCCCGGCTCGGATCCAGAGAGAATCAGAGAGAGAATATATAGAGATCGAAAGGACAAAGGAGCATATACAGAGAGAGCAAGGAGAGCATTTCTTCATCAATGCCAAGCAGTTCTTCTCCAGAGCCAAGGCTGCACCCGATCGTCCAAGGAGTAAGGCAGAGCTGCCGTCGCTTTCCCGAGCCTCTATCGTCACCCCCCAAAATTTAGAATAAACAATTGTACTTAGATTGCTGTACCTAGGTTTTTGTCCCTAGGCTTTCTTTGTACAAGCGAGTTTGTATTATGAGTCTTAGTTCAGTCCTCTGATAATTATTCTGTTCTTTTACAATCAATGGCAAACACCTCCAATATCTACAAGTAGGGGTCCTTTTGATTTGTTTTCTCTGAGCTAAGACACTAACTAAGGGATGATGCATAAGCTATAAATTAAGAAGCTTCATTGGTCCATGGGGAATACTATCCATCGCCCTCTTGAGTCTAGATTCCTCTTTCTGCCGTTAAACCGTTTCCATTAGTTATCGAATCATATGACTTTGCTCTTCTTGAATTCTTCTTAATTCTTCCAACTCTTCCATAATTAGTGCTTCATTTATTTTGGTTCCTCTTGATCATGGGTGTAAGACACTATATCCTTTGAGGCTCCTACCATATAATCCCCCTTGCTTGCATCCTCTCCAAATAGATTAGAAGTGGCCATTTCCTAAGGATATAAATGAGCAGATATGAAATTTTAAATAATATGATAAGTTGATTTTGCAAGAAAGAATAGGATATTCAAGAATCAATAATTGGAGTTTCCTAGATTATAATTGAGTACTCTTTCATTCCTAATATTCTTATATCTTATTGCAGGCTCGTAATAGTACTCTAACCCTAAGTACTACCACGACATCGCACTATTTCTGAAGATAAAGATATGCACGGGCCACCACAAAAATGTGTTACGAGCGTGGGTTGTAACAGGATGGCTCTTCATAAAATGCATGAAATCTCCGTATTGCCCTGGGACGAGGAGACTTACGAGGAGTACATCCCTTCCAATGAAGAGCTAAGAGAGTTGGGATGAGAGAACCCCGAACTCCTTGTTGTTTATAAGAAACTGTTGTGTCACCCCACAATGTGCCGGCGTCTCACATTAGGTGAGAAGAAAACATATGGGACAACTCCTTTTATCACCGCGTGGGATTTCTATCATTTTCCTCCTTCTTCAAACCCTACCCGGATTAGAGTAAGGAGGCCAAATCCCCGTCGAATGATCAAGGACATGATATAAGAGACAATGAAGTCTATCATTGAGGATGTTGGAACTAGCCATCCAGCCAAAAACTTGGACTACTTTTATCAGGATGTGCAGCCTCTGTCCGATAAGGCGATCATAGCTGGCCTTTTGATGCTTTGGCTGCGATTGTGTATGGTTTCTTGTAGTTCAAGATCGATAGACAAGAATAATCGTAACCTGATACTCCTGGCTGTGGAGTTGGTGTGTTTGGGTGTAAGCTTGCCCTGTTACGACCTGTACCCGATGTAAGGGTATAAGTACGTGGGAACGTCCTGCCTATGCCACAACATTGGTGTTAGAATGTTGTCTAGGTCTACTATACTATCTAACAAAAATGATCCACAAGCTATAATGTCATCTCAATATCAATATGAATATGAATACTCAATCACAGAATCTAAAAGGAATAACAACGCATGAATGTGATATAAGGAGAACAGGAAATAAGGGTCCATAACACATCTCACAAATAAGTCTGAAATGCTAACAATATCCCAAATGAGTCTTAATAGAGAATAACAATAATGTCCAACTAGAGACAAAACTAGCACAACACTGTCTAATTACCAAGCCACAAGACATGCACAATAGCAGAGGATATCATGTAATCAAGAAATAGCTATCTAAGTGAGTGAGTACTAGTTTCAACATATGATCAAATTGGGAACTTGCACAAGGATAAAGGCCTGGTTAATCATACGTGCATTGTATGATCAACGCTCTTCAAGGAACAAGACATGCACAAGGAGGTCACATATCTACACTAATACTCTACGCCCTCGACTGGTATATTGGATCTAACCATGGTATGTTACGATTGGGATTCTTTGAGAAGGTAGAAAATCTTCTCATGGATCAATGTCCATACAAGTACAAGAACAACAAGGCATCCAGAAGGTATACCAAGATACATAAGGAATAATATCTCATGACGGGATCCAAAAATACTAATCCATGTAACCATGTATCAAGAAATCAAGGATATCTACACTAAATAAAAAAAACATAGAAGATATCATAAACAAAAATTTATCAGATAATGTACTCTCTTGGAATCCGGCGTGAAGTATCAAACTGTATCTGTAATAGTGCCTCGAAGACCTAAATATGGAATATCAATGTCAGTTAGTTTTTTGGAGTGATAATCATTGATATCTGAATTGAAATATGATTTCTAGGTCATAGAAGTCAAACTAAGTCAATACCTTATTTTTAGAGTCAAATTAATCATTTCTAGGGCGTAGCTAGATTTCTAGATCCATACTGCATATGAAGAGGGATACTAGATACCGTACATATATTAAGACTCATATAATTGAATACCTTAACTTATTTACCCTTTTACCCATACATACACATGTATCTACCTATACCATGTCCACATGTGACATAGGTATACCCATACATACACATGTATCTACCTATACCATATCCATATGCCTACACTAAACCTATTACCCATGTACACAACTATCCATATATTGCTATAGGATAATACCTATGCATATATGTAGCCCTTACC
>JANAVB010027800.1:5802111-5907111 GCA_029216955.1 Iris pallida | reverse complement strand
AGTAGATTAAAGCCGGAGAGAGTTCCAGGACTGGAGTGCCCCTTGGGAGGATACCGGGATATATCGTGTGTCGGTATTGTTATTGCTTCTTCTCTTGCACTTTTATTTTAAATTGTCCATTAGCTTGTGCTAAGTGCTTGATTAGTTAGCTTGACCCTATTCACCCTCCTCTAGGGTTCCTACAAAAATTGCTTGCGAGTGTTTGAATATAATTAACCTACTATCTAAGAGAATTTTTCTTACATTTTATACTTTACCTCAGCAATAACAAGGGATGAACAGGCATGATTACATTATGCATTACACTGGCATTGAATTCATACTGATGGCATCGATGTACTGATTATTTACAGAAAGTAAAATACATTACAATCAAATAAAGTTTTAGTGATCCCAAGAATGCATCCGTAATGAGGCCATCTGTAAACCCTAGGAATGCACCCAGGACTCATAAAATCTGTAAAGGGCATCTGTAAATCAAAGGAATACACCAAAAGATCAAAATCATCTGTGAAGGCCAACTGCAAATCAAATAAACACTTCAACCAAACAAATCATAATTAAATTAAGTATACTTTATTCCAAGTCCAATAAACTGCATAATCCACGTTATAGTAATCTGTCCAATCCACGTTAGTAATTCAACATAGAACCTGCATAATTCATAATACAATAATCCAAACAAATATCATATCTACTCTAAATTCAAGACCATATTACATTTTCCAAATAAATTACGAACCATGCACCGTAATGATGCTTAGTACAAGCAAAAAGTTTAGTCTTACAATATTTAAACATAAAATTTAGTTTGATCGCCAAGACCAACAAATGTTCAGAACCATATTACAATTCAAATATTACTTCCAAATTGAAATAAAAGTTTTAAAACTCAAAAGATGAATCTTCATCTCCATCTCCATCTTCTTCTTCTTCTATTTTATTTTCTTCTTCTTCCTCAAAATATCCTTCACCTACACCTTAAGGGACGGAATAAAAAAAATTATAGTCAGTATGGACTCACTGTATATGTAGAAATGACATCCAAAAACATAAATAGAAGTATCAAAGTGAGGGCTAGCATTAGAGTGTCAATGTGCACAGTGCATATTTTTACATAAGAGTATCAATGTGCACACTGCAGGTTCTAACATTAGAGTATCAACGTGCACAGTGCGGGTTCTATAATGCGATCCCATTTTGTATATATCACTGAGTAGTGAGTACACTCTCCAGTTAGCTCAATTGTTAGATTACTCTCAAGGACTCTCTCTAGTGTTAGGATACCAAGCAAGTTTAAGTGTCTGGCTTACCTTTAAATACAACCTATACTATAGCAGTGTTCTCATGCTTATAATACCAAATATCACTGACTGAGGGAGTGTTCCAGCTCAGTCCTAACTCTAGTAGCAGACATACATTACATGCCTTGAGGCATACATGCATTGGACCATCATCTGTTCAGTCCTAAATCACCATCTAAGGGTACAATTGGGCAGTATCAGTACAGGTATCAGAGCATCAAGTAGCAGAAATATCAGTGTAATATTAATTATTCGATTTAGCTGAGTATCAGAGCATCAATTAGTAGAGTATCAGAGCATCGGAGCATCAAGTAGTAGAGTATCAGTGTAATATTAACTTTTATTGTAAATTATTTGTAGTATCAGAGCATCATCAAGTAGTAGAGTATCCGTGCAATATTAACTTTTCTTGTAAATTATTTGCAGTATCAGAGCATCAAGTAGCAGAGTATCAGAGCATCAAGGATATCCAGAGTAGCTTTAATTCAAGACCATATGCTTCTGTCCTAGAGTGTTTAATGTAGAATATAGGGGCTAAGAAGATTTAATATATCATTAAGCATCAGGGATAAAGATTCGGTTTAGCTGAGTTGAAGCTCACAAGTGTATACAATGTACACAGTAATAACTGGATTGTAGCCTAATTTAAATATAAATGATTCCCTGAATTCCTTTTTTAGTTATGATACTGAGTATCGTCCTATTAACAAGTATATACAGTTAGCAAGCAAATGTGTATATTAGATTACAAAATCATCAAGAGTAGTAGAATAAGAGAAAAAAATGCAAAGTAGCACCAGTTTGGGCTAGCTCCATTTACCTTCTTCATGAGGGAAGGGAAATCTTATTTTTCGTCAGAAAATTCAACCTCTATCTGTTTAATCTTATCCAGAATCAATTTTTGGTTGTCGGATATAGTCTTCATCGCTTTGAAGACATTCTCAAAGTTTGTAGCAATAAAATTGTATAGATCATCAACCCTGCCCTTAGTGTTTGGGATTCCATAAGTTGATAGTTTTCTAGATGTTTATGGTTTGCTTGTTGCTGCTGCCCATTTTCCAACCATTCGAGTGAAGATTAGTTTTTTCACGGGGCCTTTATTTTTAATATAAACATCCCCTGCTAAGCTTAGGACAGAATATTTACTAGCCCTTGAGCATACAAATCCTCCAAAAGGGAGAGCTGTCCTTGCAGTTGGTTTTCCTACGAGATTCATCATTCTACTGAACATGTAAGAACCTATATCCATCATTTTTTTTTCTTCCCTATATAATAAAAAAATTTTACTCTCTTGGGATGGATGGAAAACTCATATCCAGTAGGATTGAGTGTTTGAGATACGTAGGCATGCAATAATTTATACAAAGTTTTTAATTGATCTTTGTATACATTTTGAGGGGTCTTGGCACCCACTGATACACCTGTAATCACATGAATTGCATCCCTCATGGAAACATTATCAATATCTTTCATATCAAACTCAGGAACTGGATCAAATCCATAAAATTCGTTGATAACAGCATCATTTATCCTAATCAGTTTCCTTCTCAGAAACACCAGTTGTTGATCCTCTTCTTTTTCTTTAATTTCAGCCCGAAGATTTGAGTAAAATTCTCTTACTATTGTTTGGAAGATTTTTTCAAGACAATATTTATTCAGTTTCTCCAACTGATAGAATTTCAAAATATCCAAGAAAGCTTCGTCTTCTACATCATCCTTCTTAATTGATCTTTCAGGCATAACTGCCTTTTCATTGAAATGTTTATTGTAAGTCTTCTTAGATTTAGAGTCTATAAATTTTTTTTCTCCTCTCCATCCTGGAACTTATTTGATGATTGTTTTTCCTCTTCATCTTCCTCTTTTGATGAGGATTCAAAATTCTCAGAGTACGCTGATGACCCTGTATCCGTTGCCACCTTATCCTTCGTTTGAGTACGCCTTTGATCTTCATAAGTTGAGTCTTCCGACGACTCTGTATCGAAGATAGATTTTTCGGTCTTTATCGAGCCATAAGTTTTTTTATCCTTTTTTGCAGGTGGCTTGGCTGTCGTTGCCGCTTTCGTTGTCGTTGTTGCGGCCGCTGCTTCCGCCTCTGCCCTTTCGACCTCTGCCCTAGCGACCATAATCTTGGCTTCCGCTGCCCTTGCAAGTTCTACCCTTCGGGCCTGTATCACATCCCTTTGTGGATTCTTCCCATTCAGAGATGGTCGTTGTTTCTTCGGCCGCATTTTGATAATTTTAAGCAGTCGTTTGGGGAAGGATTTGGAGAGGGTTTGGGAGAAGAAGAGGGTTTGAGAGAAAAAGAGAGAAAATTTGACCGTCTTATATGACCTTGGAAGTGGAAACCTTTGACTAGTTTTGAGTCTTAAATTTTATAAGAGCACCAACCTTTGGGATTCCGGGACCCTAATTTTAAAAAAACTACTTTCCAAAATTAAATTTATTACTAGTATATATCCACGTGAAATCACTACATAAACTTTAAGCATGTGAAGTTTTAAACGTGTTTCGTATAAATTATTTAAAAATTTGGCACAAAAAATATGGCAGAAACATGTTTAATTAACGAAATTTGACAACATATTTAAGAATGTGAAGTTTCTAATCTCAATATTTCTATTTTTTGAATTTTTGATTGAATTTTTGAACGTATTTTCTTTGCATTGAGCCGATCTATACTCGTATTTTTGCCATTCCAAATTTTTTCTGTTTGACGACTTGCTAACATGACTATGTACTTGAAAAGAGTAAAATTAAAACCTTCAAAGTTTTCCTCTACTTTACTTTCTATATACTTGAATGAGTCGATTATTTTTTCATTTACAATTTTTTTTCCAGTCAAATAAGTTATAAAATTTGTGTTTGGGCCTCCATATTATACATAATTAGTGTTTGGATCTCAAAAGTATAACAAAAAATAATTAGTAACACTTTTTGTGACACTTTTGAAATATTAGTGACACTTTTCAGACCCAAATACTAATTATGTATAATATGGAGATTCAAACACAAATTCTGAAACTTATTTGAGACCCAAAGTCTAATTATCACTATAAATTTTATACTGGTTATTTAAATAAAATTTTTAATTAAAAAATACATAAAATAATTAGTCACAGATAGATGGATTTAACGACAAGAACTTGACACTGGCAGCATAATCAATTCTATGACGTAACAAATCATTGATGGGGATATCGTCACAGATATATAGATTTGACGTAAAAAGATTTGTTAATTGAAAATAGATAAAATAATTAGTCGCTTGCAGCCGAAACCAAATTGAGTTAACAAAATATTAGATTGCATTAAAACCCAGCTTCTTCACCGGAACATTCCCCGGCGAAGGATACAAGAGGAGGAAAAAACTGTAAAAAACTAAGAAAAAAGAAAAATAAGAGGTCTATGTAGGCCCCACTAGCCTCGCGGAGGACCTCCGCAAAGTCCTACAGGGTGCGCACACCCGCCCTATGGCACAGGCGGCGTAACCCTTCCCTCTTCTCCAGAGAATCCCATTCCTCCGGAGTGATCGACAACAGGTCAAATTTGGGCGCCAGATCAAGAGGTCGAGCAATGACCGCCAGTGACAACCCACAGGAGGTCAGAAAGTCCGCAGCCTCTGCGAGCCAGTCATGGGCCGAAGGTGGCGTAGAGGGTGCTCCATGCGGAGAGACTAGACGACGACGGAAAGAAGACTCTGGCCATGGTTCCCAACCAGAAGATTCTTTTGGAGCCATGTTAAATGTGCAACCTACCCAAATGAATGGGGACCCCTATATATATATATATATATATATATATATATATATATATATATATATATATATATATATATATAAAAATATATATATATATATATATATATACACGTTTCTAACCGACTCTTCTTATTCCTTATTGGAAGCTGGGGATATTCAATGACCTCCAGTGACTCTTCTTATTCTCTGACAACGACCTATTTACCGTGTAATATCGGGTCAAGCAACACGTTTGACCATTATTTACGATACAAACAATTGGGAAACATGGGGATTATCATTTTTTGGGTGTCATTTTTTATCAAATGTAAGTCCCAACTTAGTTGGTTGTGCTGTTTGGCTTTTATATGGAAGGCCTTGGTTCGAGTCTGGTGTGTGGGTTTTGTAGAATTTTTCTATTGTTATCATTTTTTAGGTGCTATTATATGCTTTTTACTTAGTATGGAACAATTTGGGACGGGTAATGGCCATTCTCCGTGCTTCTAACACGGAGAATGTCCATTCTTCGTGCTTATAACACAGAGAATGGCCATTCTCCGTGGTTCTAACAGGAAGAATGTCCATTCTTCGTGCTTTTAACACGGAGAATGTCCGTTCTCCGTGCTTATAACACCGAGAATGGCCATTATCCGTACTTTTAACATGGAGAATGGCTATTCTCCGTGCTTTTAACACAATATGGTACATTTAGGAATTCTAATTATAATCAACTTTAATTTGTTCTAATACACAAAGATATCTGAGTATGATTAATCTAAACTAATTTTGAGTCCTTTTCTTTTGCAGCCTATAATAATACAAGAACCATGTTAAAAATGTGAAACATATTTTTCGATCATAGCCAACACATTTAGCTCGCATCATAAACATTTATGATGCTGTTAAAAAATATTAGATTCAATCAGAATCCCATATAAATTAGTTTTGAAGGCTGGTGAAGATGAATAGTTTGGCTGTATAAATAGATTTTAAAGGGTTGTGAAAAAGAAACCAATTTCTTCGTATCTCCCCCGGGCCACTCTTCTTGTATAAATGTCTATCGATCACCATTTATTATGGTGAATGGCACTGATACCGTAAATATGAGTGGAATTTGCACCGCCAAAATTTATCTTGAAGAAGGTAAAATGTCATTACTGTGTGGGGAAATGTCGAAATCTCTTGGATGTGATTACACTGAGATATTGTATTAATGTTAAGATACTGATATCATAAAAATATGAAAAATACAAAGAAATGCATGCATGCATGCTAATGTCAGAAGAACCATTCACCCCAGGACTGATTGATAAGATCTAAATCACTATACATCTCGTATCCACGTTCCCCTAGGATTACATCATCAAAGGGTCGTTTAAACGTCTGTATTAAATCATAAATTTTCCTGAGGTCGTCGTTGAAGTGTACGTTGAAGCACCCACGTATGTCGAGCACGTGAAGACCCTTGCAGTTGCATATGATAGATTGCAGAGTATCTCCATTGAACATGCCTGAGCCCATCTCTAGGTGGTTGAGACACGACATCGAATCGGCTACGGCCTTTTCCTCCGTCTCATTCAACATGTTCAGCACGAATCTGTTCCTTACCATAAAATATGGAGGGGGCATGTTCCGACTCAGCTTGACCAGACGGTAGCAAAACTTACCGACGGAAAATATTCCAGTCGACGTGATATAGAGGCAGTAGCTAATGTCGAGTTCTTCCAGCACCGGGAGAAGCTCCAAGTGTCTCACGAAAGTTTCATCACTCACGTCGTACTTCGGAATGCGCAGCACCCTTAGAAATTTCCCACTGTTTTATAAAAAGAGGAAAACATCAATAGAAATTAACAAAGTATACGTAAAATTTTGTAATAAAAAAATAAAGTATTAGAATAAGATAAAATAAAATTTTGCACAGGCCTTAAACATGCAAAAGAGAAGGCGGCTTCGTCGAGCTTGTACGGGAAGAAGGATAATAGAATTCCCCACTGCGAGCCACGAGCTTCTTGTCACTCCCGTTTCCCATTATACGTATTTTTTAGGATACGCATGCGGATTTATGACAATTGTCAGGTGGCCCATATTTTAACTTATCTTGCTTTGCTTAGCCTTGGTTTAATCTTGACTTGATTGGTTCAACTTGGTTTAACATGACTTGGTTTGGTTGGCTTGGCTTGGTTTGGTTTGAGATGGAGAGAGTTGATATATAAGTCAACTACACTCCCTCTCCTCCATAACTTTCATTTACTTCTTCATCTTCTTCATTTACTCCTCCCACCTACACCCAAGCCCTAGGCAAGTGCAACTTGCTTCATGATGGATCTCCCCTTTTATTTTTCTATTCTCTTCTCCACTTGATTCTAAGCCTCTTTAGAGCTTGGCATTTTCGGTTTTGATGGATGGATTTTCGTAGATATAAGTTTTGATCTTTTCTTTCTTTTTTTGGTTTTGATCTATTTTAGTTTGGTATTTCCTAAAACCAGTCATCCCAGGCTGTAGAAAATCTCGTTCTATGCAGCTTAGACCCTTGAAAGTCCAAATTTGGACTTGTTTTGAGCAAGTTATGGCATTTTGAAGTTTTCGGGTTTCATGGGTTCTTCTTTGCTGTTTTGGGGAAGAAGAACAGTACCTAGAGCAACCTGTCCTGTGCGCGCTTCTTAGCGTAGCGCACACTGACCCAGTGCGTGCTCCTTAGCGCGACGCACCCTAATCAGGCACAACATGACCTGGCGTACCCCAGTTAGGGGCAACCTGACCTGGCACACCCCAGTCAGGTGCAACCTGACCTGGCACACCCCAGTCAGGTGCAACCTGACCTGGCACACCCCAGTCTGGCACCACCTAGCCTCGTACAGCCTAGTGCCTGGCGCAACCTGACTTGGCCCGACTTGTTCTGGCGCAACCCAGCCTTTCTTGACCCGACTTGCCTTTGGCGCAACTTGACCTGTAGCCTTGGCACCCCCTAGTGCCTGGCGCAGCCTATCACCCTGGCGCAACTTGGCTAATGCTAATTATTGGCCATGGTACCCCTTGCCCCTTGCATGATTTGTCTTTTAATTATTGGTTTTATGCCAATTATTTATTCTTGGTATTTGACCTATCTTGTGACGACCCGACTCGATAACTTGTTGAGCATAGCATGACTTGCCAGTATTGATGTTGACATGAACACGACATAAAAATCTGGATAGTGGCCCGTCGAGGCGCACTCTTGACAAGCACTCTTGACATGTTAGTAACTTGATAAGACATGTACAATCTTGATAGTGGCCCGTTTAGGCGCACTCCTGACAAGTAACAAGTAACCTGAAATGACATGATAATCTTGAACGCTGTTGCGACATCTACCCTGACTTGCTAAGTAACTCTTGTCTTGACACCGTAGATGATGTTCTTGATCGTGCCTGTATAAACAACCTGTCTCGTCTTGCATCATGTCTAGGACATGAATTCCTGGTTACCACGGCCAGGGATTCATAATGAATCTGACTCGGTTAATGACTAGATTGATCAAGTAGTTCATATAGAGAGATGTTTTCAGTTATAGGCGATCCCGTTATTCCGGCCACACCTGAGGGACTTGTAGCCTGCCCTCGAGTAGGGCACATTTCCAGCCCACTGTCATGTGGGGCTGTCACGACCCGCACCCGTTTTTTTTTAAACGGATACGAGATGTGTCCAAGCCAGCCTACGCCGCAATGTCGGCGGTAGAACGCTGTCACGGCCATGAAGATCAAAATCACAAACAATGCTCATTCACATAATTAATTTAATTTACAAGATCACAAGTTTTACATTTGCTGAAAAATATAAACTTGTACAAATATTTGAATGGCTACAACTCCACAAGCTAGCTAATCTCTAGGCTTCCCGTCTGCAAGTATACCATCACTCCCCAAACTAAGTGATCCTCGGCTAACCTGAAAATGTTGGTTTCCAGTCAGGAATGGAACGAGCACAATTCACTGAATGCAATTTCAAATAAAGAAAATGACTATAAAACAAAGGTTAGACATCAATCATGGGTTTGAAAATAAATAGTAAAGCCGTAAGAAAAATCAATAGTAATAAATAGACCAATATACTTTTCCACCATTAGAAGTACCTTTGATATGTGATCGGTCTCGGGACAATTATGCGATACGGTCTACACGGTCTAAAGTTACACGGTCTACAGTTACACGGTCTACAGTTACACGGTCTACAGTTACACGATCTACAGAAAATATTGCAGTAAAGAAACACTGTCTACAAAATAATAATCACTAACTACACAGTTTAAATGCAATAATAAACACGGTCTACACGGTCTACTTTGCAATAAATAAATCACTGTCTACACTGTCTACAAGAAGTAAATAAAATACTGTCTACACGGTCTACAAGAAATAAATGCAACACGGTCTACACGGTCTAAGGTCAGATCACACATCCTTGGTACTTCTCATTCCCGACTCAACAATTTATAATATAAAATAATCACATAACCAATGACTAATCAATGAAATATAGTAAAGATCAATATCGAAATGCAAACAATAAACTGTACTCGCCTGTGGTCCTTTGCTGGTGAAACCGACAATCTGAACTACTCGATGTGCCACTATAGTCAAAACCCGTACAACAGTCCCCGGAAGCTGAAATATACAATACCAATGATCTCAGAATAGTCCAATTAGCTAGGATTGCCTGTCCTTACGTCCAATTCTGGACACAGGGGCAAAACGGTAATTTTGGGCCAAAACGATGTCCGCCGTTGGACCTGCTTTGCACCGAAAAACGTACCAGAGTCAACGGTCTCTAAAGTCGTCAAACTACATGTCTACGGATCCAGTTTTCTGATACGAACCCAACCGTATGTCCAAAGTTGGATTTCGGCGGGCCGTGCACAAAATCGCTCGTTGAGTGGGACCGTGGGGCCCACAAAACGGTAATTTTATCAACAGTCTCAGAATCGGACCAAACTTGGCATACAGGACCAGAAAAATGATACGGTTTTGTTGGCGTAAGTTTCGTCTCGATCCGATGATCGTGCACAAAGTAATTGGAGAATTTACAACGTGCACGATACGGTGAATTTCGACGGATACGTATCAAATTCGTCGCGCACACGCGACCAATTTGAATTCCGTCAAAGCCCACACGACCACGAAGCTGTTACGCAGCTTTCGATCCTTTCGGTACGCGACCACGTCGTCCGGATTGGCGTGACGTACGTCGTGTGGAGCGATTTTCAAGTTTTAAAAACAGGTTTTTCTTGATATTCGAGGATCAATTACTCTGTACACAGTGTATGAAATTCAAAACTATGAAATAGTTTCCGATCTCCTATAGGTTGTCTAAACATGTGTTCAAATAGAATTTCTAAAAGTTTACAGGATTGATCGGAATCGGTCCGTAAACGTAGGTTCCTGGACTGCGAAATTATCCTGTTTTTGGACAGGTTTTGTCAAAGTTTGGTTCGATCTCTTGTCGAATCTCGTTATGTTCTGCCTGAACTAGTTGACAGGACGTCGAGTTGGTTAGGTTGGCTACCCGATGAATTCGACGGAACGAAAAACGGAGAAGTATGGGCGGAGATTTCATACCCGAAAATTGGCGTATCGCGCTGTTACTGTTGTTCGATGCTGCTGGTTCGCGCGTCCATTCCCGCGTCAGCCCGACGCTCGTCCGGCGTACTCGGTGGAGGAACGCTGCGCCAGGCCTGGAGGGAAGTCGGAGGCGGCGCTGTTCGATCGATGGGTTTGATGGGGACCTCCTTTCTCTCGTTGTTTCGAATATATACTATAGGTATACGCGTGTGGTGTTAAGGTTGGCTTCGGTTTCAGAATTTGTTGCTACTGCTGGGCTTCGAGCCTGGGATGTGTGGGCTTAACAGCTGAATGGTTCAGAGCCTAGGAGCTGGGTTATTCAGCTGAGGTTTGTTGGGTTTGGGCCCGAGCTGCCTGCTGGGTCCTGGGCTGGGCTCAGCTGTTGGGTTCGGGAAGTCTGGGATTTACTTGCTGCTGTATGCTCATCAGCTTTCAATGTTGTGGTAGTCCAGTTTGGTGCAGATTCAAACTCAACTTGGTCCATGTAAAGGTTTGACTTTGTGTGGTTCTCAATGTATGCCTCCATAAAGGTAATATCCTTCACACAGCGCACCTTAGTCCTAACTGAGAGTGGGCTTGGTTGTGTTTTATTACTCCTATTGTTGGCATGTATATATATGATACCAAGTTATCATATATATCTCTATACATCACTATATATACATACATGACTATGAAAATACTAAATCCTAACAAAAGCTTAGTAACACATGTTCCAAACTAGAGATTTTACATACAAATATATACGTACAATTAATACTTGTTTTATAAATAATCCAAAATACTCAGTAATATTTAATAATTTTCGTAACAATAGTAATAACCATAATAATGATAATGTACAAGAAACTCAACAATTGTTGTAAATCCAAAATACGTATAGTCTAGAATCTCGAAAATACACAGGTACGTCTCAAGAACTAGTTATCATATTTCCAAGAATAATATTCAATTAAATCAGTAAATTGATATTATATAGATATATAACAATTAATTAGAAGGAATAATTTATTAACCAATTAAATTAAGATACGAAGTATACACTCAAGATAAATATCAACATGGACGTCTTAGGACTCACTATAAGCCCACACGGGCTTGGGCTCGGTTCGAGCTGATTGGGTACAACCGGTTCATCTAAAAATCAATATATTAAATAATAATTAATTAAACCTTTAAGATGAGTCATTTCACAACTTAGCCTGGTTTTCCTAGTTAGGACATCCCTATGGCTAGGTTTTCCCAGGCATGGCTAGTACACTAGTCAAGGCACACTGCTACATCTCCCGTGCCACAAGCCCTAGTCGTCTAGTACTTCGAAACTCAACAATGGCTAAAATCATCTACCGTAATAATTAACTAAATAAATATTTATAAAAATCTAAAATCACCATTTTAAATCAAATAAATAAATGAATAAAATATATTATCAAAATTTCCGGGAAGGGGAGCTACAAATCTACCCACCTTAAAATAATTTCGTCCTCGAAATTTAGGGGAAGGGTCCATCAGTTATGATGGAAGACGGTTTCCCTTAGCTATCATCTATTCTCATGATCATTACATACTACGAAACCTTGAGAGTTTCTACCCACTTTTGGTCACACTACTCCTTCAAACCTCATGTCGCTAAAACTTTACAATCTTTCAACTAATTGCTAAAATAATACCAATAAATATCTAATGCTTATCGCCACTATAATCCTCTCATATTTATCGAACAACTCAAAATCTAACAAGCAACTAATCTACACAAGTAGCTAATAAATATTGCTAAATTCCAATCAGCGCGACCATTCGACACTCTAAAATAGGAAGGGCAGGAAGATAAGGCAGAATAATCGGGAGCAACTGCGAAGTTTCAAGAATCCCTTGTTACAGATGGAAAGGAAGTTTATGAACCACTGCCTCATCTGTTAGGTTGGGCTACTCTAGTCCAGTCAGTTGCTAAATCAAGAACCCTTCGTTTCTTGGAGGGGCTTGAAATCCGTACAATACGAAAATTTCGTCTTCGAAATTCTGAACAGTTTTCGTAATAGAACAAAAATTGGAGAAATCAAGATTATATATTGTGATCTATCCCGTGGTTTTTTAACAACACGAGCAAGGGATACAAATGCAATACATGATTGTATCGCGACGTCCAAGTAGATGGTATAATGGTTACGAAGGGTATCACATTCTAAGGGGTGGAGACTACATAATAGGTATGGGGACCTATTTCAACAGTTCGGTTTTATAGATTAACTATAGGGTTTGTCTGGAGGGGTTTTACTGGGCTTTAATGGGTTTTCTATTTGGATATCACTCGTTGGTTGGATGAACCTAGGATCTCAATCTATATGGACTGAACAAGTTCCCAAGACAAAACTATGTCTACTAGGTTAGGGTAACCTAGAATAGGATTCAACTCGAGTGGTTAAGCTGGTTGCAAGTCAAGTTGGTTAGCTAGGTCCGTAAGCCTGAAATGTACCTCCAGTGACTCTTGTGTTTAAGTAACACATGAGGCCTCAATTGGGTGGCACACTAGTGGCATGCGTGTAGTGGACTTCGAGTAATTCACAACCACATTTTGGGTCGAATGAACCGAGTCAAGGTTGAGGCCCTAGTGGAAGTCGAAAAGTATACCGACGTTGTGGTAAGGGTTATAGCTAGTCCTTTTGTCCTGAAAGTCATAGCACACAAATAGAGTACAAGGGAACAGGTTTGAGTGGGACCTGATATACCTAGATGAAGGTGGACTTGTCTAGATATTGCATATGCAATTTGTTGGAATGTAACAGCTGGTCTCGTGCTCCGAATATTAATGACACGGCCAGGGCACAAAATAATCTAAATGGAAAGTGGGAGTCCATGGGCACTAACTATCATCCTAATGGAAAAATTATTCTAATCAATCGGTAACCTTCGTATATCCTAAGAAGGCTTACAATCTACCCACCTTAGAAGTTAGGACAGGTTTAGGAATGATGAGGTTGGAAGGATTACAAAGCTCGGATATTGTACCTCAACTTTTGTTGAATAAAGAATAAGACACGACGTACGGAATATGGTAGATTAAGTCGAGTCAAGGATCGTTCCTCAATAAAGGAAAAACAAGGGTGTACAAGAGTTATCGACGGGGTAAACAACTTTAAGGCACATCATCTAAAAAGATTTCTAACAACTGAGTCGTGAAACTCTAGTTGTGTCAAACCTGTCAGACTATGGTCATAAGGGTTCTAGTAGTATGGACTGCAGTGATCATGCATTGTTTGTTGATAACTGGTATATCACAATTTGACATGGTACTTAATCTATGGTATTAGCTAAACAAGTGACTGTGGTGTTCCAACACTAGTTAGGTCTTAATATCAAACATTTACATAACTAGAGTAATATTTGTTGGAAACCAATCTCGGGAGGGGTGTCACGGTAAATGATTACCCTATTGTCCATTCATCTCATGTCTAACTGTGGGTTTTGGTCGAGGAAGGGTTGGTTCAAGGCTAAAGGGTTGCTAGTTAAGGCAAAATTCCGACAATGATTAGAGACTCACGACGTTTGGTTTCTTGAGAATAAATAGTCTCCTAGGTTGGAGTTCTGACTAAGGGTAAAACCCTAATCATTCTCAAATTTAGATGGCTCGAAAGTCTCAACAGTAGTTTGTGGGTCGATGGAAAAACGAGTAACTCAATCACATGACTGGCGGATGGTAGCTACACTTGTGCCTACCATTATGATAGCCAAGGAAATACTCTGTATCTCTCTACCATCATGAGCTTTCGTCCTTCCAAATCGGTGAAAGACAAAAACAATAAGAATTCAAGGAAGATGTTACTGAATACAATTTCGTGATTTAAGGGCGAACATATAATTCAAGAGGAATTGTCAAGCAGTCGCGGATGAGATCCTAGATACCTATATATCTCCACCCACGTAGTGTAATTAAACGAAGAGCGAACCAAATGCATCATGGTTGATCAGACCATAATACACTGATTCTGATTAGACAATAAGTTAGCAGGCGTCCCCACTAAACATATGCCTCGAATCAAGCTCGAGAGCAGAGTGAGCTTGCAAAACCAGGCTGTGATAGCAACATTGGTCAAAATAGTCAAATTTCAGTTATACAAGATTTTTGAAAGAAGGCACAAATAGTACGAGTTTTGAGGGAATCAAACTTCACCTGGTGTTCTTGCTTATACAGTCTTCCTACCATCTTTTGATCCACAAGGACTTGGTCGACTAATGGGTTATGGACATTCTAAATTCCCTATTCTAGGTAAACCTATTAGTGTCAGTCGATATCCTCGTCAATAGGTCACAAGGACCACGGAATGCTAGATCGGGAGACGTGCTATCCAACTTACAAACTTCTACCAAATTTTGGCCTCGGATCTTATGGAACACACAGGGCACTGTCCTATCCTCTATAGTATCCTTAACTTGTAATCACGTCTGAAATCATTTCACCGAGGACTACGCCTCGCCCGTAAAATCGGGCTGTGGTAAACCCTTGGTTTCGTGATTCAGATGTGACATGCTCTCCGATACTCTACTTTATATTGATACCAGTGTGACTATGGTCAAAGAGGACCACTAGCCATAGTCTTAATGACATTCTATAACCTATATTTCTTAGACAAATTCCAACTCTAGGGGTCGTGTCTCGCCAGTGCGCTGCTGGCTGCAGTGAATCCATAGTCTCTAAAATTCAAATAAATGGCGGCAGTGCGCTGCTGTCCTGCCATTATGAGTTAACTAATATTCTTTAACTATATCTATAAATCTTCATAGGCTTCTATAGATTCAAACAAGTTGACTATGAAAAAAAACGTAAACATTTGTCCTATCAGTCACAACCCCTAAAATAAAGGATTGAACATGAAAGAAATATCTGAGGACACAAGAAATACGACATTCTAATATCTACTCCATGTGTATTCAAACCACAGAGGAAAACTTCGAATCGAGACTTATTCAAGGTTCGTATATAGATAACAAAATCAGAAAATAATAATTCCTAGGGCAAGTAGGAACTAAATAGGCAGTTCGACTAAGATATGAGGATGATATCTAAGAGGCAAGGAGAAGGATTTAATCAATTTATCAGGGTTAGATCATTAATACTAGGAAGCCATGTCTCACCAAGTGATTAATCTATCCACATTGGACCTTATCGTCATATCAAGAGGTAATAGTATACCTATAAGGATCTGACACTCTATCAAAATTAATAACTCCTTATCTACATTGCATGGCCTAGACTACCCATCGGTAAATTTGTATAAGAGACTCCTAGTCCTAGTCATTCTCGTAAATTAAATTAATTTCCAATTTGTGAATGAGCATTTATAGTCGCAGGCTCGTAATAGTACGACTAACTTAAGTACTGTTACGAGTTCGCATGATTTGCGAAAACTGACCTGCATGGGCCACCACAGGGGCACTTCATGAAACAAGTTCTATGCACACTGTCATGTGTTGCACTCCAAGCCACCTAATAATTCTTGATAACTCTTAAATGAACCTCGCCTGGATAACCTGGATAGCTGCAGGGCTTGTGACTGTGGAAACATCTCATTGCATCTTGCTAGTAACTAGGCTTGTGATAACCCCAGCTAGTTAAAGTATCAAGTCGTACTCTTTGCTTGGTCGTAATTGATAGATGTAGTCCAGTCTAGTCTTGTCTAAGCAATGCCAGTCTATGATTATTTTAGCACATGCTTGTTCATGCTTTACTCTAGTCAATAATTGGTTGGAGACTAAGCTCTGTTCAGGTGAAGGGTTACAATCCCGATCCTTGTTTGGTTTACGGATTGTAACTTGGCTACCGGAATGGTCCCTTAGTCGTCTTATCATTTATCATCTTATTTTTCTTTAACTTATGTCTTTTATTATCCTTTATGTCTCATGTGCTAATATGCTGGTTTTAGTTCCTAAGTGAAGCCTCCCTTGTGGCACTTGCTCTTTCTGGGGTCTGACCCAGCTGGTTTTGTATGGCCAGATTTCGGAGTAGGACTCGAGGATCCTCCAGCTTTCCAGCCAGATGGTGGCCACTAGGCGCAACCCTGGCAACGAGTGGGTTCTTATTTTGCTGTCCTACTCTTTTGTAAAAATATTCTTTTGAGGCGTTTAGCGCCGAGCAAGTGTTAGCTCGTTTGCAACTTTACTTACTGTCTGCCTACGGGCTGTAACATGATTGACAAATCCTAGGGTTGATCATGTATGACTGAAACTCTTGCTAGTCTTCACATTTTGTATGACTAGCTTCATGATCATCTGAATATGTAATGTTTTGGATGCCTTACCTTGTATGTCTGATGATCTAACATCTTATAATGTTTACTTACTTGCTTGAGATTGAGACACTAGGCTTGTTCATGACCATAAGAGACTGTTGGCTTGTAGATAAACCCTCATACATCTAGACAGCCGTGACCGTATATCGAGGTAGATCATACTTCAATGTACGTAGCTGGCTGTGTCTGTCCCCTGCTCTCCAGTATTCTGGTTCCGGGGCGTGACACGGTTTAAGTGGTGGCCCATACAGGTCTTGTAAATCAAGATGTGTGAGGGTTTTACCAGATAGATGTCTCAATCAGCACTCGCCCTTGATCTCTACTCGTGTCTTCTAATCTTTCCGAAATCTTGACCTGATCACATGTTTATATCCTCGATCTATCATGGTCCTTCCTTATTATTTCCTATGTCGTTTCTTCAGCGTCATTGTTCCCGGTCCTACCAATCAGCAAGGCGGAGCACCTCCAGTGGACCAACAACAACCTGGAGACCAAGCCCAGCACTCTGGAGCGGCCTCTCGAGTCATACATTTCGGGGATCCAGAGCCCCCAGTTCAACCAGTCCAGCCTGCAGAGGCTGATAATAGAACCCTGGTGGGTCTCATCAGGAAATTGCTTGCATCTCAAAATCGTTGGGGCGATGCCCTGCACCAGACAGTACAAGATGCCATGGGCAGAGTTGGTTACCCAGGGAACAACGCGGCCAACAGCTTCAAGCATCTGAACCCTCCTTTCTTTGACGACAGTGAAGATGCTATCACTGCTGATGTATGGCTTCAGGACACAGAGGTTATCCTAGAAGCAGCTAGGATTCCTGAGGGTGAGAAGGTGGCCGTCGTGCGCCTACAGTTGTTGGACTTAGCCCGCAGTTGGTGGGCGATACAAGCAGTTGGATTGGCGATGCCTGTCTTATGGGTGGTATTTAGTGACAAGTTCCAGACGAAGTACTTTGATGCATTAGCTCGGTATGATCTGTAGACCAGATTCAGCAATCTCAAGCAGATGGGTAGGACGGTCGATGGATATGCGGCCGAGTTTTCTAGGCTAAGTCGGTTTGCTCCCACCTTGGTGGCGACCGAATTAGACCGAGCCCAGCGGTTCTAGCAGGGACTCCACCTAGAGATTATTCTAGCTGTGGAGAAATTCGAGCACCAGATGTTTGATGCCGTCTTGTGAGTAACGAAGAGGCATGAGTATACTTCACAGAGGATAGTGGACCGAATCGGAGGTCAGAAGAGGTCCCATGGGCAAATGTCCCATTCATCAATGCCAGTCCCGACAGCTAAGGCTTTGACTATTGGAGCTCCTAGGAGGGCGACTACAGTTTTGTCGGTTCAGCACTTGACACCGACGTACCTTCAGAAGCAGAAGCAGTCTTCCGCGATGGGCTTATCTTATTGTGGAAAGCCCGGTCACGTTATTTCAGAGTGTCGCAGAGCACAGGGATTGTGCTTGGCTTATAGGACATTGGATCACATGATAAGATCCTGTCTGCAATGGGCCAGTTCATCATCAACCCTAACCAGTCCATCGGTTAGGGGACCAGCTCCAGTTCAGCAGCAACACCAGTTTCCGAGGCCCTTGCTGCCTCAGGCCCTAGCTTTCCAGCAAAGGCCGTAGCAGTATGCCCAAGCCCACGCTTAGAACCAGAACAGGTATAGAGGTTTCCAGCAGAGGGGACCAGCACCAAGAGGACAAGGTCAAGCGATGGCTTTGACCGTGGAGGAGGAATTGGCATCAGGTGAGGTGGTGGCAGGTACCATTCTCGTTAACTCTTTTCTTGCATCGATATTATTTGATTCGGGAGCATCGTATTCATTCATATCTGCACGATTCGCAACACGGATAGGGCTGGAGCCCGAGTCATTGTCAATAAGACTCAATATACTTACTGGTAATGGTCTTGTGGGAGTAGATATAGTGTTTCCCTCGTGTCGAATCGTAGTTAGCGGTAGAGAGTTTTCTGCTAGATTGATAGAATTTTTGATGGTCGATTATGATGTGGTCCTAGGAATAGATTGGTTAAAGGAGCAATATGCAAGAATAGACTGCCATATTGGCAGGATTATTTTTGGTATTCCAGGCGAACCAGAGTTTTTATTTTCCAGAGGCGAAGTAGAACCTTCTTCCCCAGTCTTGCGGATGGCAGTAGCAGAAGCAGTTCAGTTTCCTAGAGTGGTAGAATAGTTTCCTGATGTGATTTCCAAAGAGCTTTTAGGCATGCCGCCAGAGAGAGAGAGAGAGATAGAGTTCACTATCAACTTGATTCCAGGGACTGCACCAGTGGCAGAGAGAGTCTACAGAATGGCACCATCAGAGTTGGAAATCCTGTACAAGATGATTGAAGAACTCAGAACCAAGGGATTCATTCGTACTAGTGGATCACCTTGGAGAGCCCCAATGCTTCTTGTGAAGAAGAATGATGGTATGTCAAGATTATGTGTTGATTATCGTACCTTGAACTCTGTAACAATTAAGAACAGATACCCTTTACCTAGGATAGATGATTTGTTTGATCAGCTCAGGAGAGCAGCAGTATTCTCAAAGATTGACTTGCGATCAGGGTACCATCAGATCAGAGTCAGAGAGCAAGACATTCCGAAGACAGCCTTCAGATCTAGATATGGGCATTGGGAGTTCCTTGTTATGCCATTTGGAGCAACCAATGCGCCAGCCGTATTCATGGACCTCATGAATCGTATCTTCATGCCCTATTTGGACCAGTTTGTGGTAGTGTTTATAGACGACATCTTAGTCTATAGCAAGAATGAGACAGAACATAAGCAGCATCTTCGTATAGTCCTTCAGATTCCCAGAGAGCACCAGTTGTATATAAAATTCAGTAAGTACGAGTTTTGGTTGGATCGTATAACGTACTTGGGTCACATCATCACCCGAGGTAGAGTGGAAGTGGACCCCCAGAAGATGGTTTCCATAGAGACATGGCCAGTTCCCAGCATCATCGCAGAAGTTCGCAGTTTCCTAGGACTGGCCGGCTATTACCGACGATTTGTGTCAGACTTTGCTCGAATTTCGGCACCATTGACACAGTTGACCCGTAAGGATGTACAATTTGCTTGGACAATAGAGTGTCAGAGTTCATTTGAGAAATTAAAGCAGAGATTGATGACAGCTCCCATTCTCACACTTCCAGAGGGGACTGGAGGATTTTCTGTTTATTGTGACGCATCCGGCAAGGGATTAGGATGTGTCTTGATGCAGCATGGGAAGGTAGTAGCTTATGCGTCACTTCAGCTTCGTGATCATGAGAGGAATTACCCAACCCATGATTTAGAGTTAGCAGCGGTGGTTTTCGCACTTAAGTTGTGGAGGCATTATTTGTATGAAGATCGGGTGGAGATTTTTACCGACCACATGAGTCTTTAATATGTGTTTACTCAGAAGGATCTTAACATGCGTCCGAGGAGATGGGTGGAGCTACTTGTGGATTACGACATCAACTTGCAGTGTCATCCTGGAAAGGCCAACGTTGCTACAGACGCATTGAGCAGAAGAATAAGAGCTTTATTTTCTAACAGCACAACCAGAGTTATTAGCAGATCTTCAGAACATGGGAATAGAATTAGTTCTTCCTACCAATGTGGCCATGATGGCCAGTATGCAAGTTCAGTCTAGTATAGTTGAGAGGATTAAGTTAGCTCAGTCAACGAATTCCAAGCTTCAGCGGCTTAGGACAGAATGTGTAGCAGGAAGAAGAACAGAGTTAAGTATACACGAAGATGGTACTCTCCGACATGGAAGGCGTCTTAGTGTATCCAGCGGTGATATCAGACAGGAGATCATGGCAGAGGCTCACAGTTCTCAGTATTCAATTCACCCCGGTGGCACGAAGATGTATCATGATATCCGTCAGCATTTCTGGTGCAATGGTATGAAGAGGAAGATAGCCCAGTTTGTCTCTCGTTGTTTAATTTGCCAACAAGTTAAAGCTGAACATCAGAGGCCAGCAGGACTTCTTCAACCTTTACCGATCCCAGAATGGAAAAGAGAGCACATTACCATAGATTTTGTAACTGGATTACCTAAATCTCCAGTTGGAAGAGATGCTATCTGGGTTATAGTTGATCGGCTCATGAAGGTAGCTCATTTTATCCCTTTCAGAATTGTCCAGTCAACGGATCAGCTTGCAGAGATGTACCCCAGATAGATAGTCAAATTGCATGGGGTGCCAGTCAGTATCGTGTCCGATAGAGATTCAAGATTCACATCTCACTCTTGGCGGAGCCTTCAAGGGAGTTTGGGGACTTGTCTAAAGTTCAGTTCGGCATATCATCCACAGACAGATGGTCAGTCAGAACGCACGATTCAGACTCTCAAAGATATATTACGATCATGTACACTTGTGTAACGCCCCAGTCCCAAAATACGTAGGACTAGGTACATCGACATGCCAGCTGTATACATACGAAGTATACTCCAATATATGAAAACCTTGTATGAATACATAAGCTATAAAATACAGTAAACCAAGAGTAATCTAATCTCATCCACAAATGAAGAATAAAAGATATCATATAATCAACTGTAATAAGTCTTCGTACAATACGTTGGGCGGAGACAAATCTACTACCAACAAGTAAGGAAAAATATACATGGAAATGGAAATAATTTGGCGGGAGTAGCAAAGAAAGACTCAAGACACGTCATCTCCGAATGAATAGAGAAGATCGCGACCTCGGCTAGAACACCTGCAATATCACAGTAGCACACACCTGGAGAGATAACCAGGTCCTCAGAGGGACGTAACAAGATACATAAAGAACATGCCACATAACTGAATATATATACCATGTCATAAATCACAAGTAAAGTAAATAGTTCCACTCGTAACAAGATCCAATACCTCATCATCGAAACAGTGGACTACCCCTACAACCAAACAAGGACAAGGGGTAGCACACTATGCCGCGATGAGACATTGTCCCAAGCTACTTAATGGGACAGGGTGATATGACATTTGACGAGGGTTACCTGACCATTCTAATGTGTTTATGCAATAAGAACAAACCTTCAACGCATGGGCACTCTGGCTCAGTAGCAGTAATCTCAGGTATGGTCCCATCAGGATACCAGGGACCTCAAAACATAACATTCATCGAATGTCAGAGGCCAGCAGTAAATCAGGTATCAGGATCCAGGACCGTATATCCCGCGGAGATAACCGACAATAGGGAAGTGCATACTTGGCCCATACGTTAAGGAACTGTTCTTCCCATCCAATGCCTAACAGAGTCACATCCATGACTCATATACCTCTACAAACTGCTAAGTCTCCTAATATGCCACTATTAGCAGTTAGCCCTGACGCATGCGCATGGGGGATCAGCCCACACGTAAGAACCTCTACATGCTACTCATCTCACACATCCTCATGGTACAACTATGTCAAGGTATATGCAATATACTACAAACGGTAGTCTCTTAACTCTAAGTCCACATGCAATCAAAGGATAATAACAAAGTATATCTAATATCACTGAGCAGACAGTAAATCAAGAACGGTAAGAACTGGAAATAAATGAACAGTAATATGTAATAAAATACAAATTGAATATAAACAGTATATTGGCATGGTATCTTGCCTGAGGTTATGTGCAAAAGAGAATAATCCAGTAGCTCGAACAGACAAATAAACGAAGCAAAAAAAGCCAAATCTTGCAGATGACTCCGAATTCTGCAACAAACATCACGAACGAGTTTGGAATAAAAGATATGCCTGGAAAACACCTGTCCAAAAGTTAAATTCTGGAACAGGGGCAAAATCGTAACTTCGGGTCAAAACGATGTCCGCCGTTGGACCCGCTTTGCACCGAAATACGTGCCAATATCTACGATCTCAAAAGTCATCAAACTACATGTCTACGGATTTGTTTTGATGAGACGAACCCAATGGTATGTCCAATTTTGGATTCCGGTAGGCCGTGCACAAAATCGCCTGTTGAGTAGGATTGTGGGCCCACCAAAATAGCGTCCCGATCAACCTTCTCAGAATTAAACCAAACTTGGCTCACAGGACCAAAAAAATATTTTGAGTCCAATGGCGCAAGTTTCGTTGCGATTTGATGAGTGTACACGAAGTTGTGACTTAATTTGCAAAAGGTCGATACGGGGGTATCTCGACGGATACGCACTGATTTCGTCGCGCATATGCAACGAAATTGGGTTCCGTCACTTCCCACACATCGACAACATCTATACGTGCCTTTTGATGCGTATAGTGCGCGACCACGTCGCCCGGTTTGTCGGGGCGCACGCCGTATCGGGTGTTTTTCTACTTTTCGAATACAGAATTTACAATTTTTTTGAGAACTTTAACAACGTGTAACTTTCTACATACTAGATGAAAAGTGAATCCAGAAGGTGCGTTACAATCTCGGTTATGTTGTATTTGAATGACTTCAATTAGTATCTACAAAATCCTATTGTACAGAAAGAAAAGTGGCCGACAAGTTGGTGTTTTAAAACAGTTTTTAATATTCCAGAAAAGTAGTTTTTCCCCAACTTCGTCTCGATTTTTCGAGCAAGTTGGATGGCCATGTCAAAAGCCATCTAGGGGATCTCGAAGAGGGTCATGTGGGGTTTCTACACAAATTTACGGATTTAAAATCGGATTAGAATTGAAGGAAAAATTTAATGGAGAAGTCGGATACCTCGTTGTTAAATTCTGTCGTTGTCGTCGTTTGTTGTTGTTGTTGTCGCCGCGACCGCGAGGTGCTGCTCGACCGAGGCTGGAAGAGGGAGATACGGTATGAGCGGAGGAGAGAGGAGGAAGGAGAGAGGAAGCAGGAAGAGATTGATTAGGGTTTGGGTTTAGTTTTAAAACATATATATATATATATATATATATATATATATATATATATATATATATATATTTTATATATATATATATATATATATATATATATATATATATATATATATATATATATATATATATATATATATGTGAAGGGATCAAAAAGGGTCGGCCCCTACTTTGTTGGTGCTGCTGTTACTTTATTGATTTGGGCGGACAACCCATGGTGCTGCTGCTATGTTTACTTGTTTGGTCGGTTCCCATAAGGTGGGGCCGACCACACATTGCCCTTTTATTTCATTTTATTTTTTTCAAAAATCTTTTAAATATATATATATATATATATATATATATATATATATTTATATATATATATATATATATATATATATATATATATATATCTATATATGCATATGTATATATCCATACATATACACCATAAATATATATAAAAATCCAAATAACAATTTAATATTATCTATCTAAATATTGAATGTATTTAAACATACCTACATGTATATATAAATTCAAGTCACAATAAATCAACTCAAAATAATAATAATAATATCTTAATAGAATAAAATGTTTAATAAATTTTCACAAAATAACTTTAATAATAATAATTTTATAAAATTGTCCCAATGAGTGCACTTATACTGCACACCCTTTCCCGGGTCCACAAAATGTACTATTTTGTAAAATATTATTTAAATAATAAAATACCAATAATTACACAAATGATTGAATGATTTAAAATTGTACATAAACTTCTAAAATAATTTAGAAATTATTTTTACGTACATAAAATATGTCCACATGGCCACCTTTGGTCACCCCACATGTCTACATGGACTTGGGTTTGGTCCAGGCCCAGTTCGGGCTGGTTTGGACAAACCGGGTCATCTAAAAATCAATATATAAAATAATATTTAATTAAAATACTTTAAATAAGTCAATTCACAATTTGATCTAGTTTTCCTAGTTTTGACATCACCATGGCCAGACTTTTCCCTGCATGGCTAGTACACTTGTCAAGGCACACTACTACATCTTCCATGTCAAAATTAATGGTAGTCTTGTGTTCCAAAATTCAACAATGGCTAAGGTCATTTTTAATAATTAATAAAAACCTGCCAGACCACTGGCAGTCCTAATGTGAGTGAGGACTGCCAGTGCTCTGGCAGTCCTGATGAAAACTCACTGTGTGTGAGTTCAAAGTCACACACAGTGAGTTTTCACTAGGACTGCCAGAGCACTGGCAGTCCTAAAATTTGAAGTCTAATAAAATAATAAATAATAAAAAAATAATTTACAAAAAATAGGGGTTTTACATCCTACCCAACTTACAAGAATTTTGTGCTCGAAATTTAGGATTAATAGGGTAGATAGGGTTGAGGGATAGGAAGAGTTCGTCAATACCAAGATACAATTAAAATTTTGAGGAGGCGATAAAACATCGTTCAACACCACCGTGCAATAGAAAATTGTGGAGTCGATATATACAAAAATATATCATGGTTATGGAATTGAATAAGGATTGCTAGTGAAGGTAACAAAATTTTGAATATCCAATTTTTGGGAACAGTAAGGAATTGAGTCGGCCAAAGAGAATAAATTAGACATTTAGGAAATGTGATTCCTTAAAGGGAACTAGATACTAATCGTCTTGGTCAAGGGTTTGATTAAGTGATGATTAGAATCACTTTCGTGCGTTCAAGTATGATTAGAAGGACACGATAATAATTCTAGGGTTGAAGAAATGAGGAGTAGTTTAGGCGAAGATATAGCCACATGAGTCGATCGATGGCTATCTACATTTCGTGTATATAAAACTGATAAGGAAACTAAAGGTGATACTTTGAGTCTATCTATCAAGTACAGTGTCTGGTCTTTCTAAAGTAAGTAAAGTCCACAACAAAAAGAGTTCAAATACGATGCTATTTAGTACGACATACGAGGTTCATAGGCGACGAAAATAATTCAAATGAGAGTTGTCAATGCTGTCGCGGAAGAGACTTTAAGGCAGGTTTAACTATGTCTCCATCCGCATATAATAAGATATGATAAGCGAACCAAAGTGCAATAGGTTGATCAGACCATCATGCACCTGTTCTGATTAGACAATATGTTAGTGGGTGCACCCAATAAAATATGTCATGATCAAGCTTGATAACGAAATAAGCTTGCAAAACTGAAGCTACATTAGCAGCATGAGATAGTCAAAATATGAGCAAGGGAGGTACTGATGAAGAAAATTATTAAATAGTCCAAGATCTTTTAAAATCAAGGCTCGCCCGAAGTTTGGGCCTATATAGTTGGCTTGGTTGACTAGCTAAGTTAGGGTCCTCTAAAATTATAGTCTGAGCAAACTTATCAACATGGGTCACAAGGACAAAGGCTTTGTTGGGCCGTGAGGTATTCTACCCAACTTACAAGAGTTAAACTAGTAGTGTGATGGGATAATGGGTCAAGCAATCAAGATAAAGCACAATTTTAAGCATTTAAGGAATTAAGTAGAACAAAATCACATATCGGGTCAAAATAATTGAGTCGAGGTTGAATCCCTATCCGTGGTCGAAAAATATATCGGTATCATGGTAAAGATTATAGTTTGGCCATTTTGACCATAAGGTCATATCAAGAAATAGAGTGCAAAGAGATGGGTTTTGGTGGGACATGATATGTCTACAGGAAGGTGGGCTCGTCTAGGTCTTACATATGAAATTTGTTGGAAGGAAAAGTCTAGTGTTGTGCTCCAAATATCCAAGTCATCGTAAGGGACGCCAAAAGATCTAAAATAGAAAGTGGGAGTTCACGAGGTGATAATTAATGCACAAAAATAAAGAAGATCAAGTTAAAGCATGAAATAAAATTAATTAAAGAATCCAGTAAAAATAATTTAGGAACACAATTTCGGAGAGAAGATAGTCTTCTAGATGAATACAGTTAAGGAACCATTAGATCATTATTCAAATTGCAAATGGTTTAGAAGGTCGCAATTAAAAGATCTAGAATTGAAGGAAGGTCGAGTAAGTCAAGGTGGAAATACAGTCACATAGCTTGGTAGATGACTAACAACACTTGTGTACATACTACTATCATGGTCATGAGTGATATGGCAGTTTAGTGTGGAATACTGTGGAATTCATCCATCTTATTTGGACTCTCTTGGTTGTCCACCATTAAAATTTTGCTCAAATTTTCTCCAAAAGTCTCTAAATAAAATTTTCAAAAATAACCACCCCAAATTTGTATTCACTGTAAGTCGTTCAATTTAATCATGACCAAAATTAAATCACTTTCATAAATCTCAAAGCAAACTTTATCACGTTACTACTAACCTTTTCCAAAATTAACGTTTAAATTCAACTATTTAACTCAAGAGTTCATAATTTACGAATCCATAAAAATTTCACAATCAATCAAAAATTTAACACTCTAAATTTTTTAAATAACTCATAATAAAACTCTTAGCATATTAAAAGCAATCTCAAAAATTAAGCTCAATGCTCTCATCAATTTTAACTTCTATTCATGCTAAGTTATTCCAACAAAATCACAACTTTTAATGGTAACTTCCTTTAATCAATCAAAATAACTTTCCATCACATCCTACGAAATTCTCCCAAAAATTTTAATATTAGCAATCCCTCATTAAACTAAATTTTCAAATAATCTTATCAGTCAAAATCTTTTTTTTTTACCAAAAATCTAAATAGATTTGTAAATCCTCAATCATAGGACACCATTTAAAATAAAAATTTCTCAAAAATCGTTTTCATAACTTTCAAATATTTTAAACCAAAATTCAACGTATTTACTTCCACTTAAAATTAAAATTTACTAAACACGAAAATCACAAGTTGTAGAAATCAAACTTAAATAATTCCTATGGCCATTTTTAAAAGCTAAGATCATTTTCAAACCAAATTTATAACTGTTCAAAGATGTATAACTATAATACAATAAATCATAAACATCAAAACTCGAAAATTAAATAAATTTTATATTTGTTCAAAGATGTATATCTATCACCCAAAACTCATAAATATCACAACTCGAAAAACAAATCAATTTTATACTTGTGCAAAGATGTATAACTATAACCCAATAAATCATAAATATCAAATCTCAAAAAGCCAATCAATTTCTTAAATCAAGGGTATAAAGATTCTAGTTATTTTTTTTCTCCTTCCTGCAGTATCAATCCTATGGTGTTTACTATTTAGAAATCTCAAGATTAAAACCTTCCTTGGTAGTATCCTACTTTACAAATTACTAATCATTAATTCACACAAAAAAGCCTTTTTAACTCAATTAAAGTCTTGAATGTATTCCAATTGCCAATATAACCATTCTAGCCATATGTGTGACCTATGAGCATATACTAATGTAGTCATCTTCCTAGTTGATACTAAGCACAAAAATAAGAATCGACGGTAGAAAGGAATCAAGCAAGGTGCAATTCAAAGAAGTCGAACGAGAGTTCGGAATTTGAAGCCAAGGGAAGAGGTCAAGCTGTATGGATGAGATTCCTAGATTCTAATCCTATGTTGCAGGCTCACATCGGCACAATTACGTAATTGAAGTGACAAACTCGACCTATATGGGCCACCACAAAAACATGTAATGCCCCAGTCCCAAAATACGTAGGACTAGGTACATCAACACGCCAGCTGTATACATACGAAGTATACTTCAATATATAAAAACCTCTTATGAATACATAAGCTATAAAATGCAGTAAACCAAGAGTAATCTAATCTCATCCACAAATGAAGAATAAAAGATATCATATAATCAACTGTAATAAGTCTTCGTACAATACGTTGGGCGGAGACAAATCCACTACCAACAAGTAAGGAAAAATATACATGGAAATGGAAATGATTTGGCAGGAGTAGCAAAGAAAGACCCAAGACACGTCATCTCCGAATGAATAGAGAAGATCGCGACCTCGGTTAGAACACCTACAATATCACAGTAGCACACACCTGGAGAGATAACCACGTCCTCAGAGGGACGTAACAAGATACATAAAGAACATGCCACGTAACTGAATATATATACCATGCCATAAATCACAAGTAAAGTAAATAGTCCCACTCATAACAAGATCCAATACCTCATCATCGAAACAATGGACTACCCTACAACCAAACAAGGACAAGGGGTAGCACACTATGCCGCGATGAGACATTGTCCCAAGCTACTTAATGGGATGGGGTGATATGATATTTGACGAGGGTTACCTGACCATTCTAATGTGTTTATGTAATAAGAACAAACCTTCAACGCATGGACACTCTGGCTTAGTAGCAGTAATCTCAGGTATGGTTCCATCAGGATACCGGGGACCTCAAAGCATAACATTCATCGAATGTCAGAGGCCAGCAGTAAATCAGGTATCAGGATCCAGGACCGTATCTCCCGCAGAGATAACCGGCAATAGGGAAGTGCATACTTGGCCCATACATTAAGGAACTATTCTTCCCACCCAATGCCTAACAGCGTCACATCCATGACTCATATACCTCTACAAACTGCTAAGTCTCATAACATGCCACTGTTAGCAGTTGTAGAAGCATAGAAAAGAATAAAGAAAGGTTCATGCGGCCAAGGATCCCCATGCGGCTCAGGGATCCATGCGGCTCAAGAGTCTATACGGCTCGGCTAGACCCAAAGCTACGTGGTCTTCAACAGCTTCTCTCTTCATCTTTGGCTACATTTAATGACCTGACGGCTGACAGCTCTGACATATGACAGCTCTGACATAAAGGCGCAATAATGACTGACATAAAGGCATGTTTCTAGGGAAGAGGAGAAAATATTTTCACAGTTGGCTGAATCCACCGAGTCCCGAGGCATGCGACTGCTGTATTTATGCGGCCATCCACTTTATGCGGCCGCCACCTTCATGCGGCCATCCATCTTCATACGGCTGCATTCTTTATGCGGCCGCCCCCCTCATGCGGCTGCCCATCTTCATGCGGCTGTTCATCACCATGCGGCTGCCCATCTTCATACGGCCGTTCATCCGCATGCGGCCCACTCATATGCGGCTCTACCAAGACGACCCAATGGAGGACACGTGGCGCTTGTCACGATAATTGAGTCACATGTCAGTCTTATTTTCCTGGAATCAGATTTATTGCAATCACCATAATTGCCCAGATCAAGTCAAATCGAGCAAATTAGACACGTGGCAAGCCATTACAAGTCGCGAATATTCATGACAATCAATATTTATTGCCCACAAAGATTTGATGCAATCGACATTAATTACCTAGATTTGCTACAATCAGAATGAAGGCCCCAGATTAATTGGTCCTTAACCGTCGACATATCAAGGAGGCAATCATTGCAAACCCTAATGATGGCATCCCACTCCTATAAATAGCAAGGTGCTATTCCCTTACAAAATGGACCTTTTTTTGGAGAATAGCACCAGAGCACTTGGAGAGACAAAAACAAGCACAGAGAGAGTAAGGAGAGCATTTCTTCAACGCCAAGCAGATCTTTCCCGGAGCCAAGGCTGCATCCGATCGTCCAAGGAGTAAGGCAGAGCTGCCATCGCTTTTCCGAGCCTCTACCGTCACCCCCCAGAATCTAAAATAAACAATTGTACTTAGATTGCTGTACCTAGGTTTTCGTCCCTAGACTTTCTTTGTACAAGCGAGTTTATATTGTGAAGTAAAAGTCCAGTCCTCCGATAATTGTTCTGTTCTTTTATATTTTATGGCAAACACGATGGCGACTCTGCTGGGGACAAACTTCTCCACGGCTGAGGAGTTGGTGAGGCTATCGGATACAGCCAAACTTGGCTCTACACAACAGAAGATGGTCGTCCGCTTCGACCAACAGGCGTTCAAAGAAATGCTCTCTGAAGGAAGCGCTGGCCCGGTCCAGAAGCGAACCCGCACAAAGAAGGCTCGTAGGGAGTGGAGGCCAAAGTCATTTGCTCATCCCCAAGCTCTGGACGGAGTACTTTCTGCTGCCCAAGATGGCGAAGGCAACTCTCATGCGGCTCCACTTCAAGCCATAGAGGACTCTGCTGTCCCCAAGTCCGCCAGAGGAAAGCACTACGATGCTGGACTTGCAGGGGCAAAGAGTGATCCTATGTGCTCCAGGAAGAAACCGAACAAAGGCACTAGCCGTAAAAAGAAGACTCATGTGGCCAAGATTGCCAGCCGCATGAATGATGACCATGCGGCCGAAACTGCCAGCCAAATACATAACACTAATACGGCCAGGATTTCCAGCCGCATGGTGAACACTCATGCGGCCAGGATTTCCAACCGTATGGAGAAGACCTATGCGGCTGAGACTTCCAACCGCATGAAGAAAGCCCATGCGGCTACGACTGCCAGCCCCATGAAGATTATTGATTCCAGTCGCATGCCGCCTGCTCCACGCGGCTCAGTCTTCGACCGCCTCTCCTATGGTCCTGATCTCTCGTGCTCCCGAGAAGACATGTCTGACTTTCTCCAGCATCACTTAGACTCTTCCTATTATGTGCCCTCATGCACCAGAGTGAAGAAGTTTATGGCAGCGAGAGCTTGGCAAGCTCAGTCCGCTAACCCGACCTCTGACCATCCGAGCGTTCCACATACTGTTATGTGGGCCTCTAATGGAAAGTTGTACAGAACCACTCGAGTCCAGCCCCCGACGGCAAACGGACAGAGAGGTTCCCAAAAGTCTTCCAAAATCCAGGGAGCAAACATGGTCGCTTCAGACCCGTCTAACTTGCGTGAGGCTATCCTCCACAAGCGCAAGGAAAGAGAGGGGGCCTCGGGGTGCAAAGTGTCCTCCCACGGACGTTACTGTACCCAAGTCATTGTCAACTGCTACTGTAATAATGCGACGGTACGAGAAGACCGGCAGTCCGTCTTCCAAAGACTACAACAACCATGTTTAGAGGATGAGGCACCTCCCGTCGTCTCTTGTAACTCTGCTCAAAAAATCCTCGTCGATGGGAGAGGAAAGAAGACAAAAGTTTCCAGCCCGAAGATTTCAACCACTATGACTAAGAGACTGTCGTCTAAGCGGTTGCCCTCCACCGGAGTTTTCCAAGGTATCCGTTCAAAGACAAAATCTGCTGCAGTGGGAGATTCATCGTCCACATCACTAGGAGTTGCTAGAACTGGGGATAGCACTCCTCCGAACCTCCACGACAATTCGATGTTCCAAGAAGACGAGCCGGGGGAAACAACTCTTCCATCAGATACAACAAGTCCCGACGTCCCCGAGGATGTCCACAATTCCCAAGACGAGGCAAACTCGGAAGCTGGGGGTACTGTTCCTTCTGAGTCCGAACCATGAAGACATTCCCATATACCCCAATGACTTCTCGTTACAGGGGTATGATTCGGAGTGTACGTCATCCACCGTCCCTTCCACTTCTACTCATGTCAGGACGGCATTCATGACAAACGACGAACATGATGGTCCCAGTGATCGCCAACGCATCGACACTCTGGAGGCCATACTGCATACTTTGGTCAAATCTGTGGACGAGATCAAAGCAGCCCTTCCAACTCTGCAAGGAGGGACGCCTGGCCAAACAAGCGTGGGTCCTGCGGTCAATGCGGACTCAAATTCAACGACACCGAACCCGGACAATAATCCTCCTAAAATGTCGGCTCCCACCGCTGCGGATGAGGCCAGAGAAGCAAGAAGAGAGGTCCAGGAGCTCTGAGCCATGTTTTACGCTCGAGATAACTCCCAAGACCTCAGAATACGGTAACTATACCCTGCTGCATGGAGGGATGTCCCCTTCCCACCAAGATATAAGCCGTTCAACAATAATCCTTATGATGGCAAGACCTCCGTAAGTCGGTACATCACTTACTTTGAGGTCACCACCGACCATCTGCCGCATGACGATGCCATCCTTACACGATTATTCATTGGGGCATTGGAAGGGGTTGCTTTCGACTGGTATCGCAACTTGCCAGACAACTGCATCCAATCCTTCGCTAGCTTCAAGCGCATGTTCTTGGAAAGATTTTACGAAGTAGGACAGGACGTCACAATGTCCACCCTCATAGACGTCGTCCAAGGGGAGAAGGAGCTGACAAGGAACTATATTGAGCGGTTTCGTCAAACCGTAATAAAATTGTCGTCTGGTAACCCAGATTCCTCCTTGATTGAAATTTGCCAAAAGAGATTGCTCCCAACAATCAGTCTCTGGATGGGCAAAAGTCAATTTAAGGATTGGAAGACGTTTATCATCAGTGCCACTAGCGCTGAAGAAAGGTTGAAGAAGGCTCGCAAACTGGGATTGCACATCTCGGAGGGAGAGAACAAGGGCAAGCGCCCCAATACCAACAACAATAATAGTGGTAACTCCTCCAACAATCGAGACAACAAGGGCAAGCAGGCTATGGTGGCCGATACAGCCCAGAAACCTGAGTCAAAACCGGTGGACAAACAATGGCCGCAAATGACCTACTCCTTCGAAGACGGCCACGTCAAGCCCATCTTGGACATGCTCATACAAGGAGACAGAATTCAGCTCCCTCCACCAAGACGGAAACCTCGGCCGACGGAAATGGAGAGCCCAAAGTACTGCCATTACCACCGCTACGTCCACCATGCTACGCACGACTGCTACCAACTGAAACGATACATCCAACATCTTATCGATTCGAACGCTCTGGCCATTGATTTCGAAGAGGTAACCGTGGCAGCCAATATGGTGTCAGTATAATTTGACAGCTTCCCTCCAACAGAAACTCAAGACGGTGTGGTGCCCATCCCTTTGGCGACAATAGAGATTGCTAATCTTCCACCTCCTCGGGATCAGGCTGCTGGTCTAGTGCCCCTCACCACATCACGAGGGGAGGTCATGTGGGTCCATCTAGACTTGGTATCTGAAGTGACTCAGTCCACAACATCTTCCATCCGCATGAAGAAGAGTGGAAAAGTCAGATCTTGCCGCACAATATCGGCAGATGTCGAAGAAGTCACGACTGTCGTTACTCGGTCTGGGGCACAATCCCAACCTGTGGCTGATAACTCGGCTGAAGATCATCAGCCGGCTACCACTGACACTCCAGGACCTTCTCAGCCTCCGACGATCGACAAGCCTAGGCCAAAGGAGACTCGCTTTGACAAATCCCTCCGAAAAGAGGTACCGCAGGGGCTGGAGAGGCCCTACAACTTCGACATCTTGGCGCAATTGGCCAACACACCGGCCAAATTGTCATTATACGAGCTCCTGAGACTCTCATAGGATGTTCGTGCGGCTTTGAGCGATGCACTCCAAAATGTCGACGCCTATCTGGCTTAGGTCAACCTCACAGGAGAGAGCCCGCCTGCAAATCTCCAAGACAGCACTTGCACAGGAGCGATGCCCAACATTGTCTTCACTCCGCAAGATATGCTCATTAAGACCAACCTGCACGATCGTCCGTTATACTACACTGGATATATCGGTGACGTAAAGGTGGATCGGATGCACATTGATCCTGGTTCTTCCATAAGCATCATCCTGAAGGGTCTGTTACATCATCTCCGCATTCCTATGCATCGTCTAATGCAACAAGCACCACCATCAGCGGTTTCAATTCGGACAGGAGCTACCCAATTGGGGAGATTCGCTTGAAGTGCCAAATTGGTGATCTTCAGTCAGAAGTGACCTGTTACGTCATAGATGTGGCTACTTCATACAATATTCTCCTAGGGCGCCCTTGGATACACGATTATATGATCATGCCTTCCACATTACACCAGTGCTTCAAGTATGCCGACAAACACGGCTTCGTGAGGACAGAATTTGCCGACATTGATCCCTTCAAAGGGGTCGAATCCTACTACTCGAATTCTTGCCTATACAAGAAATCAAAGAGGCACCTGGAAGAAGATGTACAAGCTCAAACTGAGACGGCCTCAGGATCAGAAGAACCTCTGACAATCCACCTTCAAGCTCGTAAACCTGGCAAGTCTGCACCCCTTACGGTCGCTCTGCGTAAGGACGCAATCAGCCTCTCGACACAAGAAGGGCAAATGATAATCCGGCTGCCAAGGTCCGGCCAAGCGCCAAGACCCACAACAGAGCCACTGACAAAAAGACTACCGAGAGTCGGCCAGCCACAAGTAGAGAAGCTCAATCCCTCTGACAAGCCAATGACGATAAGTCTTCCCAAGAAGAATCATCACCCCGATACAAAGTCTGGGGCTTCTAGCGAGCCAACAACTCCCCGCCCAGCATCGAGTACCAAACTGGGGGTCGCTAGTTTGCCAACAACTCCACGCTCAGCTCCACCAGCAGAACCCCTAACAATCAAGCTGCCCAGGTCATCCTTCAAGTCTTCATTTATACAGGGGGTGGCCGAAGAAGAACCAGAACTAGCCAAGTATGTGGCTGCCCGTACTGATGTTTCTTTCGCAGATGATATAATCCCGCTAGAAAAGATACCTTACTTTATCAATAAAGGGCTATCTTTGAACTACCTCGAGCTTAATAAGCTTTGTACAATGTATGCTATGGAACACGGTATAGGCACTCACCTACACACACAGGTGACAAATGTTTACACCGCAAACCAGCTTACCCCAGTGGAAGACGCTTACCGCATAATTGAGGGAGGGGACCATCCAATCATCTTTGGCCGGAAGGACGACCCACAGCCCTTCACCATAGAGAAGGTCGATCTTGAATCAGATGCTGGGAGACTGCCTCTTTATCTGTATAGCCCCTAATCCAAATATCTCATACAAAAACAGAGGTGTGATCTGGAGACTACGCCAGGTTTGAACTACAGCACTGGTCGACGATTACCTTTAAAGCTGCCAGTCCTGACTGGAAAACCACGAGACTACTACAACAAAACCAGATGTGGGCTAGGTTATGTCACACCCGCGACAAACCCTGAAATCTCAGACGAGGAATGCGATTGGCATTCACACTCAACCGGATCACCCACTTCCGATTCAGATGTCAGCATCGGGGACATGCTCAGGCAAGTCTGGTCCGTCAATATGGCATTTTCCGACGCCTACGAAGAAGATGAAGACATTCCTGAAATCCTCGAGTTAGAACCATGTGCCCAACAACTGGATACACAATGGGAAAAGCGGTTCGAACAGAGAGAACCTGCTACTGAAGATGAGGTTATACAGGTCGACCTTGGCAGCGAATCTTCTCCAAAACCAATCTTCGTCAGTAAAAGTCTGACAGAAGAAGAGCGAGAATCGCTACTGGAACTTGTCAAAGAATATATCGATATGTTTGCCTGGAGCTATGAAGACATGCCAGGACTAAACCCCGAGGTTGTCCTTCACAAGCTCAACATTCGATAAGATGCAAAGCCAGTCAAACAACAACAGCGACGCTTCCGCCCGGGCATCATGGATACGATCGAAGCCGAAGTCAACAAACTGATAGCCAGCGGCTTCATTCGTGAGGAACAACATCCAGACTGGGTCGCCAACATAGTTTTGGTCCTCAAGAAGAATGGGAAGATTCGAATCTGCATCGACTTCTGCAATCTGAACGAGGCATGTCCCAAAGATGAATTCCCCCTCCCTATCACAGACATCATGATCGACAACACATGCGGCTTCGAACGCATGTCATTCATGGATGGTTTCTCGGGGTACAACCAAATCAAGATGTCTCCTGACGACGAGAAGCATACATCATTTCGAACACCGATTGGCACATACTGCTACACAGTCATGCCTTTTGGTTTAAAGAATGCTGGTGCCACATATCAAAGAGCCATGAGTATCATCTTCAGAGACCACTTGCGCAAGACTGTGGAATGCTACGTCGATGACATTGCCGTCAAGAGTCGCTATAAGGGAGACCATCTGCAGGATCTGAGGACGGTATTCAACCTGATGCCAGCACACAACCTGAAGAAGAATCCCACAAAATCCTTCATGGGCGTATCCAACGGAAAATTACTGGGTTTTATTATTACTGCCCAGGGAATTCATGTAGATCCAGAGAAGACGAAGGCAATTATGGAGATGAGTCCTTCGAGAAATCTCCGCAAACTCAGAGGCCTTTAAGGGAGGCTAGCTTACATCAGGAGGTTCATTTCTAACCTCTCCGGGCGATGTCGGCCATTCACCCATCTTATGAAGAAAGGCGTCTCGTTCGTATGGGATGAAGAATGCCAACGTGCCTTCAACAGCATCAAAGAATACTTGTCGAACCCACCAGTCCTGGTAGCCTCCGTTGCTGGAAAACCATTCTTGCTATACGTGCGAGCAATAGAGCATTCCTTCGGCGCTCTGTTGGCACAAAACAACGATGTCAGCCTATGGATTGCTCAAAACCAGCATCTCGTCCGGCGTCAGAAATAGCCACCACCGTCATCACGATTGATCAAAATAATTAAAATTACATCAATCCTATGCCTTCCGAAGGAGTTCACACATAATCTAGATTGAAAAATTAAATTAATAAGCACGATCAACCCTCGTGATTTTAATTACATCCACAGCAACAACAACATCCACGACATGTCCATGGTTTAAACAACACAATCAAAAACATGCATTGGACCATAATAGTTGGATATAAGATGCCTGCAAAACCGAGTTAGAACAGATCTACATCTACCGACTATTACATAGCGCAAGTTTTATTAGACAACATGGACATATCAATCAATACATAGATCCAAAGTGGCTCTGATACCAATTGATAGAATTGGGGATTCCCAGGACCCTTCCTTTGGTGTGCGTATTAATCGATAGAAAGTTAAACAGATCAAATACGTGTTCTAACCCTTCATAGACGGAAACTAGGGTTCACGAATTATACTTGCGGCGGAAAAGAGACAAGTAATTCCTGGCAATCTCGAGCGGACGACCCCAAGATCTTCTGTACGTATTCCTTCCTCGAGTTGGACGTCATATGGGCGACGATCTCCCAACCTTTTCTTCTCCTTGGCAGCACTCTCTTTCTCTCCTTACGTGAATCACGAATTTAGAGAAAATTTCAGATTTCTAATCATTAATCTGGCGGCCAGAGAATAGAGGATATATATAGGCTACGGCAGGGACCATGAGGAGAAATTAGGGTTAGGCCTCCTAACGGATCTGGATATCCCGTGTTCAGCCCGAACACACAATCCAGGCCCATTAACAATAGCCCGGTCCACTAATGAGCTATTGTTGCACTACCTCCCTAATCCCAAATTATGTTTGTGGGCTCCTTTTATTATATGCTCGTTTGGCTCCCCATGTTAAGATATCGTATGTCCGTCGATCAAATTAAGTTACTGACAACTATATTGATTCGACATCTTTTATCCTTAAGTAGTACCGCTCAACTTTATTTGTCATGTCGGATATAATCCACCTGCAGGGTTTACATGACAATCCTTATGAGCTCCTTAAGAGGACATCATCAACCCGATGTATCGGGACATAGATTCTATTTATAATCAACAGCCCATCATACATACAATGTTATTACCCAATTCATAGAGGTTGTTGATCCATAATGAATCTCACTCTTTTATGAGTCAAAGTAATGTACATTGCATATACATGTCCGTTATTATATCCGGATTAAGAGTACAAGCATCCATAATAACAGAGGTGTTTGTTCTCTTATGTAGTCAGTATAAAGAGAACAACCTCAAGTGGTCCTGTTCAATACACACAAAGTGTACTAGTGTAAACCTATAGTCAAGATAGACTAATACCAGATTATACTATAACCTTTCCAATAGATTGTCCAAGTCCATCTAGGTTGTGAACTATTTATATACTCCATAGGAAACTGATAATATGATCTTCTGTGTGACACTACACACCATATTATCTACAATATAGAATATCAGACATTTGCATTAACACTTGCAACAAATACAATATGCAAACATTTGTCCATATGATTCTCATTCAAAATTTAAGGAAATAAGGTTACTACAAAAGTGATGCTTTTAGTATATAACCCTAACAATCTCCCACTTATACTCAAAGCATTGCTTTTCAGTATACTGTTACAAATCTCCCACTTATACTTAAAGCCATGCTGCTACACATCTGACTCCCATTCCCTCAACATGACTGTCAAAAGCCTTAGCTGGTAAGCTCTTTGTAAAGGGATCAGCTAGGTTGTCGGCTGATGCTATCTTAATCACAGCAACTTTTCCTTTCTTTACAAAATCTCGTATCAGGTGGTACTTGTGCTCAATGTGTTTGCTTGTCTTATGGGCTCGTGGTTCCTTCGAGTTTGCAACTGCACCACTATTATCACAATAAAGTGAAATAGACTTAGGCAAACTAGGTACCACATCCAAGTCCAATAGAAAGTTTCTGAGCTAAACCGCTTCTTTGGCTGCCTCAGAGGCTGCCACATACTCGGCTTCCATGGTGGAATCAGCAATACATTTTTGCTTGATACTCTTCCACACAATGGCTCCACCTCCCAAAATAAACACATAACCTGAGGTAGATTTCCTGGAATCCCTATCTGACTAAAAATCTAAGTCTGTATACCCCAAGGGAACTAAACTATCTGCCTGGTAAACTAGCATATACTCTTTAGTCCTTTTCAGGTACTTCAAAATATGCTTTACAGCAGTCCAGTGCTCTTATCCTGGGTTAGACTGATATTTGCTGACCATGCCTACGGCAAAGCAGATGTCTGGTCTCGTATATAGCATTACATACATTAAGCTTCCTACTGCTGAAGCATAAGGAACTGCCTTCATGTTCTCTATCTCTTTAGGTGTCCTCGGACACTGCTCCTTTGATAGAGCAATTCCATGTCTAAAAGGTAAAAAAACTTTCTTAGAATTTTGTATACTAAAACGAGTTAGTACAGTATCGATATAGGAAGCTTGGGATAAGCCCAACATCCTTTTCTTGCGATCTCGTAGAACTTTGATCCCAAGGATATGACCTACTTCTCCCAAGTCCTTCATATCAAACAGTTTGGATAACCATACCCGTACATTAGATAATACCTTAACATTGTTTCCAATGAGCAAGATGTCATCCATATAAAGTACTAGGAACACCACCACGTTTCCGTCACACTTTCTGTATACACATGATTCATCCTGACATTGATCAAATCCATAGGATTTTATCACCTGATCAAAATAGATGTTCCAAGATCTGGAAGCTTGCTTAAGTCCATAAATGGACTTTTTGAGCTTACAAACAAGATGCTCCTGGCCCTTTTCAATGAACCCGTCTGGTTGCTTCATATAGATGCCTTCCTCAAGACTTCCATTAAGGAAAGCTGTCTTGACATCCATTTGCCAAATCTCATAATCGAGATGAGCTGCAATAGATAAAAGAATCTGAATAGACTTAAGCATGGCTACAGGAGAAAAGGTTTCCTCATAATCGATACCCTCTCTTTGAGTAAAACCTTTTGCTACAAGCCGAGCTTTAAAGGTTTCAACCTTACCGTCTGATCCTCTTTTTCTCTTATAGACCCACTTACATCCAATGGCTTTTACACCAACGGGTGGTTCTACAAGCTCCCAACCTGATTAGAATCCATAGATTCTATTTCAGATATCATTGCTTTTTGCCAAGACTCTGCATCTTTATCTTGGAGTGCTTCATTGTAGGTACAGGGATTATAATCTTGTTCCTCAGGGACGAAGTCTGACGACTCTCCCAAGAACATATATCTATCAGGTTGTATCACAACCCTCCCACTACGACGAGGCACTATCGGTTGTGGTGTAACACATTTGTGACACGTTGTGCAGTTATTTGTGGTTCATCCTCTTGTACTGTTGGTACTGAAGTACTTGGTGTCTCACGTCTCAGTTCTTCTAGAACAACTCTACTTGTGGGTTTATGGTTCATCACATAGTCTTCCTCTAAGAATCGGGCATTGGTGCTAACAATGACCTTCTGATCCTTAGGACTATAAAATAAACCTCCTTTCGTTCCTCTTGGATAGCCTACAAACAAGCGTACTTCTGTACGAGATTCCAACTTATCTGCTTTCCCATTCAGCACATGTGCTGGACTACCACAAATGCGAACATGTTTCAGACTAGGTTTACGCCCAATCCACAGCTCTGTGGGAGTAAGAGGTACTGACTTAGAAGGAACCAAGTTCAAAATATAAGCTGCAGTCTCTAAGGCATATCCCCAAAATGAATCTAGCAAATTCGAATAACTCATCATTGATCTAACCATCTACATAAGAGTTCTATTCCTTCTTTCGGCTATACCATTCTGTTGGGGCATTCCAGGTGCAGTCAATTGGGATGCAATCCCAGCCTCTGATAAATAATCCCTAAACTCTCCAAAGAGGTACTCGCCACCATGATCTGATCGTAATGACTTGATACATTTTCCATAACGTTTTTCTGTTTCAGCCTTGTACTCTTTGAATTTCTCAAAGCACTCAGACTTACAGCGCATCAAATAAATATATCCATACCTTGAATAATCGTCAATGAATGTGACAAAATATTCAAAGCCACCTCTAGCTTGGATAGTCATGGGTCCACACAAATCAGAATGAACCAATTCCAACACATCTTTGGCCCTATATCCCTTTGCCGTAAAAGGCCATTTGGTCATTTTACCTTCCAAGCAGGATTCACAGACTGGTAGTGCCTCCACTTCCAATGAACTCAAAGGTCCATCTTCAACCAGTCTTTGAATCCTTCTTAGGTTAATATGTCCCAATCGTAAGTGCCAAAGATATGTTTGGTTCATACAAGAAGGTTCTTTTCTCTTATTTAAGTTAGATGACATATTATTCATTTCCATAAGTTGCATTGTGGGCGAAATAGGATTAATGACATACAACTTATCAACCAATGCACCAGAACAGATAAAATGTTTATTCTTTCTAATAACAATATTGTCATTAAAATAAACTGAATATCCATCCTTAACTAACATAGAAACAGACACTAAATTCCTTCTAAGTGAAGGTGCATAAAGACAATCTCTCAATGTCAAAGACTTATTTCTACCAAAAGATAAAGTAACATCTCCTAATGCAACGACCGATACTTTTGTAGCATCACCCATAAACAAGCATATCTCTCCATCACTGAGCCGTCTGGTTTTCTGGAACCCCTGTAATGTATTGCAGACATGATTAGTGGCTCCTGTATCTACACACCAGGTGCCGGTAGATAACACCGCTAAACATGTTTCAACTACTAGTAAATGAGATATACCTTCTTTGTTCCCTTGTTTGAGAAGTGGACAATCAGTCTTCCAATGTCCTGACCCTTTGCACTTGAAACATTTGCCTTTCGGCTTTTTCACCGCGCCTTGAGGTCCCATGCCCTTCTTTGCTATGTTTGCCTATTTCTGAATGTTATTCTTCTTCTTACCGCCTTTTGGCTTAGAAGTAGAAGCCTTTTCAGAAACAAAAATATGACCACTCTGTCTAAAGAGAGATTCAGCATCCTGTAGCTCTTTTGCAAGTTCTGCCAAACTATACAACCTTTTGTTCATGTTGTAATTAAGGCAGAAATTGTCCAAACTTTTAGGCAGAGTCCCGAGAATGATATCGACCTGGGTTTCCCCATCGATTTCAGCTCCAAGGATCTTCATCTCATTCATATGACCCATCATCTTGAGAACATGATCCCTTACTGGTGTGCCCTCAGCCATTTTTGTATTCATCAAACATTTCATAGCAAACTGCCTAGCTGCTCTACTCTGATGTCCGAAGAGTTCCTTAAGGTTATACATCATATCATAAGCTGTGGCCATGGCCTGATGCTGATGTTGTAGTACATTTGACATAGATGCCAGAATGTAACACCGCGCTATCTTATCTGCCTTTTTTCCACTTCTTATAAGCCTCTTTGACCTCTTCATCAGAGTTAGCATCAGGCTTAGGTGGGCATTCCTCAACAAGTACATATTTGTACTTCTCAGCAGTCAGAACAATGTCCAAATTACGTTTCCAGTCAATATAATTAGGTCCAGTAAGTTTGTTTTCTTTAAGAATCACCATAAGTGGACTGAAAGAACCCATTTTTGAAATCCTGAGAATCACATAAATAAAATTATGTAGGGCAAAAAAAAACTTTTTGAATTAACTAAATATTGATTCCCTCAAAATAATACTAAGAAATTCACTAACACCTTGAACACCATAAATTTAGCATGCCACGATAATGTGGACGTATACAAATTCAACTTTGTTCAAGTAGATTTTTCTTATTAATTTTACTATCATGTCAATATAACTTTATGACAAATAAAATTAATATGCTGGTCTTGCTCTGGTCATACAAATAATAGCAGTGACTCTGATGGGGAGGATACCATTATTTGTATCTAAGTGTATACCATTACTTAATACTAAGTCCATTACCTTGTAATGAGTTCCTTCAGATGGAGAAGTGAACACATACTAGGTAACTTTCTACAATTATCCCTAAGGAAGTTTGTACTGGTGATCCATAATTATACTCATCCGATATGGAGGAAAGCACTAAAGCCAACACGCAAGTATAATTACATCACCTACAAACCAGTAATGGAGACCATAGGATTTATACTAAATAAAAATCCTCTCCCACTTAGTTATTTAACAATGAGGGTTTTTCTACTAGTTGATATTATGTCCATGTTGTCCATTATTAATGTAGGCTTGGTTTTTCAAAAAAAAACAACCACACAATAATAAACATGCATAATTAGAAAAAGCAAAATGACAAAAATAAGAGAAAATATCCAACTATTATGGTCATCTTTGCTGCTCCGTCCTCAACTATCCGAATCCAAAATCTGGCGCTGTGCAGATCTATACGGGGTTCGACCTCTGTCGATTCTTTCATCGAAAATTATCTGTCGGCCTCTGGATTGCTCAAAACTAGCATCTCGTCCGGCGTTAGAAACAGCCACCACCGCCATCACGATTGATCAAAATAATTAAAATTACATCAATCCTATGCCTCCCGAAGGAGTTCACACATAATCTAGATTGATAAATTAAATTAATAAGCACGATCAACCCTCGTGATTTTAATTACATCCACAGCAACAACATCCACGACATGTCCGTGGTTTAAACAACACAATCAAAAACATGCATTGGACCATAATAGTTGGATCTAAGATGCCTGCAAAACCGAGTTAGAACAGATCTACATCTACCGACTATTACATAGCGTAAGTTTTATTGGACAACATGGACATATCAATCAATACGTAGATCCAAAGTGGCTCTGATACCAATTGATGGAACTGGGGATTCCCAGGACCCTTCCTTTGGTGTGCGTATTAATCGATAGAAAGTTAAACATATCAAATACGTGTTCTAACCCTTCATAGACGGAAACTAGGGTTCACAAATTATACCTGCGGCGGAAAAGAGACAAGTAATTCCTGGCAATCTCGAGCGGACGACCCCAAGATCTTTTGCACGTATTCCTTCCTCGAGTTGGACGTCGTGTGGGCGACGATCTCCCAACCTTTTCTTCTCCTTGGCAGCACTCTCTTTCTCTTCTTACGTGAATCACGAATTTAGAGAAAATTTCAGATTTCTAATCATTAATCTGGCGGCCAGAGAATAGAGGATATATATAGGCTACGGCAGGGACCATGAGGAGAAATTAGGGTTAGGCCTCCTAACGAATCTGGATATCCCGTGTTCAGCCCGAACACACAATCCAGGCCCATTAACAATAGCCCGGTCCACTAATGAGCTATTATTGTACTACCTCCCTAATCCCAAATTATGTTTGTGGGCTCCTTTTATTATATGCTCGTTTGGCTTCCCATGTTAAGATATCGTATGCCCGTCGATCAAATTAAGTTACTGACAACTATATTGATTCGACATCTTTTATTCTTAAGTAGTACCGCTCAACTTTATTTGTCATGTCGGATATAATCCACCTGAAGGGTTTATATGACAATCCTTATGAGCTCCTTAAGAGGACATCATCAACCCGATGTATCGGGACATGGATTCCATTTATAATCAACAGCCCATCATACATACAATGTTATTACCCAATTCATAGAGGTTGTTGATCCATAATGAATCTCACTCTTTTATGAGTCAAAGTAATGCACATTGCATACACATGTCCGTTACTATATCCAAATTAAGAGTACAAGCATCCATAATAACAGAGGTGTTTGTTCTCTTATGTAGTCAGTACAAAGAGAACAACCTCAAGTGGTCCTGTTCAATACACACAAAGTGTACTAGTGTAAACCTATAGTCAAGATACACTAATACCAGATTACACTACAACCTTTCCAATAGATTGTCCAAGTCCATCTAGGTTGTGAACTATTTATATACTCCATAGGAAACTGATAATATGATCTTCTGTGTGACACCACACACCATATTATCTACAATATAGAATATCAGACATTTGCATTAACACTTGCAACAAATACAATATGCAAACATTTGCCCATATGATTCTCATTCAAAATTTAAGAAAATAATGTTACTACAAAAGTGATGCTTTTAGTATATAACCCTAACAGGGGTGGTGCTGGTTTCTCCTTCCGGGTTGGTGATCAATCGTGCTTACTCCCTCACAGAGCCCTGCTCTAACAATGTGGCCAAGTACAACGCTTTGGTCATTGGCCTCCAACTTGCAAGAGAGCTGGGGGTAGAAAATCTTGAAGCATACGGTGATTCACAGTTAATCGGCAATCAGATCCGGGGTTCATACGAAGTCCGCCATGAAGACATGATCCCCTATCACCAGATAGCGATCAACATCATCCCGTCATTTGAAGGGTTCTTCATCGAACACGTCCCCAGACTCCAAAATATTGAAGCCGACGCCCTAGCAGGCCTTGTCGCTTCCCTAGCAGTGCCAAATCATACTCATCATTCGGTGGATGTGATAGGCCACGAACTGGTCTGTCCCAAGAACAACGTTCAATTCCTGGTGAGTTATTTCGCTCAGACGATCGACGAAGGGTCAGACTGGAGACAACCATTCACAGACTTCGTAGTCTACGACATCCTGCCCGAGAACCCAAAAGAAGCTACCTCTATTAGAAGGCAATCTCTCAGATTTTTCTACGATACAAAGACGAAAATGCTGTATCACCGATCCTATGATGGGTTATTGCTTCGGTGTCTGTCAAACGCAGAAGCCAAAGAAGCCGTACGTGAAGCTCATGACGGTGTCTGCGGGGCCCACCAGTCTGGCCCAAAATTGCAAGACCGTCTTCGCCGAATGGGCTACTACTGGCCCACGATGGTAGCAGATGCGATAGACTACGCAAGAAAGTGCAAAGCCTGCCAAGTCCACGCGGACTTCATCCACCAACCATCCGAATTTCTATATTCGACAGTGGCGTCCTGGCCATTCGAAGCATGAGGAATGGATATCATCGGTCCGATTACTCCACCTTCCTCCCGTGGACATCGCTTCATACTCGCAATCACAGATTACTTTTCTAAATGGGTGGAAGCTATTCCGCTCGCAGAAGTAAAGACTTCAAACGTGATCAGCTTCCTCAAGCATCACGTCATCTATCACTTTGGACTGCCCTGAAGGATTATCCACGATAATGGTCCGCAGTTTGTAAGCCACGCCTTCTATCGGTTTTGCGACAAGCATTGAATTTAGAATGTTGCTTCAACGCTATACAATCCGGCAGCAAATGGGTTGGCAGAAGCATTCAACAAAACCATCATCAAGTTACTCAAGAAGTTCGTGTCCTCCAACAAGCGCGACTGGAACGAGAAGCTTGGTGAATGCTTATGGGCGTACCGTACCACAGTCCGAACAGCCACAGGGAATACACCATTCTCCCTGGTGTACGGGAGTGAGGCAGTTCTCCCATTGGAGACTCAAATCCCCTCGCTCCGTATCGCTCTCATTTACCAATTGACGACGGACGATAATTACCGTCGTCGGCTACAAGAGTTGGAGGCCTTAGATGAAAAATGCCTACTGGCTCAGCAACAGATCGAGCTATACCAAGCACGCATCTCTGAAACCTTCAACAAGAAGGTTAAAATCAGAATATTCCAAGTGGGCGATCTCGTTCTGGCAGTTCAGAGGCCGATGGTTATGACTCACAAGACCGCCGGCAAGTTCCAACCAAAGTGGGAAGGCCTATTTATCATTGAGGCTATATTCTCTAACGGTGCTTACCGCCTCGCAAAACAAAACGGAGACTTGCTCATGCTGCTCGTCAACGGCAAGTTCCTGAAGAAATATTATGTCTAAACGACATTTTCCAGATTGTTGAGTTATGTACCCGCTGGTACCGCTGAACTCATATTCACAAAATTCCAGATTATTGAGTCATCAACCCGCTGGTACCGCTGAACTCACATTCATAATTCCAGATTATTGAGTTATGTACCCTCCGGTACCGCTGAACTCACATCCTCCAAATTCCAGATGATTGAGTTATGTACCCGCTGGTACCGCTGAACTCATATTCCAAATTCCAGATTATTGAGTCATGTACCCTCCGGTACCGCTGAACTCACATTTACAATCTTCCAGATTATCGAGTTATGTACCCGCAGGTGCCTCTGAACTCACACTCCGGTCGCTCTTTCAGATAGTAAGTCATGTATGACCATACCTCTGAACTTTCTTCCTAAAAGAGCTCCTTCCTCACGATCTACTACCCGCACTCCCAGTGCACAAAAAGGGTAACAGATCCACAAAAATTCCAAAACGACCATGTCGATGTTACCTCTGAGTCGTTTCACTTCCGCCAAAAACAAATCACCCCTCTACATAGAACTTTCATGTCCTCATTACCTTTGAGTTGTCCTATATACCCCTTCATAGAGCCCACTCCTGCCATGTCCTTATTACCTCTGAGTGGAAAGGCTCCATCGAAGAAACCCTCATGCTTGCCATGTCTTCATTACCTCTGAGTAAGCATGTTGATCCTCTTTCGACTTAATATCCGTACCCACGACCGGAGTACGCCAAGGATAGTAGGTCCATAAATATCCTCCGTTGAGTCCACTCCTGCCATGTCCTCATTACCTCTGAGTAGGAAGACTCCACGGTAAAACCCTCATGCTTGCCATGTCCTCATTACCTCTGAGCAAGTATGTTGATTCCCTTTCGACTTATTATTCGTACCCACAATCGGAGTACGCCAAGGATAGTAGGTCCACAAATATCCTCCATTGAGTCCACTCCTGCCATGTCCTCATTACCTCTGAGTAGGAAGATTTTGCGGTAAGAAAACCCTCATGCTTGCCATGTCCTCATTACCTCTGAGTAAGTATGTTGGTTCCCTTTTATCCTGTTATTCATATCCTAAGCCAGGGTACGTCAAGGATAATAGGTCCACAAATATCCTCCGTTGAGTCCACTCCTGCCATGTCCTCATTACCTCTGAGTAGGAAGATTTTGCGGTAAAAAAACCCTCATGCTTGCCATGTCCTCATTACCTCTGAGTAAGTATGTTGGTTCCCTTTCATCCTATTATCCGTATCCTAAGCCAGGGTACGCCAAGGATAATAGGCCCATAAATGTCCTTTGCTAAGTTTCTTAGTGCAGGCCCATCATTTCTCATCATACTCCGGGAGCCCAGGTGCTCCATGGCATTCTTTCTCCCGATACCAAGAACGTCCATGACCACCTTACCGTGGAACTGTTCTAGGTATCCCCAATCAAACTTGTTATCCGTACCTAAAACTAAGGTATGCCAAGGGTAACAGGTCCACAAACAAGTCCCCTATGCGGGGCAAACACCACCATAACACCACAGGCACAACAAGCAGTACAAATAAAGAGTAAAATAAAACATACTCTTTTATTTGGAAGCCAAAAAGCATTACATGTTTTGGGACCATGTCCCCCTCAAAAAGAAAAAAAGGGGAGAACATAAACAAAAGAAGAAGAAAAAGGTCGACTATGCTTCGACATTACATAATTCCAGGAGGCGGTTTCTCACCAAGGTGGTCCTCCGTTCAAGCCGCTGTCTAGCTCGGCGCTCCGCTTCCTGGGACAACCGCTCCCCTTTATCCAAGTCCATGTGTGCCCGCCAGTCGTCCTCCAACTTCTTCAGGGCAATTTCTAGATCAGCCAAAGCTCGATTAACTCTGTCAGCCTCCTGCATAATTAGCCCCCTTTCGGTACGGGCAGCCTCAAGCTCAGACTCCAGGAAAGCTAACTTCCTCTGAAGCTCAAGGATCTGCTCCCGCGTGTCAATGATCCCACGGAAGGCAGTCGCTTTTCGAGCCATAACATCTTCACTCTCGCGTCTCAACTGATCATATCGATCAGACAGATCGCGAAGGTCCTTCAGTATGGCCGGCCTGGTCTTATCCCGAGCAGCCCTTATCTTCTCTACAGCAGCTGTGAGGAAACCGCGCTCCTGATCTATAGTAGCAGATAGATCAGCCTGCTGTAGCACCTGAAGCTGGGCCACCAGCTGATCAGTCTCCAACAATTTTGCCTCCAGAAGTGCAGCTACCCCTGCCCCACCGGGAAGAGTCTTAAGGATATCAATAGGACCCTGGGCGTATTATCGGGCCAAGACGAAAGAGGTCCCTCTTTCCACAGTAGCCGCTATCCCCCTCTTCAAGTGACGATAAGAGCTGTCAACCACGTCCTGTAACTCTTCGTCCAGAACCTCTATAGAGGATGGTGTTAAAGGAAGCGTGGCCGGCAACGTCGAAGGAGTTGCGCTAGAACTTGCCACCAAGGGGACAGATTTCGAGCGGAACAATACGCGGATAGCGGCTAACTCTTCCTCTGCCACCCGAAGAGCTTGGACACTTGGCAGGGCAGAGAGGTCGACTCTCGGAGCCACCCGAACAGAAGAGGACGCAAGGACCATTTTTTCCTGCCCCGGCTGTCCTACCACCAGACTTTCCAAACTCGAGCCCGCGGGAGGCCCCTCAAGACGAGCCAGAAGGGGAGGGGGTACGCTCCTCTCCGCTAGTGCCCCTTCGACAGAGCCTGTCTTAACATTGTCCATCATCGGTACTGGAGAGGCAGGACTTGTATGTCCAGAACAACAATCAATCAACGTAACCCGAAGGATATGAAGATAGAGCAAATAGGCCTCTTCGCAAGTTAAGATTCGACTTATCTTACCAGGAGAGGAGCACGGAGGCTGAAGCTCGTTCGCAGCTGACATGGTCTCCTCAACTGCGACCTCCAAGTTAAATTCGGCTGGCTCTTCTGTCCCAGCTACCACGGAGGGAGATACGACTCGATCGGCATCATCTTGATGAAATTCAGCAATTTTAGGGACAGGTTCATCGGAGCCCCATCATCTCGAGTCACGACCTCGGCAACTTGAGATTCCTCTTCTTCTGATACCTACGGAAGGGAAGGAAAATGATTAAGATCAAAACTGGAAGAAAAGAAGAACTGAATAAAAATGGTAGTGACTCGCTTTACCTCTGAAGCGGGGTCGACCTCCTCGTTTCTCTCCCTTATAGTTAGCCTGCGATGTCTGGTCGCAGCCAATTTTCGGGAGTGAGGAATACTGCCAACAGGGGAAATTTGTCTGCTACGCTTCCGTACAGAACCAGGTGCGATGGGTGGCTGATCCGCCACCTTCTTATTTAACGAAACAGACGGATGATCCGCCCCAATATCTTCCACCGGAAAGGAAGAATTATCTGCATCACGCTCATCGTCCTCATCATCCGCAGTGGTGGAGTCTGAGTCTGGCACTTCGACTTTATTCTTCTTCTTCTTCCTCGTCTTGGCCCCTTGGAGCTTCTCATCCAAGCCAGTACCAACAATAAAACTGGTACCCGGGCTAAAACCGATGGGGAGCTTGTTTGCCATGACATGGTACAAGGCTGCCATATACAAAATCTCTACCGACGCCTCAATAGCAGGAACCGAGAAAGTGGCACGGGTATGGAATGTATCATAGTAATGCCACGCCCTGATGTCGTCAAGGAGGCTACCTTTAAAACACAAACAAGAGCTGGGACTGTCCAGAAAAAGTTGGCTGTATACAAACCGACGAGCAAACCTGCTGGGCAGGTAAGGTTCCAGGAAGACAGCATTACGGTTGCGGGATACCAGGTGGGCGAGGCGGATGTTACGCAACCACAAAAGCATCTGGCCATCTAGAAGTTGAGGAGGACCAATACCGTCGAGATGTACGCCCGCTATTTCCTCAGCAGTAAAACGAGGGACAGATACGAAAAAGTCGTACCTATCTGCTCTCGCTAGCGCCATCCAGCAGGCACGCATGGTATCGTAATCCCAAGGCTCGTTGCGATAAAGGAAGTTAAAAGCGTCATCAGCAATCATGCCATCTTCAGAACCCGGTCTCATCAAAGACCGATAGTGCATTAATAGCTACCCCATCAGATAATGATAGGGCAGCTCAGTCCTTTCAAAGTCTTTTGTCACATCGCGGGCGATGACCTTGGATGTAAAAGTACGGAGGCCACGGTGTATGCTGCACATCATGGCCGGGAGAAGAGGTAGTTTCACTCTAAAAACTAGCTTCATATTAGGAAGAATAAAATTACGGCTGATCATTTCAATAGAACCAGCTCCTCTTGAGACTACGCAATTTTGCAGCCATACCATCAAAAATCCTACTAGAAGCGCCTTCTCTGACAGCTCTTGGGTATCCTGATAAAAATAACCAAAAGAGTCGGTCTGGCTCCCGAATCTGTCGCTAGTGGAGGCCACCCTCTTTGTCGATGACATCAAAGCCTGAACCGCCTCCCGGGATTGAGGACTTCGGGAAGTAACTCGGCCTGAGGCTCCCGTCGAGAAGAGATAGCACACCCAGTCCTTATTATGGGGAGCATTCCCTTCCGAACTGCTTTCCTTCTTGGCTATCTGCTGGCACGTACTATAGTGGCACAGTATTTTCTGATAAGTAGCCACGAAGCCCGGATACCGTTCTTCCAGCTCTTCGAACTCCTCATTCTAGGAGTGTATACTTCAAAAGCTTCATCCCCCCAAGGAAGTTTAGAAATCGCGTGCATCTTTTGGAGTGCAAGTCCTATTTCCTCTACAGGGGTATAGAAGGTTCCCGTACGGCAGTTGTACATCTCCAACAAAGCCATAAATAATTTCTTGTTTATAGGTAAGCGGTGGCTGGTGCCCCGAATAGCGTGACAAAGACCAATTTCACGCAAAAAAGTCTCATACTTTCGAAAGATCCACATAGACAGATTGATCCATGAGGGGATGGGGTGTATCCAACTTGGGAGTGCCAACCGGCCGATTGGATAGGAGCCTTTCTGTCACGACCCGTACCCACTTTGAGGGTACGAGAACGTAACAACGCCCAGCCTACGCCACAGTGTCGGTGGTAGAACGCTGTCTTAGGTCAATCATCTAATAATATAAAGGTACATGTACAGTATATACACTCCGAATGGAGGTGACATAACAGAACAGTCTCAATCACATCTAAGGCAGATACAGAATAGTAAAGGTAGATAGAGAGATCAAAAGCACAATATAATACAATTAAGAGGGAGAAAATCTAAGTGTCTAAGGTAACAACTCAAGAACATCCAGCTCAATACAAGTCTCTAATATATATACAACATCTCAGAAGAACAACTGAAAGTCAAATAACAATACTGAAAGAAAACTAAAGCCTAGCTATCTAGCCTAGACTATGGGAGTAGCATCCTGTACTACAGCTGGGTCCTCCAGAGGAACCAGGTCGCAGGTATCGTCTAATCCTGCTCCGTAATAGGTGGTACATAGGGCCTCCTCCTCATCCTCTGTAATATTTTTAACAGGTCCAGTCAGGACAGGAGCGAGTACAGTACATCTCAACAGATCATAGCAAGTTAGAAAATATAATCATGCAGTAAAGTAAGATACATAAACTGAAGAAATACAGTATATAAATAGAAAGAGAATTATAATAGAAATATCTACTATACATAGAGAGCTAATAGTGACTAGTGAGTCAGAGTAAAATATAAACATGTGAATGGCATATGAGATCCATGACTACAGCTAAGAGAGTGATTCATGACTACAACTACTTGGATAATATTTACATGCCTATTTCTACTCCCCCATCCCCAATCAATACACAAGGATCTGTTCAAGCTATGTTAAGATTCGTGAAACTTCATATGGCTTATAAAAATGAGTGATACATGAAGGTGATTCATGATGGCTCTGTGAACATGAGAGTACATGTGTCACAAGCGATTCGTGAATCAGAGGAAGCATAAAGATACGTGATGATTCGTGAAATGCATAAAACATGCAGTATCCGATGCTCCCGAAGGGGATAACATCTCATGAAAAGATCCATATAGTACCAATCCGTGTGACCAACGTGACAGTATCAAGTAAAGTAATTTAAAGCAGAAAAATAATTCTAAACAGGATATAAAATGATCAGAGAATATACTCACCTGGTATCATGAACGTCCGAAGAGAATATACTGTCCGAGGAGTGGTGTTTATTTCCTATAGAACTGTACAAGTCACAACAAGTCTAAAATAAAGAAATAGACTGCTACAATGCATCTACATGAAGTTTGGGGTCAATCTAGGCTAAAGTCAACCTTTGGTCAACTCTAGTCAACCCTAACAGTCAAACTAGGTCAGTTCTAGTCTACATAAGTCAAACTAGGTCAAACGAGGTTAAACTTGGTCAAACTAGTCTAGATTGGTCAAACCTAGGCTTAACCAGTCAATTCTAGGTCAACTAACTAGATACTACACAAATCACCTAGCCTAGTGATACACAAGCGTATCCACTACATGCCATGGCCAACTACCTAGGCCATGGACCAAATACACATGGCTAATGAGATCCCTGCCTCATAAACCACTACACATTTACTTAGGCTAGTATAACTATTTACTTACAATATATATATATAGGTAAATACACATACATGTGAGGACACTAGGGAGTGCATTCGTGTCCCAGAATTGGACACGAATCGTGTCCAAATACCTGTACGAACACAGACACGCACTGTGTACAATCAATCGTCGTGCACGCGTGCACGCGCGTATAACACGCGACACACGACACGACACGACACGTATTTGTGCACCTAGGTTCGCCTAGGGTAGGGCTAGGTCTGTGTCGGCCTAAAACGTATCCACGTGACACATAGGCATGACACGAACCCCGTGTCAGCAGCGCCTGTGCGCGTGCACAGCCGCCTGCGCGTGACAGCGCACAGCCAGTGCGGGGGCAATTGCGCCATGCACACTCCATAAGGTGCTCCAAAATTCTTGGAGCACGGTCGCAGACGTTGCCCCAAGGTTCTCACAAAATTTCAGGACACGACGTGTCCTGTGTCCAGAGAAATAGCCCCGTGATACCGGACACGGCCTACGGGCCCGTGCTGCGTGTCCACGTGCAAAAATAGGACACAAACGGACGCAAAACACCATACAACCTTCACAAAGATTGATACACACATCAAGTTCTACAAATCCATCTAATTACATTTCAAAAATATAAAAATTTATTCCTATGTGGCATTTCTACAAACACCTAGTATACCATTACGATACGTGTTCGATACGGACACGAAATGGACACGAATTGTGCCCAAATTTTGGGGACAGCTAGAAAACCCTAAAACCTACCCCTATATGCAAAGAAATCAGGAAAAACTGTGAGTTTAGATGATTTACCTATTGAGTATCAAAACTCAAGAAAAGCTTCAAAAAGGGGATTCCAAATGGCAACTCCAAATCTCCAAATGGCATGCAAACTGAGGTGCTCCTCCAAAATCAGTATATAAACATAAATTAGATCCTATTGCAAAAGAGTAGGACTAAAAGGGAGCTAAAATAAATTAATTAAGAATTTCTAAAGTTGGGGATTTACCTCTTTCTAAACTTGAGATCTATTTCCAAGAGAGGCTAACCCTAAATGAAGGCGGCATTAAATAGGGGTAGGAAACCCTAGGTTGGGTGGGTTTAATTTGGTTTTGGGCCTAAGTCATGGGCCTATTGCTTAATCACAAGTCTTAAAATTGATAAATCATAAGTCATTGACTTAAGCCATAAGTCATGAACTAATTTCACTTAAGTAATCCTTCCTACCTTAAAACTAATTCCTAATGACTAAAAGTAGGTTAACTAGAGTTAGACTAGGGTCACCAACTAGGGTTAGTTCTAGGTTAGTCTACAAAGTCTCAACCAGTCAAGACTAACATAACACATAGCAATATTTAATTAATATTAAATTCACACAAATTCCCATAAATCATAATAAATTCAAATAAATCCTAAAATGGCCAAAATACCCTCTAGACTAAAATGTACTAGTCAAACATCCTAATCACATGGCTAGGCTCTAAGGTTACACTAGTCAAACACCAAAATCATAAGTCATGATTTAAAATAGTTTTAAAATGACTAAAAATCACCAAAAATCATATTATCATTTAAATATCATAATTAAATAAATTAAAATACAAAATTTCAAAATTACCCTTATTTTAGAAACTGGGTCTTACAAGTATACCCACCTTAGAAAAATTTTATCCTCGAAATTAAAACGGTAGTAGTCTTCTAGGTCAAACACCCCACAATTAAAGTCTCAAATATACTGTCAGATAATCATATGCGTCTGTCCAAAATTATGATACTCAAAATCTTTGTCATGCTAGTGAGCAAGGCTACGATAATCACAGAGTCCTCGACTGAGGTACATACCTCTAGAATTATGGTATTTAAAATTTTTGCACTGCCGTATGCTTGGCAGCAAAAACCTTAAATTTCCACACCCGAGAAATACATCCAAAATCTGACTATATGTCCTCACAATGCCAGCTATCATGACTACAAAAAACTCTAGATCCCATAACTTAGGCGATCTAGCCCATACGACTTATCTCGGAAGAAAACCAAATAAAAAAGAATGCCAGATCAAAACTTATCAACAAATAAGGAAGCAGATAAGAACAGATGGAATTGAATTTCAAGATAGATATAATGAGGTAAGGTAGGAATGGAATAAAAAAGAACAGAACCTGCAAGCACCTCTCCCACTACCTGAGCATCCTCGACTGTCATGGCGTAAGCTCGTCCCTGCTGGCCTCCTCTAGCCTGATGCTGATACTTCACAAATCTCTGCTACTATGTCTGTAACGGTCCCCGCTGCTGACCTATCGGAGCCTTGGCTCCTCCTCCTGGTGCTGCTCCTTGTGCTACTCTGCCTATGTACTGGGAACACTCCCTCAGCTGGTGGTCCGCTGCTCCATATAGTAGACACCTGCCCAGCCTCTTCCTGCACTCACTCCATCCATGCCCCAGCTTCTTACAGTAGGGACAACTGACTGTCTGCTATCTGGGTGCCTGATGCTGTCTGGGCTGCTGTTGTCCCTGCTGATGGCCGTGACCCTGGAACTGCTGCTGAAACTGATGCTGAACGTGCGGCCTCTTGGCCGGTCCTCCCCTACTGCTGCCTCCCTGGGAGTCTCACCCCCTCTTGAGCCTAAGCTCAAGATCATCCTCTGCAGCTAAAGCGTCCACCAGGATCTCTTCATAGGTAGCGCTGCGGGCGTTCTTGGTATAGGACTTGACCTCCTTTACCAAGCCCTTCCGGAACCTCCGGGCCTTCGTCGTCTCCGATAAGTCCTCCATAAATCTGCTCAGGTGGCAGAACTCTCCTGCGTACTCCTCCATGAACTGCCTCCCCTGGACTAGGGCCTCGAACTGGGTCTCGAGGGCTCCCAGCGCTGCGTCTGGAAAGAACTTCTCCTTGAACGCTTCTTGAATGCTGCCCAAGTCTGTCCTGCTGTACCGACCTTCGGGTCGGTCTGGTACCATGTACGGGCCAGATCCTGTATTATGCTGGCTTCTGTCTCTATCTGGAGCCTCGTCGGGATCTCAGCCAACCTGAAAATCTCCTCTATATGCTCGATCCACTCATCGGCATACAAGATCCCCTCTGTCCTTCGAAAGTCTCTCGGGTACATCTTCTGGAAATCTTGGATGCCCTTCTCCCGTGGCTGGTACGGCTGTGGGGCTGCTGCTGGCTGAGCTACGACTCTCTCTACCGCAGTCACTGCCAGCTCAATGCCTCGTGTGAGCTCTACTGTGTTCCTCTGCTACTGGGTCTGCTGACCCTCCATGTACTGCCGGAAGAAGGCTAATAGCTGAACGGCATCAACTGTCCCTACAGGTGGCTGCTGCTGCTGAAGAAGTACATCCGGAATCATCGGACTTGGCTCATGCCTTACTGCTAGTGGGGCGCCTCCAAAAGCTACTGAAATGCCTACCCCAGCTGGCATGACTGGGGCTGCGGTACCAGGTGCTGGCTGCTGAGTATGAGAGGTGGCAGACCTCTCATCGGTGTCCCCCTGGCCCTGGCGATGCGATCGCGTCTCTACCATCCTGGAGACACAGATAAAAAAAAAACAATTGCTGAGAATGAGTCGAAATATCAAAGGAGGACAGTTTAAATTCAAGGAAGACAATAAGCGGCAAAATGTAGATATACGAAATCTAAATAAGAGTTTTTCCTAATGTGATTGAGTACCTACAAAAATATTTTAATCCTACTGCAGACTGTAGTGATACTCTAGTTCGAATACCACTACATAACTTGACCTGCATGGGCTACCACTAAAAATGTGTCACGACCCGTACCCACTGTGAGGGTACGAGAACGTAACAACGCCCAGCCTACACCGCAGTATCGGCGGTAGAATGCTGTCCTAGGTCAATTATCTAACAATATAAAGGTACCTGTACAGTATATACACTCCGAATGGAGGTGACATAACAGAACTGTCTCAATCACATCTAAGGCAGATACAGAATAGTAAAGGTAGATTGAGAGATCAAAAGCACAATATAATACAATTAAGAGGGAGAAAATCTAAGTGTCTAAGATAACAACTCAAGAACATCCAGCTCAATACAAGTCTCTAATATATATACAACATCTCAGAAGAACAACTGAAAGTCAAATAACAATGCTGACAGAAAACTAAAGCCTAGCTATCTAGCCTAGAATATGGGAGTAGCATCCTGTACTGCAGCTGGGTCCTCCAGAAGAACAAGGTCGTAGGTGTCATCTAATCCAGCTCCGTAATAGGTAGTACATAGGGCCTCCTCCTCATCCTCTGTAATATTTTCAACAGGTCCAGTCAGGACATGAGCGACTACAGTACATCTCAACAGATCATAGTAGGTTAGAAAATATAATCATGCAGTAAAGTAAGATACATGAACTGAAGAAATACGGTATATAAATAGAGAGAAAATTGTAATAGAAATATCTACTATACATAGAGAGCTAATAGTGACTAGTGAGTCAGAGTAAAATATAAACATGTGAATGGCATAGGAGATTCATGACTACAGCTAAGAGAGTGATTCATGACTACAACTACTTGGATAATATTCACATGCCTATTTCTACTCCCCCATCCCCAATCAATACACAAGGATCTGTTCAAGTTATGTTAAGATTCGTGAAACTTCATATGGCTTATAAATGAGTGATACGTAAAGGTGATTCATGATGGCTCTGTGAACATGAGAGTACATGTGTCACAAGCGATTCGTGAATCAGAGGAAGCATAGAGATACGTGATGATTCATGAAATGCACAAAACATACAGTATCCGATGCTCCCGAGGGGGATAACATCTCATGAAAAGATCCATATAGTACCAATCCGTGTGACCAACGTGACAGTATCAAGTAAAGTAATTTAAAGCAGAAAAATAATTCTAAACAGGATATGAAATGATCAGAGAATGTACTCGCCTGGTATCCTGAACGTCCAAAGAGAATATACTGTCCGAGGAGTGGTGTCTATTTCCTATAGAATAGTACAAGTCACAACCAGTCTAAAATAAGGAAATAGACTGCTACAATGCATCTACATGAAGTTTGGGGTCAATCTAGGCTAAAGTCAACCTTTGGTCAACTCTAGTCAACCCTAATAGTCAAACTAGGTCAGTTCTAGTCTAAATAAGTCAAACTAGGTCAAACGAGGTTAAACTTGGTCAAACTAGTCTAGATTAGTCAAACCTAGGCTTAACCAGTCAATTCTAGGTCAACTAACTAGATACTACACAAATCACCTAGCCTAGTGATACACAAGTGTATCCACCACATGCCATGGCCAACTACCTAGGCCATGGGCCAAATACACATGGCTAATGAGATCCCTACCTCATAAACCACTACACATTCACTTAGGCTAGTATAACTATCACATTCACTTAGGCTAGTATAACTATTTACCCACAATATATATATATATAGGTAAATACACATACATGTAGATTAGGAAATATATATATATATATATATATATATATATATATATATATATATATAAAGGGATATATATAAAGTGTGTGTGTGTGTATGTCATGATTTGTGTGTGTGTGTGATATGAGGCTAGGGCAATGTGAGAGCGTAAATCATATGTGTGTGAGTGTGAAGTTAAACTCATGTGTGTGTGTGTGTAATGCTGTAACACCCAATTTTCCAGATGAGAGTAATTTTGAAATTTTGTAATTATAATTATTATTTATTGATAATTATTTCATATTATGATTTTTGGTGATTTTTAATCATTTTTAAACTATTTAAAATTATGACTTGTGATTTTGATATTTTACTATTGTTTGGTTTTAATTTCGAGGAATTTGTCACCCCCAGTTTTCAGGAACAGGGGTATTTTTGTCATTTTATATTTTTAAAATATTTTTCAAATTTATTTTATTATTTATGATATTGTTTTGGGGTTATTTGAGTCGGGTTCGAATTTCAGCTCAATCCGACTTGAAACGGGGACCCGAGGGTAGTGTTGACTTTAGTGGACCAACACATTAGTTAGCCATGGCCCACATGATTGAAATATTTTAGTTAGAGGTTAGACTAATTATTATGGATAAGGTTAGTGTGATTAGAGACTTTAGAATGACTAATTTAGCCCCAACCAATTAGCCCTTTCCTAATACTAATAGAATAGGTTAGTGGGGGCATTTTGGACCTTACCATAATAGGACAAATAGCCCCATATGGCCAGCCACTTTGGGAGAGGATAGGCTCAAGTTCATTTCATTATTCTCATCCACACTCTCTCTCTTGTTCTTCTCTAAATTTCTAGAGAGCAATTCCTAGCAATTTCTCCACCAAATCCTTCCATTTTGCCACCAAATCTTCTTCTTTCCTTCTCCATTCTAGCCAAGGAGGAAGCTACCCAAGTTTGGGAGGATTCGGAGCTCGTTCGTGTCCTTTTGGAATCTCTACGTGTCGGTGTCGCTCCGGGAAGGCTTTTCTTCGATTCGATCTATCGGGAGGTATAAATCCCTTCTCCTTTTTATTTCCTCATGCATATAGGTCTATTTTGAACCCATAGAAATGACTCCCATGGTTGTATCTCCATTTGTGTCCATTTCGTGTCCATTTAGAGGTCATAGGAGTGTCCTTTGTGTTGTGGTTGTGTCCATGTGGGAAAAACCCAAATTTGGACACACTATGTGTTGTTGTTATGTATGAATGAATTATTACATGTTTAATCTCATATTTTTGTATTGGAGATGTGTTCTATAGTGTCTCATATATATATATATATATATATTAGTGTAGAGAGTGAGTTCTTGATATATTATGTTATATACTTGTGTTCTTTTGTCTCAAACTACCCAAATTCGTCATAATTTTTATCCACGTTTTTAGTAGCAATAGCAACTTAGAAATGTCATAACTTTTAGCTTAAAACTCCGATTTATCTTTCGTTCTTTTTAAAAGAACCGTATCGAAGTTAGATTTCCAAATATATATTTTAATAAGCCAAATTCTTTCTGTAACTTTCTGTAGAATTATTTGAGTGTCAGTTGTATGAAAGACGAACGTGTTTCGGTATTTTTGCGATTCCGGGAGCTTCCGGACACGAAAATGCGATCCGTTTAAAGTTTCAGAAAGCTAACACGATGAGATACAACATACTATAATCCTAGAATTTAGTGAATGCCGAATTGGTACAGTATTGGTTTTAAGTAAAAGAGTGACTATACGATATATGCATTTTGTGTAACCTATGAGCCTATGTAGTATGAATATTAAATGAATATAGAGTATGTAATGCATGATATGTTAGATAAATGAAATAATATATATATGATATATATTCTTTTTACATTAATGTATATATATGGTTGAATGCAAGCATGTAGGAATGCATTTATTATAATGTATATAAGAAATGCATAAATGCATGAATGAAAGAATGATATACAATATTTTCATATGTATAAAACATGTAGGTAATGCATAGATGCATGAATGAAATGAATGTTTGCAATATGTTAATATAAATACAAGTATCTAATATGCATGAATGTATGTATAATATAATACAAGTATACATGTATGTATCATGTAATGTAATATATATGATATGTATGTATGCATGTATACAATATAAGTCTGTATGTATGTATGTATGTATGTATTTCTATAAACTGAGGTAACCTATAACCTTTTACACACATTTATTCATACACCCTTTGACATCATGTATCCCATGTCACATACACCTACCTATCACTAAATTTTAGAACATTAACACATCCTTTCACACATGCCAAACACACACATACTCACTTACTCTTTTACCTCTCTTTCTCTCTCTATATATATATGTATGTGCCTATATATATAGCTTTCCTATATATATATCTATGTATATGAATATGTGAATGTGTAAAATGATAGAGTAAAGTGAAAGGGTAAGTTGAAATCAAAATAGCATTTTCTATGTAATGTGAGTGTAATGTATATAGCCTAATATTGTTAGCCTAATATAGAGTGCCTAATTGAATGCCTGTATATAATGCAACCCATAACCCTTAAATTGAGATGCTAGTTAAATTCAGATTTCATATGTAAACCACCATGCCATGTAACCCTCTTTTGATGATTTCCATGATGAAAATAGATGTAACTTTGTTAACTTGTGCCATGTTCTAGTGTAATCTATAACTAGTGTTTGATTTTCCCCTTTGTTGTGCACCTCCATGTTCACACACACACATAGCAATACATGCAACCCTTTCTCTCTCATTATACAACGTTGATTATAGCTCAATGTGAATGTACTCTTGATGTGTGGCTTGATGTGTTTGGCTTGTATAGCCTTGTGATTGGTGTGTGATTGCTAGACTAGGCTTGGTTAGGCTTAGTGAGACTTGTTAGACTTGTTTGGCTTAGATTTGACCTAGTTTGACCAGTCTAGTTGACTAGAGTTGACCGAGAGTTGACTTTGGTCTAGTTTGACCTAGACAGCATGCAGATGCATAGTAGATTACATTTATCATCCCCTGTATACATCTTGACTTGTGTTGCTCTAACTAGGAGTCAGGTATCTTATCTCGGACAATATATTTACTTCAAACATTCAGATACGAGGCGAGTACATTCTCTGATCATTTCATATCCTACTTAGAATTATTTCCTGCATTAAATTACTTTACTTGATACTGTCACATTGGTCACACGGATTAGTACTATATGGATCCCTTTTTGAGATGTTATCCCTTCAGGAAGCATCGGGTACTCTATGTTCTGTGCGTTTCACTTACATGGCATATCATATGCTTCTTTGGTTCTTTGATCACTTGTGACATATACCCATATGATCACAGAGTCTTCTCTGAATCCTTATTCCATTTATTGGGTCTATCAGAATCTCCATTTATGGGACTACTATGTACCACCCTTCGGGGGCTTATCACCCTTTGGGGGCTTATCACCCTTTGGGGGCATATCACCCTTCGGGGGCTTATCACCCTTTGGGGGCATATCACCCTTTGGGGGCTTATCACCCTTTGGGGGCATATCACCCTTTGGCGGCTTACCACCCTTCGGGGACTGTTACATAGAATCATAACATAACCTGGTTGGATCCTTGTGTATTAGTTGGGGGTACGGGGAGTATAAATAGCCATGTGAACAATTCCAAAGTAGAATAGCCATGTACGCCTCTTTAATATAGCCATGTACAAATCAAGCCGTTCACATGTCGACTTTGTACTCTGAATCACTAGTCACTGGTAGCTCTCTACTTATAGTCAATATTTGTATTACAGTTCTCTCTCTGTTTACATACTGCATTTCCTTCAGTATCTATATCTTACTTTACTGCATGATTATATTTTCTAACCTGCTATGAACTGTTGAGATGTTTTGTGCTCGCTTCCGTCCTGACTGGACCTGTTGAAAATTTTACAGAGGATGATGAGGAACCGTGCACCCCTTACTTGGAGCTTGCCTAGATGACACTCGAACCTGGACCCCTGGGGAGGTTCAGGCAGCTGCTCAGGATGATACCTTGTATAGTGTAGATAGCTTAGACTGTCCTTTTTTTTTCATATTTAGCTGTTGTCTTATTTTCAGAGTTGTATATTTTAGAGATGTTGAGACTTTGTTATTTCTTTCTGTTGTACCTCAGTTGAGGATTTCTTATCTATTTTCTATCATGCTACATTCTACCTTAGATTGTGATTGAGTTGTACCTCTGTGTTTGCCTCCTTATGGAGAGTATTCATATTATGTTAGTTATATTTCATGACCTAGAACAGCGTTCTACCGCCGACACTGCGGCGTAGGCTGGGCGTTGTTACGCTCTCGTACCCTCACAGTTGGTGCGGGTCGTGACACATTTTTAGTGGTGGCCCATGCAGGTCGAGTTTATGTAGTGGTATTCGAACTAGAGTATCACTACAGCCTGCAGTAGGATTAGGATTATTTTTGGAGGTACTCAATCACATTAGGAAAAACTCTTAATCAGATTCCTTTTGTCTAAAATTGTTGCTTATTGACTTCTCTTGAATATAAACTGTCCTCCTTTGAATTTTTTGCTTCATTCTCAGAAATGGTTTCTTGTTTTGATCTGTTTTCATGATGGTTATGAAGATACGATCTCATCGTTTCGGTTCGGGGGATACTATCGAGAGGCTGGCCACCTCTCATCCTGTTCATCAGGGCCTCGAGACCGCAGCTTCTGTTGTGCCGACTCAGGTTGGCATTTCTGTTACATTGGAGGTGCACCTCCGTCTGTACAGAGACTTTTCCCTTCATTTTTGGTTTTTTTCAGCAGCAGTGATTCATGCAGCATCAACAGCAGAGATTTGTACAGTATTAGCATCAGGCTGGAGGAAACCAGTAGGGCGAGCTATCGTCAGGACAGTCGAGGATGCACAGACCGTTGGAGATCTTGCTGCAAGTTCCATTCTTCTCAATTCCATTCCCACAATTGTCTTTTATAATTACCTTGAAATCCGATTCCATCTGTTCCTTGTTGATTGATTAATTTTGTCATGTTACTCTTTTGTTGTGTTTGTTTTTCTTCTGAGAAAATCATATGGGCTAGGTCGCCTAAATCATTGGATCTAGAATCCTCGATAGTCGTGTTAGTTGGCATAGTGAGGACATGTAGTCAGATTTTGGATGTATTCTCGGGTATGGGAATTTAAGGTTTTCGTCGTCGCATGCGGCAGTACAAAAATTTTAAATACCATAAACCTAGAGGTACGTACCTTAGTCAAGGACTCTGTGATTATCGTAGCCTTGCTCACTATCATGATGAAGACTCTGGACAACATGATTTTGGACAGACGCATATCATTAACAGATTGTATCTTGAGAAGGTTTAAACATCATACCCTTTTGATTGTTATAAATGACTTAGAAGTAGGGATATTTAGTTTTGTAGAGCTTATTCATAGGTAGTTCCTTCATAGTATAATGGTATGATGACTTGTAGAGTGTCTGTACCCTAGAGGTGATAGTTAGCATTGGTGTTAGAATAGTAACCCATTGCAGATAATTCTCCTGTTATCTATAATACCAACCAGTTACACATAGGATGTTAGTATGCCTTACATCCTTGATAATTATTACTACTTTTCCTTACCTTTTCCAGTGAGGCACCCATGACCAGAGCCTTCCTTTGAGTATAGTTATAGTTTCACCTAAGATCGAGAGGTCTATTTGCATAGATAGATTGCAGATGATATTGGCAGATGGGATATAGGTTAGTTGGTATCTATAGGCCATTGTTGTATAGGGTTATAAACATGTTGTTTAGCCTATACTTGGTTCAGTTTTCCATTTTAGTTAAGTTCCCTTCGTGTTGAGTTCCTTTGTGTTGATCACCTTTATAGGCAGTGTGCAAACCCTTCACTAGATACCATGTCCCCTTGATTCAGACCATTCATCCTTAGCCTAGTTCTAAGCATTGTTTCAGACCCTTATAAGTTTAGTCTGCCTTAACCCTTGGTTGATCAGTCATGTATATATATAGATGATATACTTAGGATATATGTGATGGGTTGTTGTTCTTGAGCATATATATATATATATATATGTGGTATTTGGTATTCATGTGCTTAGCTTGTAGGTATTTAGTTATAGGTGACTTGATAGGATTGGGAAGTTAAGAGCTAGTCTATTATAGAGTTTCTCTTTTGCTAAATTCTAGTTGCCAATACCTAAATAGCTAGCATAGGTAAAACCCTAAGAAGTTGACCAGTTGATGACCAAGTACTTGGATGTTGAGAAATTGACTAGTGATTGACCCTTGACTATGTTTGACCTAGAAGGGGGTGCGATCATCTTAATTTCGAGGACAAATTTTTTATAAGGTGGGTAGGATTGTAACACCCAGTTTTCCAGATGAGGGTAATTTTAAAATTTTGTAATTATAATTATTATTTATTGATAATTATTTCATATTATGATTTTTGGTGATTTTTAATCATTTTTAAACTATTTAAAATTATGACTTGTGATTTTGACATTTTACTATTGTTTGGTTTTAATTTCGAGGAATTTGTCACCCCCAGTTTTTAGGAACAGGGGTATTTTTGAAATTTATTTTATTATTTATGATATTGTTTTGGGGTTATTTGAGTCGGGTTCGAATTTTAGCTCAATCCGAGTTGAAACGGGGACCCGGGGGTAGTGTTGACTTTAGTGGACCCACACATTAGTTAGCCATGGCCCACACGATAGAAATATTTTAGTTAGAGGTTAGACTAATTTTTATGGATAAGGTTAGTGTGATTAGAGACTTTAGAATGACTAATTTAGCCCCAACCAATTAGCCCTTTCCTAATACTAATAGAATAGGTTAGTGGGGGCATTTTGGACCTTACCATAATAGGATAAATAGCCCCATATGGCCAGCCACTTTGGGAGTGGATAGGCTCAAGTTCATTTCATTATTCTCATCCACACTCTCTCTCTTGTTCTTTCCCAAATTTCTAGAGAGCAATTTCTAGCAATTTCTCCACCAAATCCTTCCATTTCGCCACCAAATCTTCTTCTTTCCTTCTCCATTCTAGCCAAGGAGGAAGCTACCCAAGTTTGGGAGGATTCGGAGCTCGTTCGTGTCTCTACGTGTCGGTGTCGCTCCGGGAAGGCTTTTCTTCGATTCGATCTACCGGGAGGTATAAATCCCTTCTCCTTTTTATTTCCTCATGCATATAGGTCTATTTTTAACCCATAGGAATGACCCCCATGGTTGTATCTCCATTTGTGTCCATTTCGTGTCCATTTGGAGGTCATAGGAGTGTCCTTTGTGTTGTGGTTGTGTCCATGTGGGAAAAACCCAAATTTGGACAACTATGTGTTGTTGTTATGTATGAATGAATTATTACATGTTTAATCTCATATTTTTGTATTGGAGATGTGTTCTATAGTGTCTCATATATATATATTAGTGTAGAGAGTGAGTTCTTGATATATTATGTTATATACTTGTGTTCTTTTGTCTCAAACTACCCAAATTCGTCATAATTTTTATCCACGTTTTTAGTAGCAATAGCAACTTAGAAATGTCATAACTTTTAGCTTAAAACTCCGATTTATCTTCCATTTTTTTTAAAAGAACCGTATCAAAGTTATATTTCCAAATATATATTTTAATAAGCCAAATTCTTTCTGTAACTTTCTGTAGAATTATTTGAGTGTCAGCTGTATGAAAGACGAACGTGTTTCGGTATTTTCGCGATTTTGGGAGCTTCCGGACACGAAAATGCGATCCGTTTAAAGTTTCGGAAAGCTAACACGATGAGCTACAACATATTTTAATCCTAGAATTTAGTGAATGTCCAATTGGTACAGTATTGGTTTTAAGTAAAAGAGTGACTATACGATATATGCATTTTGTGTAACCTATAAGCCTATGTAGTATGGATATTAAATGAATATAGAGTATGTAATGCATGATATGTTAGATGAATGAAATAATATATATATAATATATATTCTTTTTACATTAATATATATATATGGTTGAATGCAAGCATGTAGGAATGCAATTAATATAATGCATATAAGAAATGCATAAATGCATGAATGAAAGAATGATATACAATGTTTTCATATGTATAAAACATGTAGGTAATGCATAGATGCATGAATGAAATGAATGTTTGCAATATGTTAATATAAATATAAGTATCTAATATGCATAAATGTATGTATAATATAATACAAGTATACATGTATGTATCATGTAATATAATATACATGATATGTATGTATGCATGTATACAATGTAAGTATGTATGTATGTATGCATTTCTATAAACTGATTTAACCTATAACCTTTTACACACATTCATTCATATACCCTTTGACATCATGTATTCCATGTCACATACACCTACCTATCACTAAATTTTAGAACATTAACACATCCTTTCACACATGCCAAACACACACATACTCACTTACTCTTTTACCTCTCTTTCTCTCTCTCTATATATATGTATGTGCCTATATATATAGCTTTCCTATATATATCTATGTATATGAATATGTGAATGTGTAAAATGATAGAGTAAAGTGAAAGGGTAAGTTGAAATCAAAATAGTATTTTCTATGTAATGTGAGTGTAATATATATAGCCTAATATTGTTAGCCTAATATAGAGTGCCTAATTGAATGCCTGTATATAATACAACCCATAACCCTTAAATTGAGATGCTAGTTAAATTCAGATTTCATATGTAAACCACCATGCCATGTAACCCTCCTCTGATGATTTCCATGATGAAATAGATGTAACCTTGTTAACTTGTGCCATGTTCTAGTATAATCTATAACTAGTGTTTGATTTTCCCCTTTGTTGTGCACCTCCATGTTCACACACACACATAGCAATACATGCAACGCTTTCTCTCTCATTATACAATGTTGATTATAGCTCATTGTGAATGTACTCTTGATGTGTAGCTTGATGTGTTTGGCTTGTATAGCCTTGTGATTGGTGTGTGATTGCTATACTAGGCTTGGTTAGGCCTAGTGAGACTTGTTTGGCTTAGGCTTGACCTAGTTTGACTAGTCTAGTTGACTAGAGTTGACCGAGAGTTGACTTTGGTCTAGTTTGACCTAGACAGCATGCAGATGCATAGTAGATTACATTTATCATCCCCTGTATACATCTTGACTTGTGTTGCTCTAACTAGGAGTCAGGTATCTTATCTCGGACAATATATTTACTTTAGATATTCAGATACGAGGCGAGTACATTCTCTGATCATTTCATATCCTGCTTAGAATTATTTCCTGCATTAAATTACTTTACTTGATACTGTCATATTGGTCACACGGATTAGTACTATATGGATCCCTTCTTGAGATGTTATCCCTTCAGGGAGCATCGGATACTCTATGTTCTGTGTGTTTCACTTACATGGCGTATCATATGCTTCTTTGGTTCTTTGATCACTTGTGACATATACCCATATGATCACAGAGTCTTCTCTGAATCCTTATCCCATTTATTGGGTCTATCAGAATCCCCATTTATGGGACTACTATGTACCACCCTTCGGGGGTTTATCACCCTTTGGGGGCATATCACCCTTCGGGGGCTTATCACCCTTTGGAGGCATATCACCCTTTGGGGGCATATCACCCTTTGGGGGCTTATCACCCTTTGGGGACATATCACCCTTTGGGGGCTTACCACCCTTCGGGGGCTGTTACATAGAATCATAACATAACCTAGTTGGATCTTTGTGTATTAGTTGGGGGTACGGGGGAGTATAAATAGCCATGTGAACAATTCCAAAGTAGAATAGCCATGTACGCCTCTTTAGTATAGCCATGTACAAATCAAGCCGTTCACATGTCGACTTTGTACTCTGAATCACTAGTCACTGGTAGCTCTCTACTTATAGTAGATATTTGTATTCCAGTTCTCTCTCTGTTTACATACTGCATTTCCTTCAGTATCTATATCTTACTTTACTGCATGATTATATTTTCTAACCTGCTATGAACTGTTGAGATGTATTGTGCTCGCTTCCGTCCTGACTGGACCTGTTGAAAATTTTACAGGGGATGATGAGGAACCCTGCACCCCTTACTTGGAGCTTGCCTAGATGACACTCGCAACCTGGACCCCTGGGGAGGTTCAGGCAGCTGCTCAGGATGATACCTTGTATAGTGTAGATAGCTTAGACTGTCCTTTCTTTTCATGTTTAGCTGTTGTCTTATTTTTAGAGTTGTATATTTTAGAGATGTTGAGACTTTGTTATTTCTTTCTGCTGTACCTCAGTTGAGGATTTCTTATCTATTTTCTATCATGCTACATTCTACCTTAGATTGTGTTTGAGTTGTACCTCTGTGTTGGCCTCCTTATGGAGAGTATTCATATTATGTTAGTTATAGTTCATGACCTAGAACAGCGTTCTACCGCCGACACTGCGGCGTAGGCTGGGCGTTGTTACGCTCTTGTACCCTCACAGTGGGTACGGGTCGTGACAAATGCTGATTTGTGTGTGACAATAAATATGAGATCAAATGTGTGGGTGTTAGAGTATCTTGTGTGTATGTGTGTGTGTTAGGAATGTGAGAGGGTGAGTAGACTGTGTGTGTGTGAGGAATAAACTATTTTAGGATATGTTTGTGTGCCAATGTGTGAGAAAAATCCTATTTATGTGTGTGAGAGTGTTAGTGTTGAGTTCATGAGGGTACCTGTGTATAACAGGGAAACAACAGTGTGGCATATGACACAGAGGGGTATGTGTGTTTAAGGAGAGGCCTGTGTGTGTGTGCCAGTGGTAGAAATGTGTGTATATAAAAAAACAGTGTGACATGGATCTCACATGTGTGTGTGTGTTTAAGGCTATGTGGGTACATAGGTTAGTGAGTATGCAGGCTATAGTGTTCCCAATTATTCAGGGTATATAAACCCCATAATTCAGTCCAGTTTCAGTGAACTGAAGTGAACCCATAGAGGTTCATAGTGAACCAAACCTGAAATGCAAGTTTAAAACCAATGCCATTCTCAGTTTTCTGTTTTTTTAAAAAACAATATCATTTCAGTCAATACTCAGGTTAACATTTCAGTTTTAACTTCGATAATGAACTTAAATTCGAAAGCAGTTATATAAACCACAACCCAAATGAATTCCCAGTTATCTCTACACATCCTGTCAATGTATTCATAATACGTTCAAATTTCATTTAACAATTTAATCTCAGTTTTCAGTTTATCAACTAAACTCATTTCAGTCAGATGGCTTCAATGCATCAGTCCCTACGGGGAAAAATCGAGATTTCGACCCTAAAACAACACAAACCCACAAGTAATCATGTACACTATCCCATAACATGTAGGTGAATCTAATTCCTACAATTAACAGCATCTAACAGTTAATAAAAACAAATTAAAATCAGAAAAATCAATTTTTAGTTCAGGGTATCAGTGTGGTATCAGCCAAACAGGAATTCGAGAATTTCGAACTCAAACAATCATTAAATTTACAAAGTAAGTGTTGGTAAAAGATGTTATACATGTGAGGACACTAGGGAGTGCATTCGTGTCCCAGAATTGGACACGAATCGTGTCCAAATAGCTGCACGAACACAGACACGCACTGTGTACAATCAATCGTCGTGCACGCGTCCACGCGCGTATAACATGCGACACATGACACGACACATGTTTGTGCACCTAGGTTCGCCTAGGGTAGGGCTAGGACTGTGTCATCCTGAAACGTGTCCACGTAACACATAGGCACGACACAAACCCCGTGTCAGCAGCGCCTGTGCGCGTGCACAGCCGCCTGCGCACGACAGCGTGCAGCCAGTACGGGGGCGATTGCGCCACGCACACTCTACGAGGTGCTCCCAAATTTTGGGAGCACGATCGCAGACGTTGCCCCAAGGTTCACACAAAATTTTAGGATACGACGTGTCCTGTGTCCAGAGAAATGGACCCCATGATGCAGGACACGGCCTTCGGGCCCGTTCTGCGTGTCCATGTGCAAAAATAGGACACAAACGGACACAAAACACCATACAACCTTCACAAAGATTGATACACACATCAAGATCTACAAATCCATCTAATTACATTTCAAAAATATAAAAATTTATTCCTGTGGCATTTCTACAAACACCTAGTATACTATTACGATACGTGTTCGATACGGACACGAAATGGACACGAATTGTGCCCAAATTTTGGGGACAGCTAGGAAACCCTAAAACCTAACCTTATATGCAAAGAAATCAGGAAAAACTATGAGTTTAGATGATTTACCTATTGAGTATCAAAACTCAAGAAAAGTTTCAAAGAGGGGATTCCAAATGGACTCCAAATCTCCAAATGGCATGCAAACTAAGGTGCTCCTCCAAAATTAGTATATAAACATAAATTAGATCCCATTGCAAAAGACTAGGACTAAAAGGGAGCTAAAATGAATTAATTAGGAATTTCTAAAGTTGGGGATTTACCTCTTTCTAAACTTGAGATCTATTTCCAAGAGAGGCTAACCCTAAATAAATGAGGCATTAAATAGGGGTGGGAAACCCTAGGTTGGCTGCCATGGGTGGGTTTAATTTGGTTTTGGGCCTAAGTCATGGGCCTATGGCTTAATCACAAGTCTTAAAATTGATAAATCATAAGTCATTGACTTAAGCCATAAGTCATGAACTAATTTCACTTAAGTAATCCTTCCTACCTTAAAACTAATTCCTAATGACTAAAAGTAGGTTAACTAGAGTTAGACTAGGGTCACCAACTAGGGTTAGTTCTAGGTTAGTCTATAAAGTCTCAACCAGTCAAGACTAACATAACACATAGCAATATTTAATTAATATTAAATTCACACAAATTCCCATAAATCATAATAAATTCAAATAAATCCTAAAATGGCCAAAATACCCTCTAGGCTAAAATGTACTAGTCAAACATCCTAATCACATGGCTAGGCTCTAAGGTTACACTAGTCAAACACCAAAATCATAAGTCATGATTTAAAATAGTTTTAAAATGATTAAAAATCACCAAAAATCATATTTCATTTAAATATTGTAATTAAATAAATTAAAATACAAAATTTAAAAATTACCCTCATTTTAGAAACTGGGTGTTACAAGTCTACCCACCTTAGAAAAATTTCGTCCTCGAAATTAAAATGGTAGTAGTCTTCTAGGTCAAACACCTCACAATCAAAGTCTCAAACATACCGTCAGATAATCATATGCGTCTGTCCAAAATCATGATACTCAGAATCTTTGTCATGCTAGTGAGCAAGGCTACGATAATCACAGAGTCCTCGACTAAGGTACATACTTCTAGAATTATGGTATTTAAAATTTTTGCATTGCCGCATGCTTGGCAACGAAAACCTTAAATTCCTACACCCAAGAAATACATCCAAAATCTGACTATATGTCCTCACAATACTAGCTATCATGACTACAAAAGACTCTAGATCCCATAACTTAGGCGACCTAGCCCATACGACTTATCTCGAAAGAAAACCAAATCAAAAAGAATGCCAGATCAAAACTTATCAAAAAATAAGGAAGCAGATAAGAACAGATGGAATTGAATTTTAAGATAGATATAATGAGGCAAGGTGGGAATGGAATCGAAAAGAACAGAACCTGCAAGCACCTCTCCCACTGCCTGAGCATCCTTGACTGTCATGGCGTAAGCTCGCCCCTGCTGGCCTCCTCCAGCATGATGCTGATACTACACAAATCTCTGCTGCTGTGTCTGTAACGGTCCCTGCTGCTGACCTATCGGAGCCTTGGCTCCTCCTTCTGGTGCTGCTCCTTGTGCTACTCTGCCAATATACTGGGAACACTCCCTCAGCTGGTGGTCCGCTGCTCCACATAGTAGGCACCTGCCCAGCCTCTTCCTGCACTCACCCCATCCATGCCCCAGCTTCTTGCAGTAGGGACAACTGACTGTCTGCTGTCTGGGTGCCTGATGCTGTCTGGGCTGCTGCTGTCCCTACTGATGGCCGTGACCCTGGAACTGCTGCTGAAACTGATGTTGAACGTGCGGCCTCTTGGCCGGTCCTCCGCTACTGCTGCCTCCCTGGGAGTCTCGCCTCCTCTTGAGCCTAAGCTCAAGATCATCCTCTGCAGCTAAAGCGTCCACCGGGATCTCTTCATAGGTAGCGCTGCGGGCGTTCTTGGTGTAGGACTTGACCTCCATTACCAAGCCCTTCCGGAATCTTCGGCCTTCGTCGTCTCCGATAAGTCCTCCATAAATTTGCTCAGGCGGCAGAACTCTCCTGCGTACTCCTCCACGGACTGGCTCCCCAGGACTAGGGCCTCGAACTGGGTCTCGAGGGCTCCCAGCGCTGCGTCTGGAAAGAACTTCTTCTTGAACAGCTTCTTGAATGATGCCCAAGTCTGTCTTGCTGTACCGACCCTCGGGTCGGTCTGGTACCATATACGGGCCAGATCATGTATCATGCTGGCGCTGCCTCTATCTGGAGCCTCGTCGGGATCTCAGCCAACCTGAAAATCTCCTCCATATGCTCGATCCACTCATCGGCATACAAGATCCCCTCTGACCCTCGGAAGTCTCTCGGGTGCATCTTCTGGAAATCTTGGATACCCTCCTCCCGTGGCTGGTACGGCTGCGGGGCTGCCGCTGGCTGAGCTACGACTCTCTCTACCGCAGTCACTGCCAGCTCAATACCTCGTGTGAGCTCTGCTGTGTGCCTCTGATGCTGGGTCTGCTGACCCTCCATGTACTGCCGGAAGAAGGCTAACAGCTGAACGGCGTCAAATGTCCCTGCAGGTGGCTGCTACTGCTAAAGAAGTACATCCGGAATCACAGGACTCGGCTCATGCCTCACTGCTGGTGGGGCGCCTCCAAAAGATGCTGAAACGCTTACCCCAGCTGGCATGACTGGGGCTGCAGTACCAGGGGCTGGCTGCTGAGTATGAGAGGTGGCAAACCTCTCATCGGTGTCCCCCTGGCCCAGGCGATGCGATCGCGTCTCAACCATCCTGGAGACATAGATCAAAAAGAAACAATTGCTGCGAATGAGTTGAAATATCAAATGAGGACAGTTTAAATTCAAAGAAGACAATAAGCGACAAAATGTAGATATACGGAATCTGAATAAGAGTTTTTTCTAATGTGATTGAGTACCTCCAAAAATATTCTAATCCTGCTGCAGGCTGTAGTGATACTATAGTTCGAATACCACTATATAACTCGACCTGCATGGGCCACCACTAAAAACGTGTCACGACCCGCACCCACTGTGAGGGTGCGAGAACGTAACAACGCCCAGCCTACGCTGCAGTGTCGGCAGTAGAACGCTGTCCTAGGTCAATCATCTAACAATATAAAGGTACCTGTACAGTATATACACTTCGAATGGAGGTGACATAACAAAACAGTCTCAATCACATCTAAGGCAGATACAGAATAGTAAAGGTAGATTGAGAGATCAAAAGCACAATGTAATACAATTAAGAGGGAGAAAATCTAAGTGTCTAAGATAACAACTCAAGAACATCCAGCTCAATACAAGTCTCTAATATATATACAACATCTCAGAAGAACAACTGAAAGTCAAATAACAATGCTGAAAGAAAACTAAAGCCTAGCTATCTAGCCTAGACTATGGGAGTAGCATCCTGTACTGCAGCTGGGTCCTCCAGAGGAACCAAGTCGCAGGTGTCGTCTAATCCTGCTCCGTAATAGGTGGTACATAGGGCCTCCTTCTCATCCTCTGTAATATTTTCAACAGGTCCAGCCAGAACATGAGCGAGTACAGTACATCTCAACAGATCATAGCAGGTTAAAAAATATAATCATATAGTAAAGTAAGATACATGAACTGAAGAAATACTGTATGTAAACAGAGAGAGAATTGTAATAGAAATATCTACTATACATAGATAGCTAATAGTGACTAGTGAGTCAGAGTAAAATATCATGTGAATGGCATAGGAGATTCATGACTACAGCTAAGAGAGTGATTCGTGACTACAGCTACTTGGATAATATTCACATGCCTATTTCTACTCCCCCATCCCCAATCAATACACAAGGATCTGTTCCAGTTATGTTAAGATTCGTGAAACTTTACATGGCTCATAAAATGAGTGATACGTGAAGGTGATTTATGATGGCTCTGTGAACATGAGAGTACATGTGTCACAAGCGATTCGTGAATCAGAGAAAGCATAGAGATACGTGATGATTCGTGAAACGCACAAAACATGGATGCTCCCGAGGGGAATAACATCTCATGAAAAAATCCATATAGTACCAGTCCGTGTGACCAACGTGACAGTATCAAGTAAAGTAATTTAAAGCAGGAAAATAATTCTAAACATGATATGAAATGATCAGAGAATGTACTCGCCTGGTATCCTGAACGTCCGAAGAGAATATACTGTCCAAAGAGTGGTGTCTGTTTCCTATAGAATAGTACAAGTCACAACAAGTCTAAAATAAGAAAATAGACTGCTACAATGTATCTACATGAAGTTTGGGGTCTATCTAGGCTAAAGTCAACCTTTGGTCAACTCTAGTCAACCCTAACAGTCAAACTAGGTCAGTTCTAGTCTAAATAAGTCAAACTAGATCAAACGAGGTTAAACTTGGTCAAACTAGTCTAGATTGGTCAAACCTAGGCTTAACCAGTCAATTCTAGGTCAACTAACTAGATACTACACAAATCACCTAGCCTAGTGATACACAAGTGTATCCACCACATGCCATGGCCAACTACCTAGGCCATGGGCCAAATACACATGGCTAATGAGATCCCTGCCTCATAAACCATTACACATTCACTTAGGCTAGTATAACTATTTACCCACAATATATATATATATATATATATATATATATATATATATATATATATATATATATATATATATATATATATATTTTATATAATTAAATACACATACATGTAGATTAGGAAATATCTATCTATCTATATATATATATATATATATATATATACATATATATATATATATATATATATATATATATATATATAAAGGGATATATATAAAGTGTGTGTGTGTATGTCATGATTTGTGTGTGTGTGTGTGTGTGTGTGTGTGTGTGTGTGATATGAGGCTAGGGCAATGTGAGAGCGTAAATCATATGTGTGTGAGTGTGAAGTTAAACTCATGTGTGTGTGTGTAATGCTGATTTGTGTGTGACAATAAATAGGAGATCAAATGTGTGTGTGTGTTAGAGTATCTTGTGTGTATGTGTGTGTGTTAGGAATGTGAGAGGGTGAGTAGACTGTGTGTGTGTGAGGAGCAAACTGTTTTAGGATATGTGTGTGTGCCAATGTGTGAGAAAAATCCTATTTGTGTGTGTGAGAGTGTGTGTGTTGAGTTCATGAGGGTACCTGTGTATAACAGGGAAACAACAGTGTGGCATATGACACAGAGGGGTGTGTGTATTTAAGGAGAGGCCTGTGTGTGTTTAAGGAGAGGCCTATGTTTGTGTGCCAGTGGTAGAAATGTGTGTATATGAAAAAACAATGTGACAGGGATCTCACATTTGTGTGTGTGTTTAAGGCTATGTGTGTACATAGGTTAGTGAGTATGCAGGCTATAGTGTTCCCAATTATTTAGGGTATATAAACCCCAGAATTCAGTCCAGTTTCAGGGAACTGAAGTGAACCTATAGAGGTTCATAGTGAAGCAAACCTGAAATGCAAGTTTAAAACCAATGCCATTCTCAGTTTTCTTTTTTTAAAAACAATATCATTTCAGTCAATACTCAGGTTAACATTTCATTTTTAACTTCGATAATGAACTTAAATTCGAAAGCAGTTATATAAACCACAACCCAAATGAATTCCCAGTTATCTCTACACATCCTGTCAATGTATTCATAACACGTTCAAATTTTATTTAACAATTTAATCTCAGTTTTCAGTTTATCAACTAAACTCATTTCAGTCACATGGCATCAATGCATCAATCCCTACAGGGAAAAATCGAGATTTCGACCCTAAAACATCATAAACCCACAAGTAATCATGTACACTATCCTATAACATGTAGGTGAATCTAATTCCTACAATTAACAACATCTAACTATTAATAAACACAAACTAATCAGAAAAATCAATTTTTAGTTTAGGGTATCAGTGTGGTATCAGCCAAACAGGAATTCGAGAATTTTAAACTCAAACAACCATTAAATTTACAAAGTAAGGGTTGGTAAAAGATGTTATACATATGAGGACACTAGGGAGTGCATTCGTATCCCAGAATTGGACACAAATCGTGTCCAAATAGCTGCACGAACATAGATATGTACTGTGCACAATCAATCGTCGTGCATGCGTGCACTCGCGTATAACACGCGACACACGATACGACACGCGTCACACGACACGACACAACACGTGTTTGTGCACCTAGGTTCGCCTAGGGTAGGGCTAGGTCTGTGTCAGCCTGAAACGTGTCCACGTGACACATAGGTACGACACGAACCCCGTGTCAGCAGCGCCTGTGCGCGTGCACAGCCGCCTGCGCGCGACAGCACGCGGCCTGTGCGGGGGCGATTGTGCCATGCACACTCCACGAGGTGCTCCCAAATTTTGGGAGCACGGTCGCAGACGTTGCCCCAAGGTTCACACAAAATTTCAGGATACGACGTGTCCTGTGTCCAGAGAAATGGACCCCGTGATGCAGGACACGGCCTACCAGCCCGTGCTGCGTGTCCACGCACAAAAATAGGACACAAACGGACACAAAACACCATACAACCTTCATAAAGATTGATACACACATCAAGATCTACAAATCCATCTAATTATATTTCAAAAATATGAAAATTTATTCCTATGTGGCATTTCTACAAACACCTAGTATACCATTACGATATGTGTCCGATATAGACACGAAATGGACACAAATTGTGCCCAAATTTTGGGGACAGCTAGGAAACCCTAAAACCTAACCTTATATGCAAAGAAATCAGGAAAAACTATGAGTTTAGATGATTTACCTATTGAGTATCAAAACTCAAGAAAAGCTTCAAAGAGGGGATTCCAAATGGCAACTCCAAATCTTCAAATGGCATGCAAACTGAGGTGCTCCTCCAAAATCAGTATATAAGCATAAATTAGATTCTATTGCAAAAGACTAGGACTAAAAGGGAGCTAAAATGAATTAATTAGAAATTTCTAAAGTTGGGGATTTACCTCTTTCTAAACTTGAGATGTATTTCCAAGAGAGGCTAACCCTAAATGAAGGAGGCATTAAATAGGGGTGGGAAACCCTAGATTGGCTGCCATGGGTGGGTTTAATTTGGTTTTGGGCCTAAGTCATGGGCCTATGGCTTAATCACAAGTCTTAAAATTGATAAATCATAAGTCATTGACTTAAGCCATAAGTCATGAACTAATTTCACTTAAGTAATCCTTCATACCTTAAAACTAATTCCTAATGACTAAAAGTAGGTTAACTAGAGTTAGACTAGGGTCACCAACTAGGGTTAGTTCTAGGTTAGTCTACAAAGTCTCAACCAGTCAAGACTAACATAACACATAGCAATATTTAATTAATATTAAATTCACACAAATTCCCATAAATCATAATAAATTCAAATAAATCCTGAAATGGCCAAAATACCCTCTAGGCTAAAATGTACTAGTCAAACATCCTAATCACATGGCTAGGCTCTAAGGTTACACTAGTCAAACGCCAAAATCATAAGTCATGATTTAAAATAGTTTTAAAATGATTAAAAATCACCAAAAATCATATTATCATTTAAATATCATAATTAAATAAATTAAAATACAAAATTTCAAAATTACCCTCATTTTAGAAACTGGGTGTTACACTTTTCGAGCAAGTTGGTTCAGGAAAGTATCGGCTGAAGAAAACGTAAAATTGGAACCCGGCACATTCAAGAAAGCACCCGGGGCCAATCCCATTACATAACGGCTGGCATGCACCTTGCCCGCACACACTGACTTCATACTGCTGTTGTAATAGATGTCGTCCACAAACATCCCATTCCGGGTAGGAGTCAAAGACTCTTATATCTTCCTGTCCAGCGGGAACATATTGAACCAAGATAGTGGGAAGTGACGCTCCATTTGAGGGATGCGGATCACAATCCCGTTAGAAATGAAGCTCCAGTTCTCCGATATATCCATAACTTGACTTTTTTCACAGTCAAAGCGTTTCCAAAGAAGAATACAGGTTTCAGGTATTCCCCTTCCAATTTTCCCTAATTCATTATGGCACATAGGAAGTGGAAGGGTTGGTTCTTGAGGGCATTTAACCTTGTCAAAGGCTCGTCACTAGGAAGCTGGTCTGTCACATACTGAACTATCTGATCGTACCTATAGCCCATAGCGGCCTAAGCACGACCCACTAGAGGTTCCCCCGCAGCATTAACTGGGAAATTCACTAAAAAAAGTAGACAAGAAAATAAGTAAAAAAGATGGACAAAGAGAACCGATGGGTGTTTTCGAGCTTATGCGGCTCCAACTTAATGGAGCCTCATACGGCTCAACTCAGAAAAACACTTATGCGACTCCGTTCAGCGAAGGTTCATGCGGCAGTGCTCTCATATGGCTCTCAGAGTTCGGATAAGTTCATGTGGTTCACGTGACAAACAAATTCGTACGAGTCTATACGGCTCAGCACAGCCTCTGCGGCCTCGTTGACGAGGTGCGTATGCGGCCACAGTAACGATTCTCATACGGCTCGCGGCTTGACCATGAGATGTACATGCGGCACACATGAAGATGAAGGCTCGCGCATAAAATATGCGACGTAGCCACGACAGTTAGGGTTCCAAACTCATGCAAAAGTCCTTACCAACGATAGCGGGGTGGACGTCGGGGTGAACTACGGGCACGTCAGCTGGCGGAGGAGCTGCCACATTCATCGTCGCAGAAGCAGCTTTCTTACCCTTCAACGCCGACGAAGACGCTGCCTTCTTACCCTTCGCCGCAACAGTCTTCTTGGGAGCCATTACTATGATCAGAGAAGGAGGACGAAGATAAGAGAGCTAGGGCAAGAACAGAAAGTAAAGAAAGTTTTCTTTCCAAATACTCTGCTATTTATAGACAGAACCCCAATGGACCGACGCATCGATCCATGTGCAGTATAACCGACTCTTCGGTTATCAAGGCGATCTGATTATTTAAGGCAAAACTCTTGGGATCCTGCCCCAAAAAGCGGCCTTAAATTTGACAGCAAATCAAAGGCAATCAATGCAAAATATTTGCACACAGGGCATGAAGACGTGGCAAGGAGCCCATGTGGCTCAGATGGCCATGCGGCTGGAACGACCATACGGCTCAGATGGCCATACGGCTGAAGGGGGTATGCAGCTGAGACACCCATACAGCCAGAACATCTTATGCGGCCAGAGGAGTTTATACATAGCCATGCTTCTTATTCAAAGTATTTCAATTTTGCAAATTGAAAACTTTGAAGGGGGTCTTGTAGAAGCATGGAAAAGAATAAAGAAAGGTTCATGCGGCCAAGGATCCCCATGCGGCTCAGAGAGCCCATGCGGCTCAGGGATCCATGCAGCTCAAGAGTCTATGCGGCTCGGATAGACCCAAAGCCACGTGGCCTTCAACAGCTTCTTTCTTCATCTTTGGCTACATTTAATGACCTGACGGCTGACAGCTCTGACATATGACAGCTCTGACATAAAGGCGCAATAATGACAGACATAAAGGCATATTTCTATGGAAGAGGAGAAAATCTTTTCACAGTTGGCTGAATCCACCGAGTCCCGAGGTATGCGGCTGCTGTATTTAAGCGGCCATTCACTTTATGCGATCGCCCCTTCATGCGGCTATCCATCTTCATACGGCTGCATCCTTTATGCGGCCGCCCCCCTCATGCGGCTGCCCATCTTCATGCGGCTGTTCATCACCATACGGCTGCCCATCTTCATGCGACCGTTCATCCTCATGCGGACCACTCATATTCGGTTCTACCAAGACGACCCAATAGAGGACACGTGGCACTTGTCATGACGATTGAGACACGTGGCAGTCTTATCTTCCTGAAATCAGATTTATTACAATCACCATAATTACCTAGATCAAGTCAAATCGAACAAATTAGACACGTGGCAAGCCATTACAAGTCACGAATATTCATGGCAATCAACATTTATTGCCCACAGAGATTTGATGCAATCGATATTAATTACCTAGATTTGCTACAATCAGAATGAAGGGCCCATATTAAGTGGTCCTTAACCGTCGACATATCAAGGAGGCAATCATTGCAAACTCTAATGATGGCATCCTACTCCTATAAATAGCAAGGTGCCATTCCCTTATAAAGATGACCTTTTTTTGGAGAGGAGCACCAGAGCACTTGGAGAGACAAAAGCAAGCACAGAGAGAGTAAGGAGAGCATTTCTTCAACGTCAAGCAAATCTTCCCCGGAGCCAAGGCTGCATCCGATCTTTCAAGGAGTAAGGCAGAGCTGCCGTCGCTTTTTCGAGCCTCTACCGTCACCCTCCAGAATCTAAAATAAATAATTGTACTTAGATTGCTGTACCTAGGTTTTCGTCCCTAGGCTTTCTTTGTACAAGCGAGTTTGTATTGTGAAGTAAAAGTCCAGTCCTCTGATAATTGTTCTGTTCTTTTATATTTCATGGCAAACAGCAGTTAGCCCTAACACATACGCATGGGGGATCAGCCCACACACAAGAACCTCTACATACTACTCATCTCACACATCCTCGTGGTACAACTGTGTCAAGGTATATACAATACACTAAAAACGGTAGTCTCTTAACTCTAAGTCCATATGCAATCAAAGGATAATAACAAAGTATATCTAATATCACTGAGCAGACAGTAAATCAAGAATGGTAGCAACTGTACATAAATGAACAGTGATATGTAATAAAATGCAAATTGAATATAAACAGTCTAATGGCAAGGTATCTTGCCTGAGGTTATGTGCAAAAGAGAATAATCCAGTAGCTCGAACAAACAAATAAACGAAGCAAGAAAAGCCAAATCCCGCAGATGACTCCGGATGCTGCAACAAACATCAGAACGAGTTTGGAATAAAAGATATGCCTAGGAAACGCCTGTCCAAAAGTTAAATTCTGGAACAGGGGCAAAATCGTAATTTTGGGTCAAAACGATGTCCTCTGTTGGACCAGCTTTGTACCAAAATACGTGTCAATATCTACGGTCTCTAAAGTCGTCAAACTATATATCTACGGATTTGTTTTGATGAGATGAACCCAATGGTATGTCCAATTTTGGATTCCGGTGGGCCGTGCACAAAATCGCCCGTTGATTGGGGTTGTGGGCCCGCCAAAATAGCGTCGCGATCAACCTTCTCAGAATTGAACCAAACTTGGCTCACAGGACCAAAAATTATTTTGAGTCCAGTGGCGCATGTTTCGTCACAATTTGATGAGTGTACACGAAGTTGTGACTTAATTTACAAAAGGTCGATACGGGGGTATCTCGACGAATACGCACTGATTTCGGCGCGCATATGCAACAAAATCGGGTTCCATCAGTTTCCACACGTTGACAACATCTATACGCGCCTTTCGATGCGTATAGTGTGTGACCGCGTCGCCCGGTTTGTCGATGTGCACGCCGTATCGGATGTTTTTCTACTTTTCGAAAACAGAATTTATAATTTTTTTGAGAACTTTAACAACGTGTAATTTTCTACATACTAGATGAAAAGTGAATCCAGAAGGTGTATTACAATCTCGGTTATGTTGTCTTTGACTGACTTTAATTAGTGTGTACAAAATCCGATTGTACAGAAAGAAAAGTGGTCGACAAGTTGGTGTTTTAAAACAGTTTTTAATATCCAAAAAAGTGGTTTTTCTCCAACTTCGTCTCGATTTTTCGAGCAAGTTGGATGGCCATGTCAAAATCCACCTAGGGGATCTCGAAGAGGGTCATGTGGGGTTTCTACACGAATTTATGGATCTAAAATCGGATTAGAATTGAAGGAAAAATTTAATGGAGAAGTCGTATACCTCGTTGTTAAATTCTGTCGTTGTCGTCGTTTGTTGTTGTTGTTATCGCCGCGACCGCGAGGTGCTGCTCGACCGAGGCTAGACGAGGGAGATACGGTGTGAGCGGAGGAGAGAGAAGGAAGGAGAGAGAAGAGAGGAAGGAGGAAGAGATTGATTAGGGTTTGGGTTTAGTTTTAAAACATATATATATACATATGTATATATGTGAAGGGATCAAAAAAAAATATGTGAAGGGATCAGAAGGGGTCGGCCCCTACTTTGTTGGTGCTGTTGCTACTTTATTGAGTTGGGCAGCCAACCCATGGTGCTGCTCCTATGTTTACTTGTGTGGTCGGTTCCCACAAGGTGGGGTCGACCACACATTGCCCTTTTATTTTATTTATTTTATTTATTTTATTTCTTTTCTTTTCTTTTCAAAAATCTTTTATATATATATATATATATTTATATATATATTTTATGGATATATACATATGCATATATATATATATATATATATATATATATATATATATATATAAATATATAATATATATATATATATATATATATATATATATATATATATATACATATATATATATATATAAATCTAAATAACAATTTAATATTATCTATCCAAATATTGAATATATTTAAAAATACATACATGTATATATAAATTCAATTCACAATAAATCAACTCAAAATAATAATAATATCTTAATAGAATAAAATGTTTAATAAATTTTCACAAAATAACTTTAATAATAATAATTTTATAAAATCGTCCCAATGGGTGCACTTATACTGCACACCCTTTCCAGGGTCCACAAAATGTACTATTTTGTAAAATATTATTTAAATAATAAAATAACAATAATTGCACAAATAATTAAATGAATTAAAATTGTACATGAAATTCTAAAATAATTTAGAAATTATTTTTACATACATAAAATATGTCCACATGGCCACCTTTGGTCACCCCATATGTCTACATAGACTTGGGTTTGGTCCAGGCCCAGTTCGGACTGGTTTGGACAAACCGGGTCATCTAAAAATCAATATATAAAATAATATTTAATTAAAATACTTTAAATAAGTCAATTCACAATTTGGTCTGGTTTTTCTAGTTTGGACATCACTATGGCTAGGCTTCCCTCTACATGGCTAGTACACTAGTCAAGGCACACTGCTACATCTTCCGTGTCAAAATTAATGGTAGTCTTGTGTTCCAAAATTCAACAATAGCTAAGGTCATTTTTAATAATTAATAATTTACATACATTAAATTTGAAGTCTAATCAAATAATAAATAATAATAAAATAATTTACAAAAAATAGGGGTTTTACAACTTGACTTTGGTGGTTCGTGGGAAGATCACTTGCACCTAGTGGAGTTCTCATACAATAATAGTTTCCAGGCTAGTATTCAGATGGCACCTTTCGAGGCATTGTATGGCAGGCAGTGCAGTTCTCCTTTAGCCTGGGATGATGTAGGTGAGAGGCAGATGCTTGGTCCAGAAATGGTTACTCGGACTATCGTGGTGGTCAGGCGAGTCAGAGATCATCTTCGAGTTGCACAAGACCGCCAGCACCATTGGACCGATTCTCATCGGTGTCCTCTTGAGTTCTTTATTGGCGACCACGTATTACTTAAGATTTTGCCTACCCGTGGCATCATTCGATTCGGTGTACGGGGAAAGCTTAGTCCTAGGTATAAGGGCCATTTGACATTATCGAGCGAGTAGGCGATGTGTCCTATCGTCTCGCTCTTCCACCATCGTTACGTTAGGTACATAACGTATTCCATGTATCCCAATTACGACGGTATATCCCGGATCCGAGCCATATCCTTGATCATTTAAAATTGGTTGTTGGTACCAACCATTCGTATGAGGAAAGGCCCGTATCTATATTGGACCGAAGAGAGAAGACACTCAAGAACAAGACTATTAAGTTAGTCCGTGTTGCTTGAGGTCATCACTCATTGGGTGAGTCAACTTGGGAACGTGAGGATGATATTCGATCGCGATATTCACACCTGTTTGACTTATAAGGTATAATGTCTTCCTTATGCCTTATGCTCTTAACTCCTTGCTTGCGTTAATGATTGCTTGATTAATTGCTAGTCATAGATTGCATGTGGTTAGTGTAGCTTGCCCCGACATCTCTAGCCTCTTGATTAAATTTTGAGGACGAAATTCTTTTAAGGTGGGTAGAGTTGTCACTCCCGTTTTCCGTTATACGTATTTTTCAGGATATGTATACGGATTTATGACAATTGTCAGGTGGCCCGTATTTTAACTTATCTTGTTTTGCTTAGCCTTGGTTTAATCTTGACTTGATTGGTTTAACTTGGTTGAACATGACTTGGTTTGGTTGGCTTGGCTTGGTTTGGTTTGAGATGGAGAGGGTTGATATATAAGTCAACCACACTCTCTCTCTTCCATAACTTTCATTTACTTCTTCATCTTCTTCATTTACTCCTCCCACCTACACCCAAGCCCTAGGCAAGTGTAACTTGCTTCATGATGGATCTCCCCTTTTATTTTTCCATTCTCTTCTCCACTTGATTCTAAGCCTCTTTTGAGCTTGACATTTTCGATTTTGATGGATAGATTTTCGTAGATCTAAGTTTTGATCTTTTCTTGTTTTTCTTGGTTTTGATCTATTTAAGTTTGGTATTTCCTAAAACCAATCATCCCAGGCTGTAGGAAATCTCGTTCTATGCAGTTTAGACCCTTGGAAGTCCAAATTCGGACTTGTTTTGAGCAAGTTATGGTATTTTGAAGTTTTCGGGTTCCATGGGTTCTTCTTTGCTGTTTTGGGGAAGAAGAACAGTGCCTGGAGCAACCTGCCCTGCACGCACTTCTTAGCGCATCACAACCTGCCCCGCGTGCGCTTCTTAGCGTAGCGCACACTGACCCAGCACACGCTCCTTAGCGCGGTGCACCCCAGTCAGGCGCAACCTGACCTGGCGCACCCCAGTCAGGCGCAACCTGACCTGGCGTACCCCAGTCTGGCGCAACCTAGCCTCGTGCAGCCTAGTACCGGGCATAACCCGACTTGGCCCGACTTGTTCTGGCACAACCCAGCCTGTCTTAACCCCGTGCCTTTGGCGCAACTTCACCTGTTGCCTTGGCACCCCTAGTGCCTGGCGCAGCCTATCACCCTGGCGCAACTTGGCTAATGCCAATTGTTGGCCATGGTACTCCTTGTCCATTGCATGATTTGTCCTTTAATTATTAGTTTTATGCCAATTGCTTATTCTTGGTGTTTGACCTATTTTGTGACGACCCGACTCGATAACTTGTTGGGCATAGCATGACTTTCCAGTATTGATGTTGACATAAACACGACATAAAAATCAGGATAGTGGCCCGTCGAGGCACACTCTTGACAAGCACTCTTGATATAATAAGTAACTTGATAAGACATGTACAATCTTGATAGTGGCCCATCGAGGTCCACCCCTGACAAGTAATCTTGACAAGTAACAAGTAACCTGACATGAGATGATAATCTTGAACGCTGTTGCGACATCTACCCTGACTTGCTAAGTAACTCTTGTCTTGATACCGTAGATGATCTTCTTGATCGTGTCTGTATAAACTACCTGTCTCGTCTTGCATCATGTCTAGGACATGAATTCCTGGTTACCACGGTCAGGGATTCATAATGAATCTGACTAGATTAATGACTAGATTGATCAAGTAGTTCATATAGAGAGATGTTTCCAGTTACAGGCGATCCCGTTATCCCGGCCACACCTGAGGGACTTGTAGCCTGCCGTCGAGTAGGGCACATTTCCAGCCCACTGTTATGTGGGGCACTTCATGAAACAAGTTCTATGCACACTGTCATGTGTTGCACTCCAAGCCACCTAATAATTCTTGATAACTCTTAAATAAACCTCGCCTGGATAACCTGGATAGCTGCAGGGCTTGTGACTGCGGAAACATCTCATTGCATCTTACTAGTAACTAGGCTTGTGATAACCCTAGCTAGTTAAAGTATCAAGCCGTACTCTTTGCTTCGCAGTGATTAATGGATGTAGTCCAGTCTAGTCTTGTCTAAGCAATGCCAGTCTATGATTATTTCAGCACATGCTTGTTCATGCTTTACTCTAGTCGATAATTGGTTGGAGACTAAGCTCTGTTCAGGTGAAGGGTTACAACCCCGGTCCTTATTTGGTTTACGGGTTGTAACTTGGCTACCGGAATGGTCCCTTAGTCGTCTTATCGTTTATCTTATTTTTCTTTAACTCATGTCTTTTATTAACCTTTATGTCTCATGTGCTAATATGCTAGTTTTATTTCCTAAGTGAAGCCTCCCTTGTGGCACTTGCTCTTTCTGGGGTCTGACCCAACTAGTTTTGTATGGCCAGATTTCGGAGTAGGACTCGAGGATCCTCCAGCTTTCCAGCCAGATGGTGACTACTAGGCGCAATCCTGGCAACGAGTGGGTTCTCATTTTTCTCTCCCACTCTCTTGTAAAAATATTCTTTTGAGGTGTTTAGCCGCCGAGCAAGTGTTAGCTCGTTTGCAACCTATGGGCTGTAACATGATTGACAAATCCTAGAATTGATCATGTATGACTGAAACTCTTACTAGTCTTCACATTTTGTATGACTAGCTTCATGATCATCTGAATATGTAATGTTTGGGATGCCTTACCTTGTATGTCTGATGATCTAACATCTTGTAACGTTTACTTACTTGCTTGAGATTGAAACACTAGGCTTGTTCATGACCATAAGAGACTGTTGGCTTGTAGATGGCTTGTAGATAAACCCTTATACATCTAGACAGTCATGACTGTATATCGAGGTAGATCATACTTCAATGTACGTAGCTGGCTGTGTCTGTCCTCTGCTCTCCAGTATTCTGGTTCCGGGGCGTGACACTTCTTTACGGTCAAACTAATCTTAGCGGTTAGCTGGGCCCTCCGGCACCACTGTTCCAAGTCCACGTTGGACCAATAGTCTAAGGGAGCATTGAGCACCTTCCACCACGAACAGAAAACTGGGGCTACGTTGCACATGACCTCGTCCGCCAGTATTCCCGACAGTACCAGTATTATCGAGAGAATCTCCGTAGGGATGACGGCCCATCCGCTGAAGTTGATCTTGCTCTTGCTCCTCTCCATTGCGACTCTTCTTCTTCTTTCCTTTGTTTCTTTCTAGTCGGATGGGTTCTTTTCTTTGGAAAAGGTTATTTAACCCGCTCGTTTCGGAGGTGTAACCCGCTCATGGAGGGGTGTGACCGAACAAGAAAAAGACTATTTAGAAATAACAGTAATGCCACTGTATTAATATTAGTTTCAATTATATTGTAAATTTTAAATTAACAGAAATGCCACTGTAAATTTAATATTAATGCTAGTTCCAATAATATTGTAGATTTTAATAAAAAGAATTGATTTTTAACTTTAACTACTTTTAAGTTGTGAATTTAAATCTAAGTTTAAATGTTAAATCAAAGACTAATTTAAATTTTAGTATTAATATTAGTTTCAATAATATTATAAATTTTAAATTAACAGAAACACCACTATATTAGAAACCTAGCTTGTCACGCCCCGCTTTAGTAGGGGCGATCATCCTCACTAAGGTGTGATGCCGCATGAGCCTAGATTGTGCTCACGCAAGGCAGGTCCATAATGGCCGATTACAGGCTAAGCGATGGGGTCGTCGCACAGAAGTCCCAAGCAGAAATATTGAATAAAAGCAGCAGAAAATAAAATGCAAAACACAAGTCATTCAAAATGCTCTTTATTGATATTGAAATAAAGATTACAATTGTGGTACGAGGCCAAGATTATAATCACTCAAGCTCACTCTTCTCACATTACAAGTCACTCTACTCTCTCTCATCTCTCAATACAATTAGAGTAGACCAGCGGAAGCTTCGGATATGCGATGTCCATATATTATGTCACGTATAAGTCTAGTCTTTAATGCGCCCGTGCGCCTCAAAACGCCAAGGAACTTCACGCCTCGACACTTCCAAGCGAGCTCCGCCCTGAACAAGCGGTACCTATCACCTGCACATCAAACTAGTGGGGTGTCAGTACTCAACTGTACTGGTGGAGTAAGCTCCTCACCCACCCATACAAAACTAACATGTTACTTTAATTTTGTGCAACATAGTCCCCTTATGATTGTCTTTCTAGTCTTGCCTTAGGATCAATTTTAGTTAAGACGTAGACATCTTGGTCTATTTGTGTCTCTATACCGTTCATCGGGCTAACGCACCGATAACTTCCTTATCCTTGCCTCTAGACCATTCTTGTGCTTACAACGTCAACTTATCGACTCGTACTTGCCCTATGGCCCATACTCTGGGTTGCAATGACATTATTCATGTCAACGACTTGGTTCTTACTTGAATATTGAGGCCGTGCCTCGCAACTTAGCATGACTTATCCAAACTTGCCTTACGACCCTTCTTGACTTAACTCGAGACGACTCAATCCCGATTTATGCAACTCTATGCCATCGACTAAATATTCGACGCTATATTCGTGCCGAGGCACGTGTCCTTGCTATAGCCAAATCATAGATTTCTTAAGACTTGTGATGCACCCGTGCATGCTATATTTACTTCATACGTGTCGTGCATGCACTTTCCTTGATTTGACCGACACCGTGCATGCGGATTGCCGCTTAGCACACCAACTTGAGTTATATGAAAGGTCACTTGCAATTTAAGCCATCTTGGACATATAGGTGGTGCAAGACGAGGCCCTTGCAGCTAAGGGTAGCTAGCCCTTCTCAAGTCCTCGAATTATCACCAGCGGTGTGTTCTTGACAGCCTACCTTGCTTCCCTCTTAGGCCGATACGGTCCTGTGGCCCCAGGTTTCCGAATCGAGGGTGCGAAACCTTATCGACAAGTTGATGACTACGTACTTACGAGAACTCCTAGACTCAATGTAAATGCATGGCCTAGCTGTCACAACTTAGCTTCCTTAGCTTTACTTTTTGTACTTATTATACTTCTTTTGCAGAGCCCAAACCAGGGTTGCCTCGGCGACTAACCTACAGTCCCATCATGTTCTTCCTCGGCAACTGACCTACAGTCCCGACATGTTTACAGTATTTCCATACTATTGACTTAACTTAATTGCGCTCATGCAAGGCAGTACTTCCATACTTTTATTGACTGCGACTGACCTACTGTCCCGACATGTTTACAGTGTTTCCATCACCCAAGTCATACTTTATATGACGAGCCTTGAGATCGTGGGACTAAGTGACTTGACAACCGCAGACAATAGGGGACAATGCTTGCTATGACTTCGATAGCCTAACAAAACTCTTGTCTAACGTGTTCGTGCAACGACTTGACAAGCAAGGGTTGCGTCAAGCCTTGCAACGAGGGAACGTGTTGTGCACGCGCTCGACTTGAACAATAAAGTTCTTAATTTGGGTGCCTAAACTTAAGCCATAAGCCGTGCAATATGACTTAAACTATGGGATGATAATATTAATATTAATGCTAGTTCCAATAATATTGTACATTTTAAATAAAAAGAATGGAATTTTAACTTTAACTATTTTTAAGTTGTGAATTTAAATATAAGTTTAAATGTTAAATCAAAAACGAATTTAAATTTTAGTATTAATATTAATTTCAATAAAAATGTAAATTTTAAATTAATAGAAATGCTACTGTATTAGAAATCTAGCTGATGTCACGTTGCTCGGGCTCGGTTAGTGTTCGTCTAAACTCGTACGTGAGAACTAGTTACTAGTAATGAAAATCAAAAATTGAATTTTAACTTTAACTATTTTCAAGTTGCGAATTTAAAACTAGTTATTAGTAAAAGGAGCTATTGATATAAAAACTAGTCGAGCTCGATCCTTTCTCTTTATCCCATCTCCCCCTCTCTCTCTCTCAGGTTCTCTCTCGCAGATTGTGTTCACTAATACCAAATCATTAGAAATAATTACACAATAGTAAACGTAGCATTAAATGCTGTTGTATGCTTTATCCTGCACAATTCAATAATACATGTACAAAGAATATGAGAAGGTTGTGTTGTTGGAAGTTGTTTCTTTAAAATTATGCATGCTTTTAGGATCACTCAAGCATTTTCATGAGCCAATAGAAGATGGCCACGTGGCGGAGGTACAAGGAGGAGGTAGTTTTTGGAGTTACATAAAGCATTTTCATGCATGCTTTTAGGATCACTCATACCGGTTTCTTTTTGTTTTATTTCTTGTCCTTCGTTTTTCTGTTGGTTTCTAACACACTCTATTTTCTTCAATGGCGACGTCACATGGAGAAACTGATCGTCGTGTGGTAGAATTAGTTAATGAAGAAAGCTTCGCTTTAAGAGTAGTGTCAGATGATTTGGATGATGAACAAAGTTTGGAAGCTGTTAACTTAGGAGACAATAAAGAACAAGAGGAAGAAAACAACGGAGGAATGCATCATAACGATGACGATGACATCAATGCAAACAACAAAATGATATTTTGCATCACCCTTTCTAATGGATTTAAGAAATGTATTATATTTTTACATTGATTTCTCAAACTTATTTTATTTAATTCTGTTCTTAGGGACGATGGTGAATCTCCAATAATTTCGATGCAGCGACGATGAAAAAAATATTGCAGTCAGCCAACATTAACAAAGACCCAAGGGATTCTTAGCTGAAGATATTGTTGGCTTATAGTTCAACTCTATTGAAGAACCGGATATATTCAAAAGCAGTTGGTTTTAGTATTAGAAACAACGAAGTAAAGAAAAACAAATCTGGGATGGTGATGGTACGTAGTTGGTGTTGTTCGAATGCGGGATTCAGACAGAAGAAATACAATGAAGCTCCTAACAGGGTTTGTGAGCCAAGAAGTGAAAGCAGAAGTGGTTGTAAAGCAATTTTTCATATTGGGTACACCAATTCTACAAATCTATGGGTTGCAAAAAATTTCAAGTACATCACAACCATAACCTGGTGAATGATTTTGAAACATTATTTTGAGATCATATCGTAAGATATCACCCGTAGAATTGGAACAAGCTAAGCTTATGAAGTAATCAGGGATGGGGACTGGAGATATATGGAATTTACTTGTCCACCAGAAAGGTGGTTGGGATGAGGTTGGATGGACGAAAAAAGATTTATACAACGCTTTAGCTAAAGATAGTAGAGCACTAGACTTTGTTGATGCTACGACAACACTTACATTTCTTCAATCTAAGGAGGGTATTGACCCAGATTTCTTCTACGCGTACAAGGTAGACGAAGATTCCAGATTGACCCCTCTCTTTTGGGCTAACGGTGTATGTCGATTCGATTACGAATTATTTGGATATTTTACTAGCATTTGATTCTACATATAAAACAAATAGAAGTCAAATATCGTTGGTGGTTCTAGTGGGTACAAACAATCATGTAATGACTTGTGTGTTTAGGTTTGCAATGATCCATAATGAGACTGCAGAGACATATTCTTGGGTTTTACAAAAATTCTAAGAGTGTATGAATGGCAAATTACTAGTAACAGTTCTCACAGATGGTTACAGATCCATGAATAAAGCAATTGAGGATTTAATGCCTAGCGTAGTTCATCGAACGTGCTCATGGAATATCCTAAACAATTCAGCCAAACATGTACACCATGATGGTTTTGCAAATAAATTGAGTATTCTGATTAAAAAGTATACCGCACATTTGCTACTTTACTTTGAAGTATATTGTTGTTACAATATTAAAACTTTAGTTACTGTCCATGTTTTCTAAACAGGTACTATTTAATCAAAGAATTTAAAAACTGTTGGCAGCAGATGCTAAGGGATTATAATGTAGAGATCAATGAGTGGACCACTGCATTGTACAGAACGAGGGAGCGATGGACGGACACACTCCTACGTGGAAATTATTTTGGTGGTTCTACTGCAACAAATAAATGTGAATCTATGAACGCATTTCTAAAAATATTTTTGAATGAGAAGCTGCCTCTATGGAAGTCCCTTCAAAATTGTGACCACGGTTTGGCGGCCTTACGTTACGGCCAGATAAGTAAGCATGTCACTGATAAACTCTCAACACCAGTTGTGAAGCAAACTAGCATGGCCGTAATAGAAGATAAATTTGCCGCAATTTACAGTAAAATGGTATTTTTAGAGGTAAGGAAGGAAATCACACGTTCTGATACATATATTGTTCTCCACCATCACAACATAAGAGAGGCAGAAGTTTGCACAATCCAAAAGTATATGTCGCCAAACAATATCAACCGGAAGGTTATATTTGATCGGGCCGACAACATCATAAACTATGAATGCTTGTGGATGGAGACCAAGGGGATTCCTTGTAGGCATATTTTTTCAGCAATGGAGATATTGTAATTGGGAGATATTTCTAAGAACATGATAAAAACTCGTTGGCTCAAGGATTGCAAAGAGAGTTATCTCTCCGGACCTAGCACAGAAAGAAGATTCATCCATCTAGACAGTATTGAGAGTAGAAGGTATGGTGGTGTTAATGAACAAGTTAATCTATTTACGTATTATTGTAAAAAATAAAACAAAATTCAAGAGAAGGGAACGGAGTTGATGTCGTCTGTGTTGATGGAGTTGAAAAAAATGGTGACCGATATTGGTGAAGAAGAAAAAATGGTAGCTGATGCAGTTCATGGAGTGTATGAATCTTTTAAAGAGCTAAATCCGGTAGCAACAAAAGGAAGGCCTTCTCAAGGGAAATCAAGCCGACGTAAAGTAAGTCAGACTATCCTCAAGCCTAGAATTTGTAGAGTTTGTAGAAAATCGGGTCACAATTTTCGTAATTGTAAAGTACGGAAGCGAAATAGCGACAAAGAGCAAATAGAATCAAATGAACCGTCGTTGACTTAATTATCAACTTTTTTATTTATAATTCTCTGTCAATTTAACAAGAAAAATGGCAATTCTCAGTCAATTTTAACACGAAGGATGGTAATTCTCTGTCAATTTAACAAGGGGAATGGTCATTCTCCGTCCTTTTAGCACAGAGAATGGAAATTTTTATGTTATTTAAACGGAGAATTGATATTCTTCGTAGTTTTAACACGAAAAATGTCCATTCCCCTTCATTCTAACACAGAGAATGGCAATTTTTTGTCAATTTAACAAGGAGAATGGTAATTCTCCATTATTTTAACATGGAGAATAGTGTTGACGGGTGCACTGGCCAGTGCTCTTTTGGGCACATCAGTACACTGAGAATGGTGTTGACTTGGCAGTATTCGAAGGGGCAGATTCATTGGTATTAATGGCATATAAATGGCAGTAGTTGGGAGAGTTTGTTCTCGTCTCACTTAGCTTTTCTTGTGAAGGGGCAGATGCATTGGTATTAATGCAAATTAATTGAATTGAATTCGAAGTAACTACCACTTGGCGCATGAGTAGGAGTTGTCCTTGCCTATAAATGGAAGTAGTGTAGGGAGAGTTTGTTCTCGTCTCACTTAGCTTTTTTTATGTAGATAGACTCGACCGATCGCCCACCTTGGCAAGATGCTTTCCTGTAGGTTGTCGATCTCCTCATTCGAAGAAGCTTTGGTGGTGAAGTCCTTCAGAAGATTGAGATGTGCCTAGTGGACTGTCTGTGTTGGTGCACTTCATCGACTGTGTGCTATGATGTTGGTTACTAGAAGAGCCCCAGGGTTTGGGTTGATTGCCAACCCACACTATGTCGAAGTGCCCGCACGTTGATTCGCTCTAACTATGCACGGTGTTCCGTCTACGCACGTTAATGATGAAGTAATTTGCTCCGACGATGCACGATGTTTCGTGTTCGTGCACTTTATCAGAAGACTGAGATGTATCGAGTGGACAGTCCGTGTTCTTGCACTTCATCGACTGTGTGCCATGATGTTGGTTACTGGGTTCGGGATCGCTGCGACCCAGTTTTTGTTATGCTGGAAGAGCCACAGGCTGTCGAAGGTGCCTGTTGCATCCACAGATCAGGGTCGAACGATGGAGTGATTTGCTCTGACGATGTTACGCCTACGCACGTTGATGATGAAGTGATTGCCCCAGTTTTTATTATGCATGGTGTTACGCCTACGCACGTTGACGATGAAGTGATTGCCAACCCACACTATGTCGAAGTTGTAGCTTTTAGGCTTTTTTCTTCGTAGTAGGATTTTATGTAGTAGTTTAGACTTTCATATCTAAATAAAAGTCAAACTTTTTATGATTTTGACACGGAGAATGGCCATCCTCCATGGTTTTAAGAATGTAAATGTAATTCAAAAATGATTTTATTATAAAAGACAGAGTAGACCAGACGTTACAAAAGACGCAGAAGAATAAAAGACAAACATATGATATAGAAAGAAGTTCCTTGCCCAATTACATTGTTGTTTTACAATATCATTGCTAGGTTGGTAGTGTTACATATTCTCTTGAAAGCAACTTCTTAGCCCATCCCAACCTCATCATTGTAATCTTCTGGTGAGTGTCATCGTCATTTCCTCTCGGTATTTCCAAGGGAGTAGTCATCAAGCTCTTCATATAATACGCTGTGTACAAGAGGCAGTTGGGTGCCTGTTGTTGTGGGCATCGTGGAGAACAATTCAGAACTATGCTCTCATACTCCATCTTCGTCGGGCATCTCTCCCTCATCGTATCAACTTTCCTCCTGACGATAGGCTCTAAGGTCTTCTTCATTAATTCTGCATCGACCTTGCCCTTTTCGTACGTAGTTTGCCTCAAGGAGTTGTAGTGTGTCCAGTCCTATGAGATCAAGTTGAATGTGAGCAGCGTATAGTATTTGATGGATACATTAAATAGTGAAATGAATAGCAACTCTATGTCATCCTCTAAACCCATGACGAAGTCTTTTACATCTGTTTTGAAAGTGTCAAGGGCGCCGGCTTTTCCTTCTGGTTCAATGGCACGTTCAACGATGTTCTGTTTCCCAAAAATAAAATACAATATCATCAGTAATTTTTTAATATCATTTTTTATCGATGTACACATAAATATTAATTTTTCTATTTGGATTCTTATCAATGTGTGGGGCATCAAGAATGTAGACCACTTATGTTGCACGTCCTTTGAACTTGACTGGGCGTACCTTCTTGTATAGCCTTGAATTTCTCTAAGCTTCCTTATTATTAGGTTGAGTATGCCAGCCTCCATGTCTTCATAGTTGAGTATGTCTTGCATGTCTATTACCGACATCTGGATTTAAACTTCTTTTTCACCCTCTTTCGGCACACTCAAGTATACAATATCACTGCACTTAAATTTAGTTTAGATTAAATTAATAGAGATTCTCAGGACATAATTGTGAAAAAAGCCTAGAAAGGAAAAGAAGAAAAAAAGGGTCATTCGCTATCCAACTGACACGAAGAATGATAATTCATCGACCAACCGACACAAAAAATGATCATTCTTCGGACAACTGTCACGAAGAATGGTTGTTCTCCGTTATGAATTGGATGGAGATTGGTCCAGTTCAGAATAAATACTTTGGACTCATCTTTCTAGGGAATACGATGTCCATGTAAAGCTTCTTCAGCTCTTCATTCGCATCCATCCAAAGTTCGAGTTCATCGCATTCCCTTAGTATACACCCTTCCTCTTTAGTTCAGCCATTTTGGCGTCTTGTCCGGATTTCGGAGCGGCATTCATCTTCCGCTTTTTATTAGTCTCTCTAACTGTATTCTTTTCCAAAGGAGTAACATCTTCATCGGCTAATGCCACTGAAGGTTTTCTAGACCTCTTTCCTTCCCATCCTCCTCTTCTTTTGACTTCTTTTGGAGCAGCAAGTTCAACAGCTGCTTCAGTCTCCTCATGCTGCAATGCTACAACAATGGCTTCGAGATCAGCGATTTTCGCATCCTTTTCAATGGCTTCAATATTCAACGATTTAACTTTATTTTAAAGCTTTATTTTCTCATTAACGAGCCTTTTATTTGTTTCTCTGAGCTGCTCGGTTGTTTGTACTGAAATAAAACAAACAAGAAGGAAATGCATGATGTCAATCAATATGATGTGTATCTAACACAGAGAATGACCATTCTCCGTGACCTTAACACGGAGAATGGCCATTTTACTGCATTCTAACATGGAGAATGGCCATTCTCCTGCATTCTAAAACGGAGAATGGCCATTCTCCGTCTTCTTAATACGGAGAACGGACATTCTCTTTCCATTTAACACAGAGAATGGCCATTCTCCGTGATATTACCATAGAGAATGGCCATTCTCCGTGGTAATGAACCGGAGAATGAACGTTTTTTGTTATTTTAACACGAAAAATGGCCATTCTCCTACATTCTAACATGGAGAATTACAAATCAGAACTTCGAAAAAAGAAAATTTTTTACCTTGTGCCTGTAGCTCTTTAACTTTTTCGCTAAGCTTTCCATTCTCAGCAATAATATCAGATTTTTCTCTTCGCAAGGAGTCTAATACCTGTGCCGACATCTCCATCGAGGTATTCCTTTGAGTTTGTTGGGCTCCTTGTTCCTCTAGCTCTTTAAGCTTCTTATGGAGATTCTCGTTCTCAGTAAGAATCTCAGATTTCTCTCTTTGCAACTCCTCCAATTTATGCACCGCGCCCTCCATCACAAACATTGACTAGACGTTGTTAGGCTTTTTGTGCCTCTAGCTATCTAAGCTTTTTATTGAGTTTTTCATTCTCAACAACCTGAGATTTCTCTCTTCTCAACTCCTCCAACTCCTGCACCGACCCCTCCATCACGGTGTTCATTCCTAGTTGTTGGGGTTTCTCTTGTTCATCATCCTCATCCCCACCAGTTTGGTGGTGCCTCTCTCCCTCAAATGCATCTTTTTCTCGTATTTCTACATCCTCTTCTCGGTGGCCTTCCTCTTTCCCGATAGCTATAACCAAATCTTTGAATATCTGTTTCGATCTAAATTTAATGTGATATTCGTGTTTAAGGAAGACCGAGATTTTGTACCCATTCTATGTGTAAAATCTCGAGTATTCATGGATTGGTACGGACTTCCTTTCCGCAAGCGTACTATGTTCCGCAAACCAATAGAGGAAGTATATTGTGCAACCTTCCATTTTGGAGTATGCATCGGAGTAATCCCCCCTTTAGTTTTACTTGTAATCCTCTTGATGCTCTCCATGACATACTCCAAGATTAACCTTGGCCAGCATATACTGTTGATCACTTCTACGCTGTCTACCAAGACCAAGAATCTGTACGGCAAATTTGAACTGCCAGACTTTGTGAAGAATACTGTTTGGCATAAGTGGAAGATTATTAGCTTGGCCAAATCATCTGGATTAACAACGTTATCTCTGCTACGAAGCCATTGTAACAATTTAAAAAAATTCTCTCTCACTTGCTTATTCGTGACTTCTGAGTGTTTGCCCTTAGAATTAGCCAGCAATCTTGTGAAGTGATCTCTACATAGGCTCAATGATGCTGGTGGTGTGGGCTGCTATTATTTTTACATTATCAATCTTCTGTAATTAGCAACATCCTCACACTCATCCTTCAGCGGTTGACCGAAAATGGCTATCATATCGCCCACACTCGGTGCTATTTTAACAGTAGTGCTTAGTTGAAAGTATCCGATTCAAGATTTGTCTTCCATATAAGTTTCTATCAAATTTTAAAGACCTTCCGAAACCTTGGCCAATCCTTGAGTGCGAAATTTGTTTTTGCAGAATACCTCGACAAAATTGTAGAAATCGGTATTCTTCAAAGAATCAATAACTGGCTCGGGCAAACGGCCGCATCTTCTTTGACATCATCCATAAGAGTTTGCATCGTCTTGAAAGAAGAACGAAAAACTCTTGAACCTTTATTCCTGATAGTTTTTTCTTTCAAAAAAGGCAAAAAAATAGGTTTCTGTAAACTGTTCTTCGTCAACTAACACGGAGGATGGCCATTCCCCATGACTTTAACACGGATAATGGTCATTCTCCGTGATATTTGTACGAAAAATAAACATTCTCCGTGATATTTGCACGGATAATGACCATTCTCCTATATTTTAACACGGAGATGGCCTTTCTCCGTGATATTTGCACGGAGAATGACCATTCTCCTATATTTTAACACGGAGATGGCCATTCTCCGTGGTTTTAACACAGAGAATGGCAGTTCCCCTTCATTTTAACACGGGAATGGCCATTGTCCGTCAAGTCAACACGGAGAATGGAATTAATCCTTTAATTTAACAAGGAGAATGGTCATTCTCTGTGATATTAACACAAAAAATGACCATTCTCCGTCAATATAACACGGAGAATGGCCATTCTTCTGCACTTTAACACATAGAATGACTATACCCCTCCGTTGTATTAAGACGGAGAATGACTATTCCCCTCCTTTGTCTTAACAGAATCATGAACACAACTTATAGTTATACTTTCTTTTTGCCCTCCATCTTGATTACTAGCCTCTGGCTCATGTGCAACCTTCTTAAATCTCTTCACAACATCTCTCTCTTCTTACATATCTACATCTTCTCCCTCTTCTCTAACTGGGGTTCCATTTGGTATTGATGTTTGCGACATGGTGTGAAGATTGCGAATGGAGAGTCACTAACGAGTTTTTGAAACATGGTTTGAAGATTTTGGAGGATACCTAGATACGAAAAGGAGCAGTGTATGGAAGAAGAGGAAGAATATAAACTTTTTGGTTTTGAAGAGTAGGTTTCGTAAGTGTTTCGAAAAAATTAGAAGGGCAATAAGGCCATGCCACACCCTTTTATATATTTTTATCTAATTATGGGCACGTGATGAAATGTTATTTTGTGGTGGGTTTTTTCATAAAACTTTTACGATTTTTGGGCATTTTATAAAATTTTTCTTGTCAATAACTTGAGAATTTTTCTCGATACATGCTTAGGCAGAAATCACTTTAGCACGAAGAGAGGGTATACCTATAGGGTCAGAGGCATAAATCACTTTAGCACAAAGAGAAGGTATACCCATAGGGTCAGAGGCACAGGTTAGGATATTTTAGGATTATATGGCAGCAAGATTACAAAACAAATGAACATTTTGATATCATTTTCATCCCACGTTTTAAGAACATTATAACTCAACAAAACAAATGAACATAATACATTAGATAAAAGAAGAAAAAAAATTCATCATCTTCCATATTAAATCATTATAGTTTGGACTCCTTTATGCTTAATTATATTGTTGCACAAGTTGGATAGTTCTTCATTGTTCTCTGAAGTTGCAATCCATTCAGCAGCTTTGTGCCTTTCCATTTCCGAATCAAACTGCATATAACAAACATAACATCAAAAATATTGCTCTAAAAAGTGTAAGTTTTTGACGATATATTTTCAGACTTACATTGAGAGAATGAGAGTCCAAATTTGTTATCATGATTAACAATTACAAAAATTCCACAATCAAATGTATTGCCTTGGCGTAGAACATAAGGACGACATTTTATGGCAAAAGTAGAAAAGTTGAACCTAGCATCTCTCAACTTCAAAATCTTTTCTTCGAGAAAGAGATCCAAATTTGAAAGCTACAATTACTGGAATACAATATGTATTAGTTTACCACGGATCTTGTACACAATTCATAAAATTGATGAATATGAGCTTACTATTTCTTTTATGACTGATTTGTTTTGAATCGGCTCATCTGTAGATGCAAGTATGTCCCAAATTTCAACAGTCATTGTTTTAACCATAACTCTTGCAAGAGTATAGTGGTCAGACAAAATAATGGGTATGTATATCTGAATCAGGATTAATTAGGTAAAACAAATTAGTAAATTTTCAAAAAATTAGGAATAATTTTTAAACAGAAGTACATTAATACCTCGTTACAAATGCTTAAAGATCCTATATAATCCTGGAAATGTTTGTACTTCTTCCATATTTTAGGAAGTTGTTTGTTAGATGTAGGTAACCTTGCTCTCTACATACACATCAATTAATACATTACAAAGGACAAACAAACGAGAAAATTGTTAATACATAATCATTGAAGAATAAAATGCTCACTCACCGTTAACCTTATTGGTAAATACCATACATTAGCTTTATTGAAAGTTTTTTTCCGTTCCTCGGCGGTGAGAAGAGCAGAGACAAGGGTTACTATCTGAGTATCTTATTAAAAATATCAGGGATGAAATCGAAGTAATCATAGATGGCATCTAATAAGAAATATACTATCTATACATACTCCATCTTTAATTTTCCTTTATGGAGCTAAGGACTTCATCTCAACCCGAGACACATAGATTTTGTTGCAAGATGATATTATTTAAAAAAACAAATAGATTATGAAAAAACTGTTGGAATTAAATGAAAACTCATATTAGTTACTTGTCAGGTCTATCATCCGTAAAAATATAGTCGTCAAAACTCGAAGAAATACTAGTACACTGGCTAGGCTTTGAGGTTGAAGTTCTTGTTAAACTTTTCAAAGGTGTGACCGGATCTAAATTTCCTTGCATTCTTTTCGAAGAACTGCTAAATTCAGTTTCTTCTAGAGGATACATATCGAAAATTCGGTCCATTGCTTTATCATGTTTCTTTAGCCGTACGTCCTCCTCATCAGAAGATTCAACGAAAACCTCCTCCACATTATTAATAACTCTAGATGAAGATGCCTTCTTCAAAGCTGAAGATTCTTCCATCTTTTCCAAATGCTGAGATATATTCATTTGTTCAATTTCGATTGAACCAAGCTTAGAATTGATCGAAACAAGTTGATCTGAAATCTTCGACAGTTGTTCTTCAAACCTGTGTATCATACACGGAATGAAGGTTTCATTAGAAGCTGACATCCAATCTTCTACCTCTTCTACATGTTCCATATGAGTAGACATCTTTCTCCAGTACTACAAAATTAAATAAGAAAACTATTCTATGTATTTCAGAATAAATAATAGTTGAAACAAGAAAACTATTGTATATATAGCAAGAGAAAAGAACAAAAAGTGAGGAAGATGAAAAGACAAATAAATTTTCAGACTAGCAAAGAATCTACTAGCCGTTTGAAGCGTTATCATGAAATGTGATCATGATTAACAATTTGAGGAACTCTATAAGAGGTTTAATTCTGTTGATACTCCTCGTTGTTCGAGGAGGGCTCGACGAAGTCTGCCGTGAACCCGAACTTCTTCTTCTTTCCTTCTTCATCTCCGTTTCTCCTTCCACCACCACCACCATGGCCTGTAGCTTTATAACCAAAATATTAAATTGTTAAATGAAACAAAAAACAAATTACGGAAAGATTACTAAATCAAAATCAAATATAACACATATTCATAGAAAACATGAGACTAAAGATAAAAACGTTACAAAAGCAACACCACAATTTTACAACAACTAAGCAGACTCTGCTAAACAATAACTAAAATTTGGGATTGTGTCCTCCTTGGATTTAATTTACATAAAGAAGAGATTTGAGATAACGAGCTTTTATCGGCTTCCTACCCCTCATCTTCCTCTGAATTCTTTCCTTATTATTATCCACATTGGCTACATAATCTTCGTCCATGTCATCGTTGGTGTCATTATCTAGATTGCCACCAGCTATCAGAGCATCGGTGGTGTCGTAGTTACACAAAATATTAAATTGGATGGACAAAAGAGAAAGTAAATATGAGTTAATTTAGGATGTTTATTGAAACAATTGCATGAAGAATGACCTGCTATAGCAAGCTAACAAGAGGTCAAAAGTCAAAAGCAACATTAAATGATATCTCCCGCGTTATTTAATCTGAATTTGATATGAACCATTGGATCAACATCAAATGGTTCAGATTTGGGATGTATCGATACATCCCAAAAGGGTGGATGTATTGTAGAATTTCTCTCTCTCTCTCTCTCTCTCTCTCTCTATATATATATATATATATATATATATATATATATATATATATACACACCAGTTCCTGGTCAGACGCTCCCCGCGAGGCTTCCCCTCGTCTAGGCCTGCTCCGGTAGGGCCACCTGGTTTGGTCACCTCCCCCCTACTCTTCTCCTTTCGCCCTCCTCCTCCATCTGTATGTCTCTATTCTACCGGCCCCTCCAACAGCCGTTTCCATGGCCCCCGAACTTTCTTGCGCTTCTCGGGCTGCCACTCGATCCTCCGGTTGCCCCTTCTTCCTCCCCCAACCTTCGGCTGCGCTGGGGCCGGCTCCCGTTGCTCCACCCCCCGGTCTGGAGATGGTCGGGTTCGCGACCCCTTTTCCTTTTCTTTCCAACAGTTCTTTAGGTTCTCACCTCGAGCTCTTCCCACCCTCTGTCGCGGTGCCGTTCGTTGCAGTCGTAGTCCCCGCACTCCGGAGGCCAGCGCAGGCCGTCATTCGCCCCCCTCGAGAGCAGCTCCAGATGTGGCCTCGGTCCCCATGCTGTCCCAGTCCTCGATGAGGGGTACGATTCAAATTTCAAAAACTCTGACTCCCTCGGGTCCTGTGCCCCATTTCTCTCCAGGAAGTTGCACGTCGACAGCTGGCGGCTGTCAGGGTTTTTGCCACGTATGGCACCCTGCCCCACTCCAGATGGGAGGCTCCTATGCCGGTGGGAAGCTTGCACCCCCACCTCTTGTGGATGGCGCCCTCGGGAACCCTATGGAAGGCGCCCATGCGTACCCTTTGACCCCTCCTGCTGGCGCCCTCGTGCACCCTAGGTCCCCTCCTGCTGGCGCTCTTTTAGGTGCCCAGCTCCCCACTTGCGCCCATGTTGGCGCCCTTTTAGGCGACCAACTCCCCTCACTTGGTGCGCTCCTACGCTCTGATCCAGGAGGCACACGCACGTCTCTTCTGACGTCGCCAATTAGCAGCTCGCTCTCGACTGCGTGCCCCGCACCCCTGGCCCTTCCTGCTGATCTGTTGGCGTTCGCACCATTTCTCTCGCCCTCGGACTCTGCCGGCATTCGCCGTTCGAATCCACTACATCCAATGACGTCCTCTTCGTCTGCTGCAGATGGCGTCCCCTTGACCCGACCTAGCAATGGACCGACTGTGGTACGTTCCTCCGTCGGGTCACGTCGGGCGGCCCTCGTCCCTGCTACTCTCTTGTCCTCCACTATGTCGTACACCGACATACTCAGTCTGGATCAGGTTGCCACCACCTTCTCCCCTTTGCAAGCCCTCTAAAAATTTAATTTGAATTATCTAGATTAATCAGGAATTTAATATGATTAATTAATCATTTTCTTAGTTATATTTGATTTTCTATATTTATTTTTGATTATCATAAGCACATTGCCATGACTTTTACATTAGAAGCACAAGACTAGTCATTTTCTCAAAACCAACTTATGATGCATGTTCTACTTGAGACACTCTTCACCCATGACCTTCGTGTCCCACTCAGACACACCATCTTGTGCTTCATTTTTATTGCATAACTTTTTTGACTTTTGACCCAATCTTGATTCACCCCACGGAGTCACATTTAATTCCAACTCGAACTGGGGACACCAGGTTGACCTAAACTTGTCAACCCAATATATGGACACGATCTATTTCGAGCCTACTACACACATGCCACTTGTGTCCCATCCAATTGAGTCTCCGCATGCTATTTATTTATCCGTGATTATAAATGACTATTTTAAGTCATTTAATTCACTAAGACCAATTGTGACCCAACCCGACTCAAATAGACTCAACCCAATCACCATGACATCCCCCTCATCCATACCTACACACACAACACCAACTTATCCATATAAAACACCAAACACCCAACCACTATTCCACTTTAATTCAAATGACCAACTCCAAATCCTAATTTAGGGAGAGACCCTTTCATTAAACCTACTTACTTCCCTTCATACAAAATTTTACTACTTTTGGCCATACGCAAATACTTTTGGGAAAAGCCTTATGACACACACAACTCCCTTGTCCAATCACAACTCAACACACACCCCACTCTCTTTCCAAAAATATGACACCACCTACACTCTTACACTCTCTCTCTTTCTTGGAACCAACCCACTCTCTCACACCCTCTGTCTTCAATTCTTTGGCCGGCCACAACTCTCTCTCTCTTTCAAACTCTCACACCCTCTCTCATCTCTCCTTACAGTCCCTCACTCTCACCTCCTTGGCCGACAACCCATTTTCTTCCCCTCATCATTTTCTTTCTTTCTTCACCTCCTCACAATCATCTACACCATCATCCTCACCATTTCAT